>JAWNMV010000678.1:117500-715000 GCA_035043635.1 Drosophila rellima
ACGCTTCAGCACTTAACACACGCTCAGTACGCTGTGCAAGAAGAATCTGAGCAAAATGCATATAAATACATATAGAATATTTATATCATATATGTATATATTTTGACAATACTTAAAGTTAAATCTACTCATCATTTAAATTTACTTCATGAACATTTTGACATCAATGGAAAGGTCACCTAAATTCCATTTGAATAATACAAAATTTTCCTTAACCAATTTTCTTTCGTTGTTTAAGTAGTCAAACTGCAAAATTTTCAATTTTCAGACCGATTTTCTTATGTGAACCAATATATTCAATGTTAAAATGTAGATATGCAATATTTTAGAAAATTTCATTGGCTTTAAAAAAAAGTCCACTCTGGTCATTCCAACTTAAAAAAAAAAAAAGTTAAGTTAAGTTAAGTTACGTCAAAGGAAAAAAACTGGGTAAAATCATTAAGTAGCTATTGAAAATTTCCAATTTTTGTAAAAGTCTACATTTTTGACTTTTTTCCTTGGTCTCAAACAAAAAATGTTTTGATGCTAAACAGTTTCTGCAAGCAATTCACCTTTTTGCAAAAGTTGTTTTCAAAAATCTCTTTGCTAATATTTTTTATGATTTATGGTATGCTGATCATTTTGGGATGTCCCTGAACTGCATACTTTGCCGGACTAAGACACACACACAAATGATAAGCAGGAACAACGACGCCGCTACGATTTGCATTTGTCGTTTATTTTTTTTTATATTCTGCTCGGGTATATCAAGTTTGTGAAATGTATGCGTGGCAGTTCCTATTAAGTATATATATTCTTGATCCCTCTAAGCAGTCAATTCTGTCTGTATGAACAATAGAATGTTAAAGCTGACAAGAGCTAGAAGCACCAAAAATTTGAAGTGTAGACTGCAGATCGAGTTTATTTAACATTTTTGACACGCTTCTAGTGGGGGACGTAATTTAATTAAATTAGTTAATAATTTAATTAATTAATTAATAATTTAATAAAATATTTTTTTTAATGTTCCGTTTATTGTACAAAATAATTTGTGGAATAGCATTGAAGAAGTTCGTGATCGGCATCAACTAATGTGTTTTTTTTTATATGTATACATGCATTTAGATGTGTGTGTGTGCGTCTTGGTATAGCTAAGGCACTGATCCAGGGCATCTAGTAGTCGAGCACACTTCAACTTTTTTTTTTTTTTTGGTATTGGAAAACTATTCAAGTCTAATGGCACGAAAGAGAATAATGACGCACAATACACTTCGACAGTTTAAACGGATTCACATGATTGCAAGAGCGGCGCCTGCACACATAGATAGAGAGAGAGAGAGGGAGAGAGAGGGAGAGAAAGAGAGAGAATATGCATAGATATACATATATACTTGCAAATGTGCAACGAGCTGACGGCAACGACAGTAAGTAATGACGTCTGTCCATCCGTCAGTCTGTCGATATTTGCAGAAACTTGTTAACCATTTGAAGGCGACAAATGTCGTGCGCATTAGAGCCAAGTTATAAGGACGCGCTTGCCACTTGGCAGCCTCTTCAAGTCTCATTTTTTTGTCTCCTGCTTTTTTTTTGTACTTCGGCGACAAAAGAATGTTAAGTGATGTGACTTATGTATGCGCGTGTTTGCATTCTAGACTTTTCAAATAAATTGTGCGCACTAAATTTAACAAATTAGTTGGCTTATACACATTATCGGCTTATAGTCAAACTCAAGACTAACAAACAAAAAGCAAATGAAACTAGTGACATTAAGAAATTAGTATTTACGATCAATATTTATCAGGAATGCAGTAAGAGTTATTTGCTGATTTGTATAATTTGTATAATCAAAATTAGAAGGTAAGTTTTATTTTCCAGCTTTGTAATACAAATTTCAAATACCAATAGCTTTTTAAAAAATTTAAAATGAAACTTGTTAATTAATAAATGTATTTTATTTTTAAGTTTTTTTTTTTTTAAATCTATGGTATATCTTTTAATTAAAATTGGAAAAATAAGTTTTATTTTAAATTTGAATTTAAAAGTTATACCATAGGTTTTATTTAAAATTTTAATTTTAAAAACTGCAAATAAGACCTATGGTATAACTTTTAATTACAAATAAAAACTTATTTTTATTTTAAATTTGTATGCCATCGATCTAATTTGCAGTTTTTAAAATAAAAATAAAAATTTAAATTAAGCCTATTTATTAATTTTTACTATAAAAATTGCAAGTAAAAATGTATTCTGTTCCCGGATAGTTCTTTCAAAAACAACGTATGCGCAATTTTCTCAGTGTACCTGTAGTTTTTTTAGTGCTCGATTTTTTTCCGACTCTGGCAGACAATAAGCTGCCTGCTATGACAGTATGTGTCAAATGCATATATTTAAATAGATAATAGATAAGTTTATCTATTTGAATGATCGACGAAGTCAAATTAAGATTAAAATATAATCTAAATCTAAACTGAACAAAATCCAAATCAAATCAAGATCGGCTTATAAATTACTCTTACTATAAATGAATTAAATACTAAATGCATATGGGCGGGGTTCTGAAACTTTAAAAGAGTGTTTTAAAAATGCATAGCATGTTGTCAGTCGACTTGAGCTGCATTAATGTGAAGATATGTGGTAATAATTCAATGGCAGTCACTGTACACACAGTCTCAAAGTGAGTGAGAGTTGCACATTGCCATGTCTTTGACTATGATTTTCTAATTCAATTATTATTCAAATCATATAATTTCATCTTTACAACACGCGCAGCAGAAAAATACACAGAGTGTGGGTATGAAAAAAAGGAAATAATAATATACAAATAGCGAGAGAGCTCGACCACGAGATACCCTGGTTCAGTTCACATTTTTTAAAAGTAAATAAATGTAAAAAAAAAAAACTAATACAAATTTAAAACATTACTAAAAATGTGGGGTTATGTGAGCTTGTTTAATTTTAAAGGAGGCGTGGCAAAAATTAAAAAAAAAAATACTGCATGTACCCGAACTTATAATGAGTTTACATTCCAAATTTGGTGCTTCTAGCTCTTAGCATCTCTGAGATCCTTTGGTTCAAACGGACTTATAGGCCTTTTGATGCTGATCAGGAATAAAGTAGTATATAATTTAAGGGATCTGCCACGCCTGTTTTTGCCTGTAACATAAATGTGCACAAACTTAAGATACCCTAGACAAGTGTGTTAAAAATATGTGGCAACACTGGCAGCATGTAAATAATCATATTACGCACACACGGCCGCCTGACAAGAACGAGAGAAACAAGCACTGATGAACTATGTTTGTGTGTATGTATGTGTGTATGTACATATGTATGTACAACAATAAGACAAGCCAGAGAGAGAGGGAGAGGGAGAGGGAGAGTGAGAGTGAGAGAGCGAGAGACGCCAAAATAAACCCGCTGCGTTGCGTCGCATTGCGTTGACAAATCCAATTTGAAAGCGACAACCCATAAGGATGTCGACTGCCTGCTGTTTATTGTCTCCCACTGTCATGTCACGCTCCTACAATGGAAATGTTTTGTATTTGCATTTCGTCGTTCCTTCTTTCTGTTCTCTGCTCTTCTCTCAACTTGTCTTGGCCATCTTCTGAGTTATGTATGTATGTCTGTTTTTCTTTTATCCTTCAGTTGTCTGCTGCCGTCACTATATTTATACATATGTATATATTTTATATGTATTATTATTGCGCATATTAATATTGTTAAAAAGGCGCGTGCCGTGCGCTTCTCTACAAAATTAGCCAGCCATTCATTCAAGCGCTCGCTGTGCGGTCACGACCAGTGCTGCCACCTTTTCAGAGAAAAAAAATCGCTGTTCTTGTGAGAAAAAAAATCGCTAGAATAGTTGTATCTCCAAAAATATCAAAGATGGCGTCAGTCTGTTTTCCCTTTCCTATTGATTTTGTAATTCCTTAATTTAATTAAGTAAGCTTTTAAATAATTTAAAAAAAATTTCTAACTGTAGCTCTTAGTAAGAAAAAGTTGTTATTTTTTGTCAGTTTTACAATTTTATTTATTTATTTTTATAAATATTTTCTCTAATATTATGAAAAAGTTTCAAGAGCTATTTAAATATCTGGCAACACTGGTTCAGGCGACTTAACAAACGGATGGATAAACGGACGGGCGGATCAATTTACACACCGGAAAGCGCACGCACACACACACAGACACATTTACGAATACATGCGGACATACAGTGCTTGAAAGAATATTTGACACTACAAAAAAATTTGCATATATGCACTTATATTAGATTACAAAATAATAGTAAAAATAAAAATGTGATTTTAAATAAAAGAAATGTTAAAAGATATTAAATATATAAATAAATAAAATATAATAAAGTTCAAACAGTTGATTGGCTGAGGTTATCCAAAAAATAAAAAAAGAGCGCAACAATTTAAAGCACACGCACACAAACATATCGATGGTGTGTGTGTGTGTGTGTGTCCGTGTGTGTGTGTGTGTGTGTACTTATTAATGCGTATTCATTGTCACATCCGGCACGAGGAAATTATATTCGACAAACGCAGCCGGTTGACGTCGCCATCGCCGCAGCCGCCGTCTCAACCTCTGCCGCTGCCGCTGCCGACGTCGCTGCCGACGTCGCTGCCAGCGGTGAGCTGTGTTGAGCCGAGCCTGTGCCGTGCCGTGCTGTGTTTCCTTTGCCTTGGGGCCAGACGTTTCTTTTGTCGATTTAATTGAAATAATTGCAAAAATGCAAATGGAATGGACAACAGTTGACACAGGATATTAAGCACGATGATCATCAATACAATAATTATAATCATAATCATCATCATCATACTCATCATATTATAATAATAATAATATTGATGAACTCAATAACGCGACATGCAAGCGTTAATAAGCTAACGGAATGCACTGCTCTTCATTTCATTTAGCGTTCTTTTTATTTTTTTTCTCTTTTTTTTCTTTGATATGTACTGTTGTCTTTCGGCTTCAATAACTGGAAAGCATTTTTTAATTTCACTAATAGATTGTTTTAATTGAGATTTCATTTCATCGTTCATATCACAAAATTATTTTGAAAACAAAGTAAACTGTAAATAAGTTGAAAAAAAAATACTTGAATTAATAAATAAAGTAAATAAATAATAAATAAATGTTTTAATTGAGTTTTCATTTCATCTTTCATAGCTCAAAATAGTTTTGAAGACAAATTAAACTGTAAATAAATTAAAAATAAGTACTTGAATAAATAAAGTAAATAAATAATAAATAAATGTTTTAATTGAGTTTTCATTTCATCTTTCATAGCTCAAAATAGTTTTGAAGACAAATTAAACTGTAAATAAATTAAAAATAAGTACTTGAATAAATAAAGCAAATAAATAATAAATAAATGTTTTAATTGAGTTTTCATTTCATCTTTCATAGCTCAAAATAGTTTTGAAGACAAATTAAACTGTAAATAAATTAAAAATAAGTACTTGAATAAATAAAGCAAATAAATAATAAATAAATGTTTTAATTGAGTTTTCATTTCATCTTTCATAGCTCAAAATAGTTTTGAAGACAAATTAAACTGTAAATAAATTAAAAATAAGTACTTGAATAAATAATAGTTTTGAAGACTAAGTAAACTGTAAATAAATGTAAATAATACTTGAGTAAATAAATAAATGTCTATCATTTTTCTCCTAAAATAAAACATATTTGTGTAAAATCTACAAATTTAAGTTACTTACATAAATCGTTAATTTAAAATACATATACTTAGTTTAAAACTATGACATTTCTGTCCTTTGACAACACTGTCAATTTGGCTGGCCTACGTTTGTAAATACATTGGAGATAATAAACAATTCTCACACTCTCCAGAAAAAATCTAGTCAAAAACTAAACGGAAATAAACCAATTTTCCTCGAATTTCCAAATACCTAAAACCAATTAGAATGGCTGACGAGAATGACGACAGAAATGGACAAAATCTTGACAAGGACAGCGACCCGAATGTGGTAAATGTGAGTATAAATTTATATAAATATAAAAAATTCTATTCCTTGACTGACTCACTGAGTGTTCAACGCGCAGACCAAACGTTAAGGAGGCTAAAAACTTCACAGTTCGAGTGAATTGCCAAGTATGAAAGTCTTGGTTATTTTCTGAACTATCTCTATCTATATTTTACATTCCAACTGGAGATGGGCACGGGCCTCTCTTTGAAGAAAGAAACAAATTTTCAAGGCCAAAAAAAAATTCATATATTTCTTATACATTTTGCCGCTTTGTCGCCTTCTTCTTCTTATAAACACTCGTGGAATTAAGTTTGACAAACTTATCGATAAGTGCCATATCGACAAAAGAGATGAGTAAATAATATAGCAGTGAATTATAGAAATATTTTGACCAATCGATATTAAAATATTTTTTAAATCGTGACTTTTCGGGCCTACCGGGCCTCCGGGCTTCTGGCTTAGGCCCGGGCCCGTTTTCGATTTTCATGCACGAAGCCCTGGGATTTTTTGAAGAGGCCCGCGGGTCACGAAGCCCGCACAGGCTCGTGCCCATCTCTAATTGCAACCCAGTTTGGTATAAATCTGATTACTTTATTGAATTTAATAAATATGAAAGTCCATATACTGATTATTGAAATAATGTAATATATGTATATTAAACTCTTTGTCACAGTGGAATGCCGTGGCCCTCTGGTCCTGGAGTAAGTCATCTTGACAAATTCTTTCTAAAAAGCTAACTAAAAATGTCGCAAAAATATTTTCAGCAGTTGTTTCTGGTATTCAGAAGGACACCTGTGCCATCTGTCGCAATCATGTGAAGGACTTGTGCATCAACTGCCAGGCGGAGCAAGGCACCCACATCAAGGAACTATATGTGATGTGTCCCGAGGCAACTGGAGCCTGCAGTCATGTCTTCCATTTGCACTGCATTTTGCGCTGGCTGAAGAATCATTGGGTCTGCCCCCTCGATTATCGCACTTGGGGCTTCAAGAAGTGCGGCAAAGAGAATCAAGAGTCTTAAAAGAATTTCGTTAATTTTTACAGTCTTTTCATTTCGATACTGTCGAAAAATAAACATTGTCATGTTTCAACACATACTTTGTAATTATTCAGAAGGAGTTTGTCCGCGTATATTTATGTGTATTTTACAGAGAAGAAGAAGCATATTAATTCAATTTTTTTAGTGAATTGTAATTTAGTTTGTATTTATTTGAATTAATATTTGTTAAATATCAAAAACTGTCATTAATAATTTATAATAAAAATTAGGAGTTAAAATGTGTTAAAAATAAATTAAATTGTATTCATTGTTTAATTATATTATACATATAATATTTAATTTTTAATAAACACACCAAAAAATATATATATATATTTATCTTATAATTATTATCTATTTATATAATTCTCATTGTCCAGACTGACTGAGAATCAACGTGTAGGCCAAACGGTTAAAGCTAGAAAGCTATATGTATTTTGGAGGAAAGTCATTGATAAGAAATTCAATTTTTTTTTACTGAAAATCGATTTACTTTTCAGCATAAAAAATTAAATTTAGTTTGTATTTATTTGAATTAATATTTGTTAAATATTTCATGATATACATATATATTAAGAGATAAAATATGTTTAAAAAAAGTGAAATTGTATTCATTATTTAATTATATTATACATATAATATTTAATTTGTAATAAACACACCAAATAATATATATATATATCTAATAATTATTATCTATTTATATAATTCTCATTGTCCAGACTGACTGAGAATCAACGTGTAGGCCAAACGGTTAAAGCTAGAAAGCTAAAATTCTCCCACAATACAGCTGAGACAGTTGTATCTTTTGTTTTGTGAAATTCGACCTGCAAGTGGGTTAAATAAGGGGTCAAAGTTCAGGAAATTGCTTAGTATGAAACACTTTTTTATTTCTTAAAATATCTCAACTAAACTCACAGATTGTATGCTTGGGACTGCCTGGCGGAGGCCTTTAGTAGGTTATATTTTATGAATTCGAATCGTTACGTTTTTTGGCTAGGTCGGCTACTTGATTACGTATACGCCATGTGCGACTGATGTGACCAGATGTGTGTTGCATGGGAGATGGAAGATTGCGACGCTGTTTTTGTTGTTGTCTGGCGGTATCTGAAACTTTGACTGGTGTCTGCCTCGCTTCCGTCCTGCTATGGTTATGTCCTGTCAATGGTTTTGGTGGCTTTACCATGCCGTGCCATAATTGTGTTGATTATCTAATTAGCTGCAATTCCGCGACCGGAAATTGCCAGTTGTCATGTCTGCAGTCGTCGTTGTCGTTGTCGTTGACATTATCACAATTGTGCCTGATAAACCGGTTACCTCTGCCCTTTTTCCTCGACTCATCTGGCTTTTTCAGAGCCCAACTTGAATTTTGTAGTGCACTCGCCACATAATCTTGTCATGAATATATTTGTTTTGTTGCCGCCTTGTCTCGTCTCGTTGCCTTATCAACTGTCGTTGAATCCTCCTCCATTCGCCTCAATCTTTCCGCAACTAGCGTAAATGTCGCACCATAAAAATTCATTGGCCAACGAGCTAAAAGTATTGCCACCACAGCCAATCGACGGCATTTGTCCGGACGAGTTTCAGACGCATTAGACGCTTCAGTCGCGACTTCTTCTCCATCTCCAAGTTTAGCATACGAAAAAGTCTCAACTGCGAGCTTGTTTCGCAAATCGCTTTCTCAAATTCCAGAAAGAAGAAGACGCAGGCGGAGAGAAGAAATACAATGCGCAGGCAAATCCAAATAGTGACTCGAGTTTAATATCAAAATGTTAAAATCGACAAAAATTAATCGAGTTTAATAACAAAATGTAAAAATCGACAATGAAAATTAATCGAGTTTAATATCAAAATGTAAAAATCGACAAAGAAAATTAAATGACTTTATCATTAAAATCAAATCGACAATGAAATTGAATCGAGTTGAATATCAAAATGTACAAATCGACAAAATATTAATCGAGTTTAATATCAAAATGTAAAAATCGATTAAGAAAATTAATCGAGTTTAATATCAAAACGTAAAAATCGACAAAAATTATTCGAGTTCAATATCACAAATTGACAAAATATTAATCGAGTTTAATATTAAAATGTAAAAATCGACAAAAAAGGTATCGAGTTGCCAAATAAGCAGTATTTTTGCACTGCTTGCACTGCGATTACATAATACAGATTTACACTGCTTCCACAACAAAGCAGTTTCAATGCACTGCTTTTGCGGTTTGAGTTGAACTTGCCGCCAAAGAGATCTTTTGATTGCAACAAAATAGAGAGAGAGAGAGAGAGAGAGAGGTAGAAAGGAGAGGGGTCTGTTACAGTGCTGCCAAGACTGTTTTTTTTGTCGGACAGATATTTTTCGGGACTTCAAAGTTTTTAAATAAAAGATACACTAAAATCATTTAGTTTTTCTTACATCTAACTCTTCTATTCTTTAAACGGTCAAATTATGGCAGCACGGCAATTTATTGCAGCAAGCAGTGCAACTTGAGCTACAGTTTTAGATGCACTGGCTGGTGTTTGCCAAAAGAAATGCTGATGAATTTTGCTGCTGTCAAATTACAAGTCAAGTTATAAATTTGCATATTTAACATATTTTGCATTTTTTTAATGTTTTTATTTTTTTTTTTTGTAGTTTAGTTTTCCCCACACGAAAACAATGTTTAAATTGTTTAACAAATTTATGTATGTGTCATTGTAACTAAAAACTAATTTATAATTTATGAATTATAAACTTAAAGCAGTTTTTTTTTTTTGTTTTTGCGCAAATCAATTTTAATACGCATTCCTTCTTCTTGCTCTTCTACTAGTTGGTTTCTTCTTCTTCTGGTTATATAGGGCGGAACAATCATTTGTATTACGTTAAATGCGCACAAAATTCTTGTCCTTTAGGAGCAACCTTAAGTTTAGAAATTATATAGCTGGCCTTTCAATTCTTTTCTACTTGTGGGTTGTAAATGAAATTTTGGAATTGTCTGTGAAATGGGATCGTGGCAGTTGGCAAGCCTTGTTCTTTGTTAAACAAAAGTGTTGACATGACTTTATAGTTTATTTTTTGTAGTATATATTGCATACAGCACAGTGTGTATTTTATCTTTCTTTTCTTTGCTTTTCTTTTACATAACATAATATAATTCTTCTTTCCTTTTATTTTCTGCCTTGCTTTCAGCTGCTGCTTCTTTGACAATTTTTGTGTTACAAAATCAGCATTTTTTTAATTTATATTCTTTCTTTCTTCTTTTCTATTTTGCTCCCATTGCCTTATGTCGCTGTTTCTTTTTGTGGATGTTGTTTATCTGCTTCTTGTTGTTGCTTGGTTGGTTTTGGGGCTGGCTTTAGAATTTACACATTTACATTTCACAATTTTTCAAGTCGAAAATGTTCAAAAAAAAAAGGTAGAAATTTGAGGTCAGAATTAAAACAAATGAACAATTAATAATTATGCTTGGCTTGCTGCAGTTGTGTGTGTGTGTGTATGAATTTGTGTATGTAGATCCCATGTGGATTCCGTGTGGATCATAATGATGATGATGATGTTGTTGTTACAATTGTTGCTTGTTGCTGCTGTGAATTGTTGTGGATTGTTGTGGATTGTGTGTGGATTGTGTGTGTGTTGTGTGTGTGTTGTGTGTGTGTTGTGTGTGTGTTGTGTGTGTGTTGTGTGTGTGTTGTGTGTAGAACCTAACCAATCATCAGTCCACAGCCGAGTTTAAAGTTATTTTTCACATGATTCATGCGTCCACTCAACGTAAAGCTAAATGGCAACGGTTGCAAACGCTTTTCCAGCACACCAGAAATATGCCAATTTGAGTCGATGGAGCCTACAAACAAGAAAGAGATAGATATACAGTCATATTCCACATATTCAAAAACAACACAAAAGTTTACCTCTGAACATCAAATCGGCTTTGGGTAAATCAATTTGATAGGCAATTGTGGCAACCGATTCCTGCATACGCAAACTTGTCTCCACTTCGACGCCAATTTGTAATTGCTCGCTGGCCTTTTGGTAATAGCACAAATGGAGTCCACTTGGCCCTAATGTGCCCGACCAAACGGAATCGCCATTGGTATAGCGGCCCAGCGCCGATACAATCGCAATCTGACGTCCTGGCACATTTGGCCCGAATTGATAGGCCACCTCGGCGCCAAGGGCGGTGCGCTTTGTAACCGATTGCAGATATTGGCCAACAATGACACCGGAATTGGTAAATATACTGGGATTGCCCAATGTGAGGGATGCGGTAAAATCATTGCCTCGATAATCTGTGCTCAGCTGTGTGGCAATCACTTTTGATTCCTGAATCTGCGAAAGAGAATAATGAGAAATTGGTTATTACGAAACTATACTCTGCATTACAGCACAACTGTTCCCCCGTATGTGACAAGTGTTCCCAGTATAATAACAACTGTTCCTAGTATAATATCAACTTTTGTCAATATATTTAACAACTGTTCCCAGTATAACAACTGTTCCCAGTATAATAACAACTGTTCCTAGTATAATAGCAACTTTTGTCGGTATAATAACAACTGTTCCTAGTAGAATAACAACTGTTCCCAGTGTAACAACAACTGTTCCTAGTATTTGATAAATGATCCCCAGTATATGACAACTCTCCTATTCCCAGTAAACATGACCATCTGTCTCAAATACATGATAACAGTTCTCTCTGTCCAAGATTCCACAAGTGCTTCCATTATTACATGACAAACTGTTCTCAGTATAAATGACAAACTGTTCCCAGCATATATCAATATACATGACAGTACTTTTGAGTATGTTACAAGAGAACTGTTTCCATTAGATATGACAAACTGTTCCCATTTGATACAAACTATTCCCAGTATATACATGCGCATATGTATGTGTGACAAAACTTACCTGCGATGCAAACTTGCAACGCAAACGCGATGAAAACTGATGTATAACATTTGCATTCAGATTTCCGGATGGATCAATATCGCCCAGTAGCACCGGGAATGCCTCGGTTGGGCTGTATTGCTGGGTGCCCACATAGGTGGCGCCAAAGCGATAACCACTCGGCACTGTCGTGCTCATGTTGATCGTGTGCGATACCTGAAAATGGTTGCTCAGACCTTTGTTTAGCATGATCTTGGCGCCCTCAAACGTGATGGCCTGTACATCTGTAACAAAGAGAAATTTTATATACATATATTAGTCGATATAATATGTGCAACTGATAATAGTACATAATCAAAGAGCAAGGGCACGCATACATATGCAAAAAAAACGCACGCATCAGTGTTGCCAGCATTTCGACAGCTAAAAAAGCTAGATTTTACAAAAATATATGCAAATAAAGCACAAAAAACCAAAATTTTAAAACAAATAAGTTAGTTCTAGCTAAGAATAAGCTAAACTGGCAACACTGGGACACAAACACACGCACGCAATCACACACACACACATACAGGCCACCGACCGACCCCCTCACATGCTTGTAGGTTATGTCATCACAATTGTTACACTTTTTGTATGCCAATTGGCAATTGATGAATGGACAATACCTTTGCATTTCTTGTGCAACTCCTCAACAGTGCCGGGATTCTCCAGTTTTGTATCCTTGGCCGCATCGCTCACATCGGCCGCAATAATTGCGGCTGCCTCTGTACTCAATTGCGATGATGGTTCCGGCAATCCCAAGCTGGCAGCGACACTGTTGCTGCGCGCCGCCGTTGACTCGATGCCGGATGATGCCGCTAGCACGTTACCCATACTTTTCCAAATTGCCCAACAATTTCGATTGTGTGTAATTTTTTAAATAGTTTTCCTTTTGTTTTTTTTTCCCGTGTGTGACCGTCGAAATTTATAAGTGGCACGCGCTGTATTTTGGGGTATCAGTGTGTTAGACACACTACAAAAAAAAAGACTGCTTTTGACAGCAAAGTCGATATCTCATATGTTATATATCGATAGCCCACTGGGATCGGTACTTGAATATTGTAAGAAAAACAAATAAAGCCCTAATATATCGATAGTAAAACTTGCATGCTTTGAGCTATTGTGCAACTGCTGCCCAAGTATTACTCGATACTTTCTGCATAATCAGCTGAGTTACCACGCCACAGCTGTCAGCAATGCGTGCCTTGCCAGACAGCTGACATGTTACTGCCACTTAGCTGGAACTTTTTGTGTTTTATTTGAATTTTTTTTTTAATTTTTGAATAATTTTTAATAAATCAATATAAGTACAATTTAAAAAACCAAAACAATGTTAAACTTTCTAAAATATTTAAGTTCCTTTTAATATTGGTTTGGTGCACCCTTAGCGTGGTGAAGAAATTAAGTAAGAAATTCAAAAAAGATATTTTAAAAAATATAACACCAGCAAAGGTTGATCAATAAAAACGTTTATATTTCAAGTATACGTATAATTTTTTGTATACATGCACATATATATATATATATATAGAGTTATTTCATGTATAAGTTAATAAGAGGAGCACAAAACCCTGCTACTTATATAGTTGCAAACTGAAAAAGATTTAATCAAAAGAGTTTTGGCCGTTTCGGTTCTCGGTTTGCGGAGGAAATTGCAAAAATATATGTATGTATATTAGACTAAACTATGAGTCATCTAATTGGCCGAATCAACGAATCCATCAAGACTGATCAATGTACAAATGTTGTTAACTTAAAAACGAAACTATAAGTAGCTGCAATAATTAATTTGCACTTAATTTGTTTTTTTCTTTTCTTTTCTTTTCTTTCTTTTTTGGTGCGCTATTAAAAACGAGTCAACAAATAAAGACAGCAAAAATATTAACATATAAAATAAAATCGTATCGGAAAATAGAACAAAAGTTATTATACACTAAGTCGAGTAATTGTTTTGTTAAGGAAAATAATTCACATATTTTTATTTTTTTTATTTTAAAAGTAAATGAATTTTCTCAAAACAATTACTTGACCAACTGTATATGGAGATATAAAATATATAAAAAAAGACGTCCTAAGTTGGTAAGAAGCAGACAATTTAAAAAAAAAATAAAAATAAAAGAAAACTAAACGTAAAATGGGGAATCCCATTGGATGTCGTATTAAATCAACAGCAGGAGGATTTCTCTGGCTCAGCGACCACGAGATTAATGTCAAGACTGTTCGGCCTCGCAAAACCGGACTTGATGCCATCCCAGCCATCCTCGGCCTTGTAGACACCGGATCGTATGCGGGCGTACACCTCCTGTGTGACCATCCGGAAGGCCTCCTCCACATTGGCGCCGGTGCGCGCGGAAGTCTCAACGAAATGCAATCCATGCAATTTGGCAAATGTCTGGCCATCCTCTGTGGACACCTCGCGATGACCACCAGCATTGACAAGATCCAGTTTACAGCCGACCAAGGCAAAAACCGGTACATGCGGTTCAATATGACGTTTCGCCTCCATCATCCAAAGTGGTATATGCTCAAAGCTAGCATAATTCGATATATCATAGACTAGTAGGACGCCAACGGAATTGCGATAATAGGATTTTGTTATTGAACGGAAACGCTCCTGTCCGGCCGTATCCCATAGCTGCAGTTTGATTTGTTTGCCATCTTTCATCTCAATCAGGCGGGCGAAAAAGTCAACGCCCACTGTGGGATCTGATAGCTGAAAACATTACAAAATATATTAAAATATTGAAAAATAGCCATAAATATTGTTACACTTGTACGAACTTAATGGAATCAAGTCAAATAATAAAGAAAATTTCCTTTAAATTACGTTTACTATCAAATGGTATTTGTTATTTAAAAAGCGCGGCACATATGTCAAGCCTTGCCAGACTTTGCAACTTTACACTTTGTCACTGTGTTTGCGCTAGGAGTGCATTATCAGTATCACACACACACACGCATCCAGAGACTCACACACACTCACACACACACAGACAGAGGCTGAGACACTGCAACTTGAAGATAGATGCTCGCCTTTGTCTGTTTTTATTAAAATTGTGCGCTACTTAATTATGTAATTATTATGATAATTATTCGCACTTGACATACATGGGCATATCAAGGCTTTTATATATATTATATTCTATTACCTCGGCAAATTTTCCATCTGTGAAGAATTTGAGCAAAGAACTTTTGCCCACTGTGCTGTCGCCGATGAGTATTAAACGAAATTGATAATCAAAGATTGGTTCAACCATCGTGTTTTTGATTCTGTTTGATTTCGCTCTTGTTTTTGTTTTTATAGTTTGCGTTAATGCGCAAATTCACTTTTCGTCCTTTTTTTGTTATCGTTTTGGTCGCAAACGACGCACAACAATTTTCAAAATATCCACGCCCAGGCTATGGCCAATTGCTTTGGGCTCTTTATTCGCAGTATAAATCAACTGCTGATTTTCGGTTGTTTATTAAATTTAACTAAACTCAGCTGCTCTGCTCTGTTTTGTTTGTTTTTTTTTCTAACGCGCAGCTATTACTGTATGTGTGCTTGTGTGTGTGTGTGTGAGTACTTACAGGGCTGACAAACGATTACTTGTACTCATAAACTTAGTGGCAGCGCTGCGCTTAGATCACTAGCGCGCGTTTAAATTAATCATTTATCAAAGAAAATAAAATGAAAACCAAAAAAGTTTAATTTTATTAGCTCTATTAACCAGTCTTTGTTACTTTTAGCTTGTAAATACTATTCGCATATAACTCTGACGCACACATATCGATGTATTTGTATATCGTAGTGGCAGCACTACCTCATTTGAATTAAACATAAATACGTTACAAATAAATTAAAATGTTATTAAATTATATTAAATATTAAGGTTACTATTTGAAAAATTTTAATATAACTTGACAATATCGTATGATAAACTGATATATTAATGCACGCGCTTATCGATATTTTACTTGCCATCGCTAGCTGTCACATTTGACAACTGGTTCGTTTTATTTCGGCTTTATTTTTATATATTGTTTTCATTTTGTACTGCACAAATGTACAATAAAAGCAACCGTGAAAGTGGAGCAATAAATAGCAGCCTGTGTGCATTTACAATTGGGAAGAGCAACAGCGCACGGGCGCTTTAAATTGCAGTTAACTGTGCACCAAACAAGTAAACCCAATTCCAACCCGACTCCACAACGTGTGCGCATAAGGTTATCAAACAGACAGAACAGAGCACTTTATTAATTATATATTGTTCTGCAGCGCAAATCGTATATAGTATATATATTCACATACATACTAGATGTTCAAGTTTGTGCTGCACGACGCCATTGGCTACGTGCGCAGCAATGTGCGTGAGTTCAGTCTCAATGCGCTCCGACTGCTTCCCCAGTTGCCCCAACTGAGTCCCTACGATGTAAGTATCGCAAGTACCTTTAAAGTATCGATTAAATGTTGCTTTTATTGTTATATGTGCAGGTGAATTTGGCGCTGAGGGAAAATGAATTCATATACAATTTCCCGCTCGACGGCATCATACACAGCTATGAAACGAATCAACTCGGCTCGAATTCACCCTGCGAGGATTCACGCACCGAGGCCAGTCTGCTGTTTCGCAATGGATTCATATGCGGCATCTTTGACGGGCATGGCGGTGCTGCCTGTGGTCAGGTGGTGTCCAAGCGTTTGCTGCGTTACATTTCGGCCGGCACACTGCCCCGCCAGGTGCTGCGGGAGCAACTGAAGCAGGGCTGCACAAGTCAAACCTTCCTCAAGTGTCACAACGATAATGTGGATTTTGTTAGCGAAATACGGCCCATTTATGAGAACAGTTTTCAGCAGTATATCAAGCGATTGAGCGAGGAGCCGCAGCGAGATGTGGCCAGTGAGTTGCAGCAGGCATTTGTCCAGCTGGACGAGGATTTGGCCCTGGAGGCCCTGGCCACGAATGATGTGCGCACCATGAGTGTCGCGTTATCGGGTAAGCTGCTTTTCCAACCTTCTGGCAACTCCAAAATTGCTTTATGCAATAAGTTGGCTGCACCTGTCAAAAAGATCCTTCAATAATTTAATAATTTTCTGATCTTTCTGGCAACGCCACAATTGCATTAAGCGTTAAGTTGGGTGCGCCTGCTAAGACCCAAGCAATCGAGAAACTATCGCAGATCCTTCGATAACATTTCAAATGATTTAAATTTGATTTCTTTGACTTTTTACCAGGTGCTGTTGCATGTCTTGTGCATCTGGAGGGCCTGCAGCTGCATGTGGCAAGCACTGGGGATTGTGGCGCCGTGCTGGGCGTGCTCGATCCACAGACAAATCAATGGCATCCCAAGAAACTAAACATTGAGCACAATGCAGACAATATGCAGGAAGTGGATCGCATTTTAGGTGAACATCCGCGCGAGGAGCGTGAAACGATAATACGAAATGGACGCCTACTTAGCCAGTTGGCGCCGTTGCGAGCCTTTGGCGACTATCGCTACAAATGGCCCGTGGATACGATGCAACAGAAGGTGGTGCCCATGTTCGGGGAGCATGTGATGCCGCCAAATTATTATACACCGCCGTACCTGACCGCACGACCCGATGTCCAACAGCACGAGCTGGGCGCCAACGATAAGTTTCTAGTCATTGCCAGCGATGGACTCTGGGATTTCCTATCGCCCAGCGAGGTTGTCAGTCTCGTTGGCGAGCATTTGAACTCCAAGAAGATGCTGGAACCAATGCGTCTGCCCCACGGCGACATTAAGCTCAAGGAAATCTCCGCGCAGCTAGCCGAGCGCAAGTAAGTCTGCTTATATATATTTAAAGTATGTTTACTGATAAATGTTTAAACCTTTTGCAGAGCTGGACTCACCAGGAAGCCCATTGATACGAATGCTGCAACACATTTGATACGCCATGCGCTGGGCGCCACAGAATATGGCGTTGAGCACTCAAAGATCTCGTACTATTTGTCGCTGCCACAGGATGTGGTGCGTCTATATCGTGACGACATCACCATTACCGTCATCTACTTCAACTCGGAGCACATTGCCAAGCTAAAGCATGAAAATCAAACGGAAACACAGACACAAGCACAGCCTCAACCAGCAGCGTGATTGATTTTCAGTTGGTTTTGCAAAATTGGCTTGGCTTTAACTAGGATTGAACTTTTAGTACCTTGCTTCCTTGGATCAATATAGACAATTAATCTATGTATTTATTGGCCATGCGCGCCTAATCTAATCTTTAGTCTAAGTTGTTTCGTTTAAGTTTTGTTTATACATTTTTACGAATCGCCCTACCATCAAACTGTTGTTGTTGTTTCCTCCGTCTGTTGCCGTCTATCCTTAAGCCAGGACGAAAGCCGTTCTCAGGCTAAATGCTATGAATAAATATGCAATTGATCAACTATATTACACATTTGTGGTTAAATTTGATTTGTTGAATATTAACGAATAACACGAGCAATTTAAAAGCAATGAGATTTGGCAAGAACTCGAGTCCCTTAAAATTTTTATTTTTTTTTTTTTGTTTGTTAACATTAATTTAAATATTTTCTTTTTTTCGTAGAAACAGGTATTGAGCATCTAACAATCGCGCCTCTCGATAATAAATATTTTTTTAGATTACTTTTCATGTGATTTTGCCCACTGTGCACTTATTATGACCTCCCACTGTTAAATACTCGACTGTTAACTACTTCTCGGTTAACAGTTTAATTGTCTGTAAAAGAGAGAGAAAAAGAGAGCAAATGAACGGAAGACAGAGAAAGAAATATGTTAAATTGACTAAAGTTTCAGAATTGACTTTTTGGCACTATTATTAAAATTACAATTTCACTCTCTTTCTGCCTCTGTTAAGTGTCTGTTAACTGCTCTGTTAACTAAGCTAAAAAGTAGCATATTTCCATATAAATACAAAGTATATGTTTACATTAATGATTTTCGAGAAATTGATTAGTTTATTTTACAATTATATTCATTACACAGAGAGTGGGGGGCAGGTCGGGGCGGGGCGGGGTCGACATTTGTTGATTTGTTTATACACAGGGTATACGCATAGGGTATACACATACACTACATACTATGCAAGCTAAAAACGAACAATTAAATTAAATTAAAATTAGAAAAAATATATAAAAGTTTAAAGGCGTTGAAAATGGAACTGTTTAACAAACCGAAACAATATTAGTTTCTTTTCTTTTCTTTTTTGTTTGTTTGTTAAAAATTAAAAAGAGGAGTCACAAAGTTTTTGCACACATTTGCCACTTTTTTAACATATTTTTGGAATTTTTAAGCAAGTTTTATAAATGTGAAAAAAAGTTATACAATTTCACATTTTCAGCATTTTTTCATTACAATATTTAGAAATTTTACACATAATAAATGTAAATAATTAAAAAAAAAAAATGGCATAGAAAATCAAAATAGCGACAAACTTGTTGTACATTTTTTTAAATTTTCCAACATTTTTTTTTGACATTAACTTTTTTTTAATATATGCAACAAATATTCATGTTAAATTAATTAAAAAGTGCCTAAATAATTGCAAATAATGTGCCTAATCTTTGTGAGCAAAGAGAGTGGAGAGGTTGGAAGGAAGGAAAGGGAGGGGGGAATTAGTTGACTATTCCTTGGCATCCAATTCAGCGGCAACTTCCTGCCGACTGACGCAATTCAAGAACTCCATTTGAATATGCGTAATTTGTGTCTTGCTAAAATATTGCATTTTCTTTTTGAGAAAATCGAAAAACAAATCAAGTTCATCGCGTTTAATGAGCGAATGTTGCTGTTGTTGTTGTTGTTGCTGCTGTTGCTGTTGCTGCTGCTGCTGTTGTTGTTGTTGTTGTTGCTCATCATCCTTAATCAAAGTGCTGCTGGAGGCAACGCTGATGGAGGAGCTGGAATTATTGCCCAGATTAAGTGACGCAGCTGCTCCGGCTGTCGGTGTCAGGTTACAACTTAATGCTGGCAATTGCAAAATCGTAGCAGGTGTATTGAAATTGTTTGTTGTCTGTGTTGCCGTTGCTCCGCCCGTTCCAGCTGCTGTTGTGCCCACGCCCACTGGCAATGTGGTGCTGACGGCATTCAAAGAAACCGCCGGCGTGCTGGAGATGGTGACACTTGTGCTCGTCGCCTCGGTCACATCGACCAGTGCCAATTGTTGTGTGGTTGTCGTTTCCTTGGTGGCAGCCGACGACGCCGTTGTTGTCACCAGCGTGAGATTCTTGAGCTTTGTATCGGCGGTGATGACAGTGCCAACACCAACACCGACACCAGCTCCGCCGGCCAAGACGCTATTGGTGGCACTGCTCACGGTGGCGGTGGTGAAATGATGATGTCGCAATTGTTGTGGTATTGTTACAGTTGTTGTGCGCGTTGTTGTCGCCTCCTCCGAGTCAACCTGCTGTTCGTGCTCGTGCTCCTGCTCCTGCTCCGGCTCCGTTTCCATATCCTCTATGCAAAAATCATCGGCATCTATGTAATGGAATCCCTTGCTATCGGCCACATCCGAGCTGCCATCGACGCCGCCCATTTCACAGTGCTGGCCAGTTGCCTCCTCGTACAGACAGACCTCCTCATAGTCCACCTCGGCGGCGGTGGCGCCATCCTCGTCTAGTTCATGCTTCACAATATCCACCACTTGCCCATGATGATCCACATCATCGTCCAGCTCATCATCCACCACACCATCGTCATCATCGTCGTCTTCGTCGTCGTGGGTAATTTGTGATAATTCAATGCTGGATATGCTGCCATCATGTTGATGATGATGATGATGCGGATGATGTGGATGGTGTGCATGATGCGGATGATGTGGATGCTGCTGCTGCTGATGATGATGATGCTGCTGATGGTGATCATCGGCCACACTCTCCTCGTAGGCGGTTAATATAAATGTCTCGGCCTCATCGCTGACCAATGTGATCTGTGAGCTGCCATGATGTGTCGATGACAAACCCGTCGTGCCATCCGAATGCACATCCTCATCAATCAGCTGATCGTGCGGATCATGATCGTGTTCGTTATCATGCTCATCATCGTCGTCATCATCCGGCTGCTTTTTGATCTGCAACATGGCAGCCAGTGCATTGCGATGTGCCTTCAATTTTGGCTGATAGACTTTGGATAGGAAGTCCAAGGGTTTCGCATATCGCCACTTGGACAGACGTCCCTCGATGCATTTCGGTGAGCGACGACGATATTGATGGTACGTATCCCGCAGATTCTTCCACTTGCGTCTCACCTCCTGCACGCTGTATTTATCTTGAATTAAATTGATACAATTTTAATTAATTTACGAATTTAACAATTTTATCTTGAAATAAATTAATATAATTTTAATTAATTTTTATACAAATTTAACAAATTTATCTTGAAATAAATATATATAATTTTAATTAATTTTTATACAAATTTAGCAAATTTATCTTGAATTAAAATAATATAATTTTTGTTAATATTTGTATAAATTTAACAATTTTATCTTGAATTAATTTAATACAATTTCAACTAATTTTTGTATAAATTAAACAAATTTATCTTGAATTAAAATAATATAATTTTAGTTAATATTTGTATAAATTTAACAAATTTATCTTGAATTAAAATAATATAATTTTAGTTAATATTTGTATAAATTTAACAAATTTATCTTGAATTAAAATAATATAATTTTAGTTAATTCTTGTACAAATTTATCTTGAATTAATTAATACAATTTCAATTAATTTTTGTACAAATTTAGCTTGAATTAAATTAATGCAATTTTAATTAATTTTTATAAAAATTTAACAAATTTAGCTTGAATTAAATAAATACAATTTCAATTAATTTTTGTACAAATTTAATAAATTATTATTAATTAATTTATCGAATACTTTTAATATCTACTGAAATTGTCGACCATATAGGTAAAGTTAGGTAAGCAAATTTTTGTTGTTTTTTAAGTTATCTGAACAAAACCCACAGATAGTGTATATAGGCATGTCTTATATATGCTGACCAAATCGGACTTCTATATCATATAGCTGCCATAGGAACGAACTCTCGAACGAACTTATATGGTTCTATCTCTCTCTCTCTCTCTCTCTCTCATAGATACAATAATTGATCAACAGTTCAATTGATGACTTTGTAAGGGTATCAAAATATTCGGCATGCCGAAGATAACTTTTTTTGTGCTATATTTTTTATTCGAGCTGTACTCACTGCCCATTTGCTGGGAGACTTCCTGCCAGCCGCTGAGTATATCCGGACGTCGCCGCTGATTTGGCTGCAGTTTGTAATTGTACAATGCTGGATTTTGGCGTACCAGGTTAATCAGTGTGATAATATCATCGGTGGGCGCATTGTCCTTGTGATAACGTTTACGCTCCGACATTGTGTGCGTGTGTGTGTGTGTGGGTGTGTTTATTGGTATTGGTGTGGGTGTGGGTGTGTTTCAATTGTTGCTCCTGCTGCTCTTTTGTTATTGTTTATGAGCCAACACGACGAGGGCTGCAATTACGAATATTATTAAACACAGTGCCAGGGCAGAGCGATCGGATCGCTCGGTCGCTCGGGGGCAGAGCGGGGCGACAGCGCAGTCGGTGTCAGTGTCAGTGTTTCTTGCTCTTGCCTCTGCGTGCGTGCGTGCCTGTGTGCGTGTGTGTGTTTGTGTGAGTAGGCCAGCCAAATTGCACACAATCCACATGAAATACACGCACTCGATGTTGTCTAATATATGTATGAACGCCACAAATTATCCATATTCAATTACGCAGAACACAATTTGGACTACAAAATTTTTGGCTATTGACCAATGCTGCCGTACCGTGTTTGTGTATGCTCTCTTGCTAATAGCGTTGCCGTATGCGCGACGGCCAATCTGTGTGATGGAATTTTTCAAGACGATATTTCGCTAATCGATATGTATATATATCTTCAATTTTTTCTTTAGATTCAAATGAAGCGAATGTAAATTTTGCACTTTTTAAGTCGTTTACATTTATAAAATTCATTATTCTTGTACAGCAAAACGTGCATTATTATGTAAAGTCTAGAAGACTTTTGTATCGTTATTGATCTTCATCTACACATATATCGATATATAAATAACTTTATTTTTAATATTTATGCATTATAAATATTACATAAAGTAATACTATTTTTATTTATTAATTAGCCTTTATATTTATTCATAATATATAAATAATAAATTAAAATTTTGCTAGCATGCATGATTATCGATAGTGCAATCGATAATTTTGGTATTGTTTTGCTTTTGTGGTTGCAAAGCTTTGCGGCGCAGACAGCGAGCGAATTTTTTTGCAGACAACTTAAAATTGGAAATTAATTGAGTTAAAATGAGCACACCCACAAAAACAAATGGCACTGGCCTGGAGGATGTGAATATACCCGGTCAAGCGTTTTTACGCGAAGCGTTAACTTCATGCACCGATCCGCTAAAAGCGATTGAAAGTTTTCAAGTGAGTTTTGGTTTTTGTTGTTTTGAGTATTTTGTTGTGCTAGGTTCACACTGCGCCACAGTGCAGCGGCGTAATGTGACACAGGCTAACACTGCCTCAGTTCAATTGTGACAATCTGTGACACAGGCTAACACTGCCTCAGTTCAATTGTGACAATCTGTGACACAGGCTAACACTGCCTCAGTTCAATTGTGACAATCTGTGACGCAGTGTGAAGCCGACTTAAGCGAATTGAATATAAATATTTAATGCTGTGCATTTTATGTGCTAGGTGGAGAATGGCGTTCTTTTGCCATCACTGCGTCCAATGTTGCCGCTGCTGGATTTGCATGGCGTGCGGCGTCTCGATTTCCACACATCGCTGATGGAGGAGCTGCGCGACAAGTTGATAGCGCACATCAACGAGCTTGGCCAGAAGGAGCCCCGCGAACGGGACAAAATGTTAAAGGAGCTGCTGGTCAAGAGTTTTCCCGTCGTGCGCGTCAAATCGCTGCGTCCGGTGGTGATGGCCATACTGCGCAATACCCAGCACATTGATGATAAATATTTGAGAATTTTAGTACGAGATCGTGAACTGTATGCAGACACGGATACGGAGGTGAAACGTCAGATTTGGCGGGATAATCAATCGTTGTTTGGCGACGAAGTCTCGCCACTGTTGTCCCAGTACATACGGGAAAAGGAGCACATATTGTTTGATCACACCAACCTGCAGAATTTGTTCTTTCAACCCACACCGAAGTTGCGACGCCAGGGCGAAGTCGTCCAGAAGTTGGCCAACATGATTGGCAGCAGTGTCAAATTGTATGATATGGTTTTACAATTCCTACGCACACTTTTCCTGCGCACACGGAACGTGCATTATTGTACACTACGTGCGGAGCTCTTGATGGCCCTGCATGATCTGGAGGTGCAGGAGATTATCTCGATCGATCCGTGTCACAAGTTCACCTGGTGTCTGGACGCGTGCATCCGGGAGAAGAATGTGGATATTAAACGTTCGCGTGAACTGCAAGGATTCCTGGATAATATCAAGCGTGGACAGGAGCAGGTTTTGGGTGATCTGTCGATGACACTCTGTGATCCGTATGCGATTAACTTTTTGGCCACATCGGCCATCAAGATACTGCAGCATTTGATCAACAACGAGGGCCTGCCGCGAGAGAATCAAATCTTGATATTGCTGCTGCGCATGTTGGTGCTCGGTTTGAGTGCCTGGCTAATGATCGATTCGCAGGACTTTAAGGAGCCCAAACTGGACGGGCAGGTGGTGACCAAATTTCTGCCCGCTCTCATGTCCCTCATGGTCGATGATCAGTGTCGCAGTCTGCACGCCAAGTTGCCGCCCGACGAGCGTGAATCGGCGCTGACCACGATTGAGCATTCCGGTCCAGCGCCGGATGCCGTGGAGGCGTATATACAGGAGAGCGCTGTGTCCAGCATTTTGGCCATGTATTATACCCTACACTCGGCAAGGATCAAGGATCGCATGGCCTTGTTGCGTGTGCTGGCCATTTTATCCGTTTGCAAGGATGATCGCGCCTATGAGGATCCCTTCCTGCACTCGTTGATTGCTTTGCTAATACCCATGTGCGATGAGTTCGCTACGGAGGATTTCTGTACGACCCTCTTTGATGAGTTCATTTTTGCCGGCCTGCAGCGGGAGAATGTGACGTGTCGGCACATGTTGAAGCTACTTTGGTATATCCATCATAAGCTGCCGCCGGGTCGCCTCGGCAGCCTGATGAAGGCGATGCAACCGACGGCGGCACACAATGAGCACATCCATAAACTCTATGAATCCCTTCAAGAACGCATTGGCAGCGTTGCTAGCACCTCCGCAGCCGTCTCCGCCGCCTCCGCCTCCACCGCCTCTGGCGTTGACATTATTCCCCTTGCGGAGACGCCAGCGACGCCTCCGCTTCCTGGTGCTTCACCTGCCTCCGAATTTGATTCTCCGCTCAAAAGCTTGCCCGTACCGGCGCCCCACTTTGCCACGCCCACGCCCTAGCTTGAGACAACTTTACCGCCTCCTCCAGCCTCGCTTTAGATCTCCAATTAGATGTGCACCAAAAATCCAGTCCAAAACATTACCAAAAAAATGAATTTTCTTAAGGTTGTCAAGAAATTTTTCTTCGATTCTTTACTTTTTTTTTATTAATATTTAATTAATGAAAAAATTTATTTAAAAACTGAGAAAAGTTTGGAGTGCATTGTATTTAATTTTTAATGTATGCTCAATTTAAATTATTTAAATTTTAAAACCTTGTCAAAAGAAATGGAAACTAAATTCCATCTTTATATAAGAATATAACTAAGTCAAGATATGTATACTCAAAAAACTAAGTTTTTACAAATATTTTAAGTTTGTTTTAACCACAACAAATATGTTTATTTTTCTACATTTCACCTTTATTTTTAATGTAATTTTTTAAAATTTGCATTTAAAATGTTTAAAGAAAAACAAATTTTAAAGCGTAGAAAAAAGTAAATATTTTATGAAAGAGACAAACGTAAGGCTCTATATAAGCCTATGTCGACCTATACATCAATATCTCTATATAAGTGTCTAACTATTAAAATATCTGAAAGTCCATTAAGAGGCATACTAAAATTCCCAAGGGGTTTAAGCCATATTATACTTAAGATCCAAGATCAGCTATGAGTTATCAATGCGAGTAATGTCATTTTATCACTCATCATATATACATACATACATATATTATAGATCATTTGTCAATTAGTTTTTTAAGCCTACATAACCTCACTTTGAATAAATTTTCATGTAATTCTATTTGATTTGGAATTTTTTGTCAATGTTTTGTCCAGAAATCAAAGATGGGAAGTTGTTTTGAATTGCATACAAAAGTTGTTTATACTTTTTTAACTTTTAACCATTATTCACCTCAGGAAAAAATCTCTAGCGTTGAAACCTTTTTGTAAAGCTTAGATACAAACTTCCAGGCGATTTTTAAATTGGTTCAGAACCCAGAAAATATAACTAAGTTTTTTCCAAAATTATAGATAAATAACTCAAGACCAAAGAGATTGACTGAAATTTGGTATCTGATTTACTAAAATATAGATAATGCTATATTTAATCGATTTTCAATATTCCAAGGGATTTTGGCACTAAAGTATTGTTTTTAAAAGGTTCTCAAGTTGTTCCACAAAATAACTCGGCAAATATGCCGAATAATCTGCTGAAATTTTGCATGTGTATAACTCGAATATAAATAATGCTATACTTTAACAGATTTGCATAGAATATCAAGAAATTTAGCTGAAATCGAAGTTAAATAAGTAAAAACTATGCTCGCCTTGATATTATTACAAAAAGAAACTATATATTATTTATAACTTTTACTTAAAACAATAATGACAGTAATCGATGTGGAACGCAGAGGAAAGTGTGGTAAAAAGTAGAGGGACATGCAGCTTGGAAGAGGATTCGTTTTTCTTTTGCTTTTGCTTTTGTTTTTGTTAGATATTCGCATCGGTTTCGATGGGAGCTGGCTCCGGCGTTGTGACTGTTGTTGCGGGCAGGGAAGATGACGTCGAATCCGCATCGCTTTCCGGCTCCGGAATCTCTTTCGTCGACGGCGGCGGCGTCGATGGCTCCGCCGTGAGCAGCGCTTCAATGGCCGCCGCAGCGGCGGCTGCTGCTCGTGTCCTGGGACACGGCGTCGTCGGCAGCGGATACGAGAGATTGGAGGAGGATTGTGGCAGCGGATCGGCAGAGACAACGAAATTCTCCTCGTTCAGCTTGTAGAGCTCCAAATACTCGTTGTATATGTGCTCCCATTGGGTGTGCGGCTTCAGCGATTCCAGGACGCACTGCATCAATTCATGCTTCGGCACTGACTGAACGCGCAGTAAGAGAGAATGATTTATTTTAAAACATAAGTCAATAGTTCTCACATGTTTCTCACCTGATAACTCGCCTGCTCCTCGCCGCTGTTAAGAAAGCTGTCGAGAAAGATTCGCAGACGCTTCTCCGTCGCGTAGGTGGCCAGTTGAAAGGTCAACATGACATGCCAATGCTTCAGCTCCTCGACAGCTTCCAATTCTTCGCACAGCTTGATTTGATTCTCCAGGAATAGAACCTTGGCCGTCTGCTGCCAGCTTTCTGGATCACTATGAAATTAAAACGTGATTATTATTTACATATTTATTATTAAAAATATTAAATATGTTTCGAGCAATTTTTGTTTCACATTTCCCATTCCAAAATAATCAATAAACCCTTTTTTTACAAAAGTTTTTTCTGTATGCTTTCCATATGATTTTCTGTACTCATGGAATTTATAATTACTTTTTTGGCCCTTAACTTTCTATACGTTCCTTCCTGCAACGGTTTTTTCTGTATGCTTTCTGTATGGTTTTCTGTAAGTCTTTTTTTGCAGCCGCTTTTTCTGTATGTTTTCTGCATGGTTTTCTGTACACATTTTTTGTTTGCTTTTGTTTTACATTTCTCATTCAAAATAATAAATAAACCCCATTTTTTTTTTTGCAAATGTTTTTTCTGTATGCTTTCTGTATAGTTTTCTGTACTCACGGACAGACAGAATATAGTTAGATATATAAAACGACTTTTTGAAATGTCCCTTTCTATACTTTCTGTCTTATTCAGCAACTGTTTTGTATGTATACTTTCTGTATGGTTTTCTGTACTTCCATTTCCAGCAACTCCTTTTTCTGTATGCTTTCTGCATGGTTTTCTGTACACACATTTTTTTGTTTCTATTTCATATTCCTATTTCAAAATAAATAATAAACCCTTTTGTTCCGCAAATGTTTTTCTGTATGTTTTCTGTATGGTTTTCTGTACTTCCATTTCCAGCAACTCCTTTTTCTGTATGCTTTCTGTATGGTTTTCGGTACACACATTTTTTTTTTGTTTCTATTTCATATTCCTATTTCAAAATAAATAATAAACCCTTTTGTTCAGCAACTGTTTTTTATGTATACTTTCTGTATGGTTTTCTGTAGTTTCTCTTCCTGCATGCTCCTTTTTCTGTATGCTTTCTGTATGGTTTTCTGTACACACATTTTATTTTGTTTCTATTTCATATTCCTATTTCAAAATAAATAATTAACCCTTTTGTTCGGCAAATGTTTTTCTGTATGCTTTCTGTATGGTTTTCTGTACTTCCATTTCCAGCAACTCCTTTTTCTGTATGCTTTCTGCATGGTTTTCTGTACACACATTTTTTTGTTTCTATTTCATATTCCTATTTCAAAATAAATAATTAACCCTTTTGTTCGGCAAATGTTTTTCTGTATGTTTTCTGTATGGTTTTCTGTACTTCCATTTCCAGCAACTCCTTTTTCTGTATGCTTTCTGTATGGTTTTCGGTACTCACATTTCGACAGCTCCACGCAGACTGACATAATTCTGGGTGCTCGCCTGCATGCTGAGCAGGGGAAACTTGCGATTCACATGCTCCAAGTCCCTGGGCAACGAGCCACGAATGCCATTGAAGAGAATGGCATCGCCAGTGGCCAGAACCAGCCAGGATTTCAATTGTGTGGAATACGAATAGGAATTGCCGCTGGGGAAGCCAATCAGAGGCATGCCCTGATCCGTGATAGCGAAATGCAAAGGCATGCCATGTTTATTGAGCAATTCCAGACAATTGGTGGACAGTCGAACGCGTCGCTTGGCAATATTCCAGATCCTCAGCAGGCCGCATTCGGTGAGAACGCCAACCATTTGATTGTCCGGACTGAAGGCGCAATGAACCGCCGCGGAGGTTAATGAAATGGCCGGAAAGATGGGACAGCCCGTTGACATGGCCAGGAGACGCATGCTGCCATCCAGGGAGCACAGCATGACATATTTACTGCACAGATTCACATTGATCACCGGCGATCCCACATACATCTCCCACAGCTGCTCCCGGCTCAGCTGGGCGGTCACCTTGGCCACCATGCCGTAGCCGGTCTTCAGGTGTCCGTTCTGCACATGGATGCGATAGTCTTGCGAGGATTTCGTAAATTCACATTTACTATTCGCCGTGATTTGCAGCTTGGGACCCAGCGTATTGCTGCTATTCAAATCGCAGAGCAACTGCATCGAATTGCGACGATGCGGTGCAATCGCTGCTGTTGCCGTTCCAACCGGTGGCAGCATCAGATTCGATCTGCTCTGATCTCCACGGCCGTACAGCGGCTCGGGCATCAAAGGCTCAACGCCTCCTGCTCCTAATCCGACTCCAATTCCGGCTCTTCCACATGAGATGACACTGCCATATTCACTGTCCACAGCATTATTATTGTTGTTGTTGTTGTTGTTATTATTATTATTGTTGTTGTTGTTGTTGTTGTTGTTGCTAGAAGAAAAGGTCAAACAAATTAGTGGAAATCTTTTTGAAGCTGACAAATCTTCTAACGAAAAATCTCTGTAGAAAAAGAAAATATTTAAAAAAAAAAAAAATATCTTAAAAAAAATATGGGAGCAGAATTATTAAGAGATTAGGAAAATGTCTTTAAACAGATTTTTTTTGACCGAGTCTTTTGAAAACAAAATGATATATTTTTAGCAAATTCTTCGAAAAAGGATTCTTTTTACCAAGGAATCTCTTTTAAAAAGAAGAGACATGTGGAATTCATTAGAAAGGAATCTTTTTAGAAAGTTTCTTCTTTGGAAAGATAAGAAATTCCTTTGGAAAATTAACTGTTTAATTAAATTTGGCTTGGAATCTCTTAGGGAGAATCTATATATGAAGTCATCTTGTTAGGAAGGAATTTCTTTAGAATCCCAAATTTCAAGGAGAAATCGACTCCTGTTTGAGGAGCTACTTTTAAGTTGAATGCTTAATGTGACATTGCATAAAATCTCCTCAGATTTTCTTCAGAGCTGAATCTTTTCAAGAACTCCTCTCCAGACTCGACGCCCGCTTCAAGATCAACTCACAACTGGTTAACATGACTTGACATTAAATAAACCCGCTTCAGATCCACTCCAGAGCTGAATCTTTTCAAGAACTCCTCTCCAGACTCGACGCCCGCTTCAAGATCAACTCACAACTGGTTAACATGACTTGACATTAAATAAACCCGCTTCAGATTCACTCCAGAGCCAAAACTCTGCCAGTTCAAGTACTTAAAGAAGGCCTAGTCCGCTCCAGAATCAATCGCTCGTGGATTACGCACCTGTTATTGCTGCTGGGTGAACTGCTGCTGACGCTGCTCGTGCCGCTGGAGCTGCCAATGGCGCCGCCAATGGCTGACAGCGGTTCCGACAGATCATTGAGTGGTATAAACACTGGCGTAATCCGTCGTTTGCCATCCTTGGTGCGCGTCTCGGTCTGTTTGCTAATGGCACGAGCGGGCGAGGCATTGGTAGCGCCCGTCGCCTGGACAGGAAGCCGTCGATCCATGGCGGCATTGGGCAGAGCATAACTGCTCAGTTCGGGCAACGCTTTGGCCATGGGCGGAGGTGGCTTGATTGGTGCATAGAAGTCCTCGATGCAACCGCCATATTTACGCTTGAAAATGGCATTCTTTTCGGGCTCCGAGACGCGAGTGCCCAGCTCATTCTCATTGAATTGGAGGCAAGCGATGGTGCCATCGCCACTGCAGGCCATCAGCAGGCATTGTTGTGGTCCCCAGGACATGTCCAGCACGCTGTCATTGAACAGCTCATGGATGACAACCATCGGACGCTGCAGCGCCGTCATCCACACGGACAGCGAGCGATCTCTGGAGCCCACAGCGAGTACACAGTACTGCATCGGTTTGCTGGGACTCCCACCGGCCATGGGACGCATCAGTATGGAATTGTGAAAGCGGACGCAGGTCACCGCCTTGCGGTGTCCCACGAAATCCTTGTCACACTTCCAGCCCTCGCGCTCAATGATCTGTGCCGTCGGCCCGCCGCCGTTCATGGCATGGGCCGATACCAAATATTGTCCATCCGGTGACCAGGAGAGTCGCAAGATGTGTGTGGTGCCGCCGCACTCTTGAAACGGCTCCGTTATCGTTGTCGAACACGACCAGTCCATGGTGCGCCAGATTTTAATGCTACGATCATCGGATTGCGAGGCCAGAAATTTGCCCACTGGATCCCAGGCGACGCCTTTGACCAGACCCGTGTGGCCCTTGAGCGTTTGCAACTGTGCCGGCAGGCCACGTCCATCCCAGACGATAATTGTGTTGTCAATGCTGCAACTGGCCAAATATAAATCATTCGGTGACCAGGCCAAGTCCAAGACATCACCATCGTGTCCTCGCAGCGTGTGTATGCATTTCCAGGACTCGTGATTCTGTTGCATGCCGCCGGTGCCAAAGACACCGCTCGGTCCCTGCGCCTTGCGCCAAATCATAATCAGCTTATCATCGGACCCGGAGGCAAGGAGTAAACCGTTTTGTGACCAACGCACGCAGTTGACACAAGCCAAATGCTGATCCATTTGGCAGAGCATCTTTGGCACCGTCGCATCGTTCTCATCCTTTTCGGACAGCACCGGCTTCAGATTCCAAATGACAACGCGCCCGGAATCATTTCCCTGTCCGCCTGTTGCGAATTTCGTGCAATCCTGATGTACGTCCACCGAGAAGATTGGTTTATCTGACAAAAATACACATTTAAAGACTTCATTTCTTTTGTATATGTTTACCTACCATCATGGTGCACCCAGCCCGGCTTCACGAGCCTCATTAATGCGGCTAAATTTCAGTTATTCACTGAATTTTGCGGTTGCAATTGCCGCTCTGAATTAGATTTGCCGGCAAATAGTTATGGTAAAATCACATATTCATCGGTGTATCGCTGCCTATCGTTGTGCCAAACCTCCGTCGATTGCAGCTGCAAACATATATCGATATAAACATATATGTAAACAACTTATATTAGATCTCAGCAAAACAAAAATACTAGATATTTATCATTGCTGGACAAAAATTAAGTCATGCTTATTTTTATACAAATAAGCGGTCGATAACATATGCACGATATATCGATATCGATATTACTGAATTTCGCGAACCCAATTGTCGTTCTGAATAAGATAATCGATATAAACATTTGATTATAAAATAGCTAAACATATGTAGACTATTTTAATTTATAATTAAACAATTACCAGTAAAGCCAACAACTATAGGCGACCTCACAAAATCTATCGAATATGAGTACAAGCAGCTGCTTATTGCCGCCAAATGTACTCGCTATCGATGTCGGCTCACTCGCTCAACGATAAGCGATAAACATAGTATGTGAAACTTTTGCGGTATACAAGACAGCGGTATAATGCTTAACAGAGTTATCAATTAACAAGTGTAAAGTGAATGAACTAAAGTGCAAAAAATAGAAAAAGAAGAAACTAACCAAATAAAAAACATTAGCAATTACAATTGCAGTGAATGATAATAAAGCAAAGGACGATCAAAGAAGGTAAGAATGTGAAAACACTGCGTAGAACACACATGTATACACAGATGCGTATGTGTGTGTACGTGTGCATCAAACATTCAAAATAAAGCATATGAAAATGCATGAAAACGAAGGTTAAACAAAACAGAACAGACATTTACATACATATGAACATAATATATACATATATGCTTGTGTGTATTTAATTTGTATCTGCTCCAAATGCGTAGATAAAGCTGTTACCGATTTTGTTGTTGACCTTCGTTTTGCTAATCAAACAATTCATCGGCCGCAAACCAACAATGAACTCTTTCAATGGCGGCAACTTAACCTCGTTCACACAAGCTCATATGTATGTGCGGAAATACATAAACATACATACCTACATACGTTTGTATGTAAATGCAAGTACAAGCGAATGAAGAATAAAAAGCGGCACCAAAATTTGAAACATACATAACTAACTACCGCTGTCATATAATGTTATACTTCGGTTTTAAATATTTTTTTTTTCTTTTTAATTAGTGAATCTGTTTGCGCGCGCTTTCTCTACAAGACACAAAAACACGCTCACACAGAGACACAGATGGTGGTTGCCGCTCTCACACATAAACACAGAATTCAGTCTATTACTTAACAGGCAATGCGAGAAAACGAGCTGACCAATATTGCTCGCTCTCTTTCTCTTATCTAAAACATCTCTCTCTCCTCTCTCTGTGCCAAAATAAAGACATGCACCGGTGTTGCCAGAATTTTAAGAGCTACAAATAGCTAATGTGATATAAAAAAGTAGCAAAAACCAAAAAAATTGTTTAAAGTGATAATTAATAATTTTAAATTGTTTAATACTAATTATATTAAATTTATGTATTAAATATTTTAAATCCATCAGTTATACTCAATTTGTTTGGCTAGAAAAAATATAGAAATTATCTTAAGCTTCTGTGTCAATCTGGTAGAGTTTAATGTAGCTCTAGCTATAAAAAGTGGCAGCACAGGTGAGCGAGAGAGCGCACGCAACCTACTTCCATTTTTGGTTCGCTCAGTTCAGCTTATGCTCTGGACATAATATCAAGGCATAAATTGTATGTACATACATATGTTTGTTTGTGTGCTTATAAGAAACAGTTATTCAAGCCAAAAATCAAAAGGCCCAAAAAACAAAGTTGCATTTTGTGTTGTGTTTAAGATTTTGTACTTTCTATTTTAGTCCGTCTTCGTTGTTGCTGGGTATTATTACATGTTGAAGCTGAATGAAGCCGACTGTGTGATGGTGTGTGTGTGTGTCGCGTATTACCGTTATTTCGAATATCACTGTCGCTGTCTCTGCTGACGTCAAAAGCTTTTGCGGCAACCTGTTTCACGCATAGCCTCTGCTCTCAGCTCCTCTAGTTATTGTGATTTTTTTGTTATTATTGCTGTTTTCACATTCTTATGAGAATTCCAATAAGACAGACTTGTCTTTCACTTTCCGTCAGACGCAACGCACACATACTTTATGCGTGTATATATGTTTGTACATGTGTGTGCGTACATAGGAAAGTTGATTTTTATGCGTGTCGTTGCCAAAAACAAGGTCATCGCTAATTTTGTGTGTCTATCTTTGTGTGTGTTTGTGTTTATGATAATAAGCAAACATCTTGACGCATAAATCTATTTATAATTCGCCCACGCAATTCTCACCCCCCCTCCTACATCAACCCGCACAAACAATTTAATATAAGTACAGTTCTTTTGATTCGCAATGAAATCTGATTGGTGTAAACAGAGGAAGCCAAACACTCTCACACACACTGACATGTGCACACATACACTTGCTCAATTCCGTGCGTTTACATGTGTATGTTTGTAAGTATGTTTGTAGCTTCTCTTTCGTCTGCCAAACGCACATTTGCTCTTGCCTTTTAATTTGCATTTTAATAAAAGTTTTGAGCCACTTGCTGCGCATTGAGCTTTGCATCTTTGTAAACCAGAAAAAATACATAAACGGCGACCAAATAACGAGTGCATATGACCTAGATTTTGGCCTTTTTTGGAAGATGCTTGCGCAGCCGCTGCTGAGCACGTAGCGCACGTCAAGGAAACATACATATGTATGTATGTGTGTATAAACGTATATATTTATTTGCTTGTAGTTTTTGTTTTCTTTTGCTGTTTGGCCACTTTCGCCTGTTCACAATCATAACAACAACAATTTGTTGCATTCTTGCTATATTGGGGTGGGTGGTAGTGTTGTAAAGCGTTTTAATAGCAGCTGACGGCTGCTTTGGCGTTGCCATTTTTCATTACGGCTGGCAAAACAGCCAGATTTGTTACATTGGATCAGTATTTTTTTAAAGTACTACAACTTTTGAATGATTTTCAAAAATTACACATTTTAGAAAAAAAAATCTGATGTTAACTAATTTTATATATAGTGGCAACGCTATATACAATATATATTCACGCACAACATATGTACATACATACATACACATTAATGTTGTGTGCTGCTTTTCTATGTAAGTTACGTCTTGGTTGTCACGTATTACACTTTAGCCGTGACGTCGCTGTTGCTGCGCACGCCTCTTGTAATGTCTTGTACTTGTAATTTGGGGATGCTGCATTGGGGGAATCGTTAAATATATAGACATTTGTACGTACATACATTCATATGCCGCGCTTGTTTTGAAATGCGCGTTTATTATGCATACATACATATATACACATTAATGTATGTAGCCACAATTTGACGCTTATCAATTTTTGTTCGCACACGTTGTGGTTTTATCAGCAGTTGTTGTTGCCATTTCTTAATGCTGTCACGATTCTATAAGTATTTAAACGCAAACAATAACAAAACTGCAAGAGAATTGCTCTATTGTTGTTGTCTTCTTCTTTTTCTAACAAATGTGTGTGTGTGTGTACGTGCGTTTGCATCTTTTGTTTCTCTTGTTCTCTACGGTAGTGTGGCAACGCCGCTATCGCCGCCGACAAATGTTATGCAAATTGTTGCTCCCTCGCTCGCACTGTATCACAATATCTGCCTGCCATATATGCTTGTGTGTGTATGTTTTTTTTTTTTTTTCACAACCGGAATTTTTTTCGCTGTTGCTTTTGCTGCGCGCATTCTCACGTACACAAACGCTTAGAGAGCGGGATTGGGTTTGCGCTCAGCTGCTGCTGCCGCTGCCGCTGCTTCACACTGTTACTGTTGTGTTATCACTGCATTTGCTTTGTGCTACATATTCTCAGTTTCGTACATTTTGCGCTGCACTCGCACCGAGGCAGAGACGCATAAACACAGATACACACTCAGGCATAGATACGAGAATGTGTACGAAAAAGTGACGGCTGAAAAGCGTTGTCAGCGTCAGCGTCGGCGTCGGCAGCAACATCGACGCAGTGGTTTTATTTCACATATATTTTTTTTTGTCAGTTTGCCTTTGTGTTTCTTGCGTGCAGACGCGTTTTCGTTATTGAGCACGCTAAACATTAACTCTGTGTATTCAATTCGAACTTTGCATAAATAAAAAAAATATATTTGAATTATAAATAAAGAAATTTATAATTTGAGTGATTTTTGTGAAAAATAACAATTACTTCATTAAAAGTGTGAAGTTCGTGTTTGTTCGTTGCTTGCAGGTAATTGCTTAATATCATGAAATTTCATGTCTAAATATGGACTTAAAATGCTGTGTGACAAAAGTTGTGTTTGTTGCTAAATAGAAAATTGCCAAGATCAAAATACGAGAGATCATGTGTGTGTGTGTGTGTGTGTGTGTGTGTGTATGTTTGTTTGTTGGGTGCGCGTGGCGTGGGCAGCTGCAGCAGCAACAACAACAACAAACTAGTCGGCGGCGTCCGGCACTAAATACAAAAAATATGTAAAAATTAAACCTGTTTACGCAGAAGGCGGCGCATTTTCACCAAAACTAACACCAATACATACATACACACATACGTACATAGTGCACACGGCAAGTGACCGAACGAACAACTAGAAGAAAAGGTGGTCAAAAGTCGTCTCTCTCTGTCTCATTTACTCTGCCGCAGGCTCCAACACTCCTCTTCTCATCCCATACGACAATTGAACTAATTTTTAAACGTTTACCTTTGCAACGTTTACCAACACAACACAGCGCAGAGACGCTAACAATGTATACAGTATGCCAGAAAATTATTTTGATAATGTTTAAATAAATGCACATATTTTATGCTGTCAGCAAAAAAAAATGTCAAAACTATATAAATGGGCTTAAAAATAAAGAAATATGCAAATTTGTGAAATACTGTGAAAACCATTAGTTGACCAACTGTATGTGTATGTATATAATACACGCGCCGGTGAATTCACACACATACAGAGAGACACACGATGAATACACATACATATATAGACACGATACGCACTTTCAACTTGAACGCCAACGTTCGACGAAATCAGTGTCCCCAAAAATACATACATATAAAAATAAAATAAAAAGAAGGCATTCAAATATATACATGAACGCGTAATACATGCACACAATCACAATCACAGCAATAACAACAGCGACAACGACAACGCACCTGGGACCAGAAAAAGCAGCCAGCGAGCAGCGCTGCTTGAAAGTCACGTCACTTGGCTGGGGTGAATTTTGTCTTGTTGTTCTTGTTGTTGTTGCCGTTGTCTTAACGAGAGTGCAATGAGCGCGCGCGCCAATGCAATTTACACACACACACACACACACACGCACACACTCTTACAGACAGTTTAGTATTGGTGTGCTTATTTCTTTTTTGCACTGCGCTTTGTTTATTGTTGTCGTTCGTAAAGCGTCCCCAAAGATCAGCGCAGTGTGTGTGTATCTGTGTGTCTGCCATTGCCAATTTATGCATGTGTGTGTGTGTATGTACGCACATACATATACAGCCACAGCCAGTCAGCTGCTTTTCTTGCTATATATTTAGCATTTATTTTATATTATGTATATGTAATGTCAAACTTGCTAACTCTTGATAAGAGCTAAAATCAAAATGTATTTGCTTTTTTTTCTGGCCAAATGACAATGAGAGAAGCACAGTATGGCAATACTGACAACGCCGCATTGCCAACTGGCTTTTTTTTTTTAATTACAAATCGGAAGGGCAATGTTTTTTTGTATATATGTATATAGTAAATGCTTTTATTAAATAAATGCTTATATGTGCATACATATTTGATTCACTGTTGAAAACAAAAGCAACTCTCTGTGTGCGTCGAGTGCAGCGTTGCCACCTCAGTGATTATAGCTACATTTACCAACACTATGATTAACATATGTTTTTTTCGCCCGTTGCTAACTTAAATTGTGTATTTTTTTTTTTGATCACTTGCAGCAGAAGAAACGAGACAAATGCAGCCGGCAAAATTGAGCCAAAGACGATGGATGATGCTCGAGCTCAGTACAATTACAATAAGAGCTGTCAACAAATAACAATAAACCAACACAAACAAATGCCAGTGAACAGCAACAACAAAAAGAACACAATTTAATAGCACAAACATTTTCAAATAATTTAAGCGAAAGCAAAACAAACTTTTAAAACTGTGACGAATCGTTAAGAGAGAATTCTCAAAAAAAAAGTAAAGCAGCGACATGTTCAATTTTCATAAACCACGCGTCTACCGCTCAACAGATGGCTGCTGTATTTGCCGCGCCAAATCGAGCAGCTCTCGATTTACAGCCTCGCGCAAATACGAAAAGGAATCGATGCAATGTTTTAATCTAAGCGAGCCACGAAATGGCGAAATTTGTAATGCATGCGTTTTGCTGGTAAAACGTTATAAACGATTGCCCGTCGGCAGCAAGCGACATTGGGGTCATGTAAGTAGTGAGAACGAAACTCCATGGCAGAGATATTTAGAGATGAGACTTGGTGTATAAAAGCTGCAAAGCGATCGATAGACCGACCACACATTCGATATTTCAACGATTCAATGGTATTTGATTTTACCAGTCGGTATTATCATTAACATTGTCTTGAGCTTCACTTCGATTTTATTACTATCGAGAGTAATTAAATTGTGTTTGGTTTAAAACAATCGACAGCTTTGGTTTCAAAATTCGATATCCTTGATCGATTGTGTCATCGATAGTTTTGCGGCAGTACACATATGTATATCTATGTATGTATGTAGATTTTAAATATATTCTTTCATATTCACAGGTGGTTGATGCACGCGCAGGTCCCGGCACCAAATCTTTGGCCAAACAAAAGAAGCGCGAGAACGAAAGTGAAGGCGGTGGTGGAAGCTCTTTAAGTGAAAAGTTTGCCAAGATTTTGAAAAAGAATCGCAAGGTGAAAACAACAAACAGTGCGCTGGCGCCATCTGGCGACCAGCAGCAGCAACAGCAAATGTTGATGCTTAAAGCGCAACCTATACGCATGGAGGAGCAACCAAGTGATTCCAATGAGAGCAACGATGAGGAGCAGCATCAATTGCTACAATTGCAACAACAACAACAATTGGTGGCAACAAGCGTTGTTGCTGCTGCTGCTGCTGCTGCTGCAACGCCATATCAGACACGCAAACGCACCGCAGCGGCAGCATTGGCAACGGCAACAACGACCACTTCGATAACAACAACAACAATCGATAAAATGCGCTTGACGGGCAGCAAGCGACGTCGCATTTTGCAACCGATGAAACATCGCCGTGCTATCGATAACGTGCCATTCTTTGAGGCGCATGATTTGCTCCGACTCGATGTTTGTTGTGGCACCGTCTTTCAAAGTCTGAGCTTGGGCAGCGCGTGCTTTATTATCGATACCGAGTTGTATAAACCCTGTGAGAAGCATCGACGACGTGGCCGACAACAACAACAACAACAGCAAGTGTTGCAACCGCAGCAGCTAAAACAACAGACAGTTAGCACGCCGGCTTTAAAGAAGCATCATTTGTATTTTAAGCGACAGTCGGAATCATTTCCACAGGGTGACATACATAGGATAAGTCCAATTCCAATTTCTATACCAATTCCAATGCAAAAGACTGAGCCGATAACAACAACAACAACAAATGTACAACAACATTCCACTGGTGGCAACTTGGCGCTTATACTCAAATCAGCAGCAACAACAACAACAACATCATCGTCAGCAGCAGCAACACCATCAGCTGGCTTACACGCCAGCCTTCTTACAACAGCAGCAGCAGCAACAACAACAACAACTGCTGTAGGCGCCGCCTCGCCCTCATCCCTCTCGTCCTCATCCAATTGCTCCACATCGTCGTCGGTGGCCACCAAATTCAATGATAACTCCTCCGACTCGGGATTCGATGAGCATGTGTTGGATCGCAAATCCGTTAGTCCGCCAACGGTAAGTAACGGTATAAGCAACACTTAAAAAAATATCGATATTTATTATACATAAATATCGATAACCTATCGATGCCTAGTTAAAGCTCCAATTAAAATGCATTTTCGACTTAAATGTTTTTTTTTTAATTAAAAAAAAACTGATCTTTATAATGCGCAGAAAATTTCATTTTACTTTTACTTTTTTAGATTTTCTTTCTACTTTTGAATTTTACATTTAATAATTGTGCGCAGAGCGATCGACACCATTTAATTGTTATTGCCATCCCTGTCTAATGCATACTTATGCACGAGAGCTTGTAGGCTGACAAAAAGCTGATTGTCAGCAAAGCTTCGCAAAGTTTCTCAACCCTTTAAATTGCATTGACATTTTCTAATATTTATGTGTTTTATTTTTTAAATATGTATATTGCAGCAGGACGAAATGCAGCTGGACAATAAAAAGCTGCGCGGTGGCATGCAACGTTTGATACTGGCAAGTGGATTGCCAATTAGTGGACAAACGCAGAATTTGGTGTTGACCGGCAACGAATTCGCCGCACGCTTTGTGCAGCGACAGCAACAGACGTCGACGTTGACGTCGACGCAGGCGCAGCCGCTGAAAATAACAACAGCAACAGCTGCAGCAGCGACAACAACAACAACAACAACAATAGCAGCAACCTTAACAACAGGATCTCAAAATAGTGGCAACTGTAATAAAATGCAAATGCGTGCAATATTTAATAATGCAAATACAATACAACATGAGAATGGGGTAACAACAATATTGCCAGCATCCTCCATAGCAGCCAGCAATCAAACGGCTGCCATGAATGCCATAGCACCCAGCACGGTGACCATAACACCGGCAAAAGTTAACAGCAGCAGCAGCAACAATCCGATTGCCAACAATCCCAAGTTTATATTATTAAAGCCAACAATTGGCAAAACGCCAACAGAAGTGAAGATAGCATAAAGAGAGAGAGAGAGTACAACATTATGTAAATGAACATAACATGTTGCTAGCCATGTTAACTGGCTGTTATTTACTCCTAAGCAAACGAGAGAGAACTCAAAAGAGCGAGAGAAAGAGAGAGAGTACAACATGATGTTAATTAACAATAACATGTTGGCCATGTTAACTGGCTGTTATTTACATGCATAACTGTATTTACTTCTAAGCAAAAGTGACAGCTTACAAAAAAAAAAACAAGAGGCACAAGAAATTTGTTAAATTTTTTTGTGTCTCGCACTCCCGTTGTACATACTAAAAACATAACCTAACAAAAAAACTCAATTCATCAAACAAAAGTTTAGTTTTTAGTTTTATATATAGATATTTTTTTTTTGCGGTTTCGTCATGTTTGTATGTACAATTTATTTTATAAGAATACTCATCTAAATATTTAAAAAAAATACCTTAATTTTGTTTATGTACATATGTTTACACACACACACACACACACACACACACATTCAATTTTGAAAGAATTCTGCATTAAAGATTTACATTTGGCAGCAAACAGAAAGCTGACTGCTATGTTAACAGATTTATATGTATGTAGTGTAGTTGTAGTTGTAGCTTTAGTCGTAGCTGTTATTTGACATAAGCTCTCTCTGTTAACTGCAGAACGAAAAGCAATAATAAAAACAAAACAAACAAAAACAAATACAAAAACAAATACAAATGCCACATATACATGCAACAAAATGTAGCCTTAGGAATGCGCCTAAAAATAAAAAAAAAAACAAACCATTTTTGTGTGTTAAACTATGACAAAGAAAAGCAATGTTTTTTTTTTCTAAATTAATTTTAAAAATACAAATAAAATGCAAAGAAAATGCAAAATAAATATACACAATTCTTTTAATCATGGAACTTTTGGGGCAAGCTTTCAAATTAAGCTTTTGAAAATAAATCGAATTGAATTTCAAGTTGAGCTTGATGAAGCTTTTCTTGACAAGCTTTCGGCAGCTTTTAAAAAAGTTTAAAAGGGAATTAAGTTTAAAAAAAAATAAAAGTGAAAGCTGCCGAAACCCGGGATCGAACCGGGGACCTTTAGATCTTCAGTCTAACGCTCTCCCAGCTGAGCTATTTCGGCGCTGGTCCGAACGGCGGGAAACGTGAGTCACGAACCAAATCAGAGATTGACGTCGGATGCGTTTGATGAACTGTCGCCTTCCGACTGAACCCTATTTCAAATATATGTATGGACTTTTTTCTGGGTTTCAGTTTAGTCATGACACGTGCTAATTGAACCCGATAAGTTCCCAAGTTGAAGCCGCTTTCGCAAGGCGTTAAAAACTTATCATCAAATTTGTTTTTCTTTTTTATTTTTTTTAAATCAATTGACCGCAAACAAGTTCAAGAAACTGAAAACTGATCATTTCGATTCCTCGATGGAATCGTTAAATTCTTTGTTATTTTTAGTAGTAATCTCCATTTATCGAATTAGCTTTTTCACTCGTTTGTTAATTCGTATTCATGTACATATATATATTCATGATTCGTGAATCATGCATAAATTGCAGGTGTTTCAAATGCGAACTGCAACTGGTTCATCAGAACATTTCATTTATTTATTTTTTTTTTTATTTCCCCTTGACACTTTTTTAAAAAACGTTCAAAAACCTAACCGATTTCCTTGCGGATTTATCATTTTTAGCATTTTGTAAAGTGTAATTTAAAAATTTTTATTATTTTTCATTTCTAACTCGACACTTTTTCAAAGCTTAACCGATTTCGTTCCGAAACTTTTATTTCTAGTAATTATTCTTCTTCCACTAAGAACTAAATGATATAATTTTACTTTACAATCAGTCTCTATATAATAATGTATTATATTTCAAAGAAATCCTTGACGTTAGAAGTAAACCAATTTTGTTATACCAAAATTCGCACTTGATAATGATTCTTTTGATGAAAACTATAAGTTTTAGTCGAATTATCCAATCAGTTACGATATATAACTTAACTGCGGTCGATAACCAGCAGCTGTTCCAAATTTCAGAAGCCCAGCTAAGCTAAAAGCTGAGTTCAGATAGTTAGGATCGACAAATACTCAACAGATTGTCTAAAAATGTTGGAGTACCCTCGGCAGGGTATAAGAATACAAGGTTCCAGCTGTGAAACAAGTCAAGAAACGCCTTGGGAATCGCTCAAGCAAAACTTTAGACAAGAACAACCACCCACGGTGCTATCGTAATTCTCTCGTAGAACCCCCTTTCCCTTTCCCTTTCCCTCGCCACGCCCCCTCGCTGACGTCACAGAAAAAACTGGCTTAAATTCTCTGCAAGAGAGTTAACAAAAGACAATGCCAACACCTGCGGAACTTACAAACGAAAGAATAATAAAAATAAATTCTATTGGAAACCAGTTTCTTCTGTCTTCAGTTTTGAGTCTGCAGTCTACCGTCTTCAGTCTGCTGTCTTCAGTCTTGTGAGTCAGTCAGTTTTTGGGCAGGGATACGCGGTATCAATGCCTGCCAATTTAAGACACGCACAATCTTTCCCGACTCTCCCCAATTCTACAACTGCAAAAATTACCCCATCAAAAAAAAAAAAGAATTGAAAAGAAAACCAAAAAAAAAAAAAAACTTAAACTTGATTTAATAATATACCCCTTGCGATGGGTATTACGGCGCATTAAAGCATTTTGTAACGTCACAGAAGACTCTCTTCCAGCACCTATAAACGAGTCTTCAAATCAAGCTATTTGATATGCAAAATTCTTGGGAAAACATTTTGATATTAAGTCGGGAAATGAGAGTGTCTACAGATTGTGGGGAAATAACTTTGGAAGACTTTTGTCTTTCAGAAAAATTTCATAAAATAAAATATAAAAAAAATTGGATTTCTTGCCGAAACCCGGGATTGAACCGGGGACCTTTAGATCTTCAGTCTAACGCTCTCCCAACTGAGCTATTTCGGCAGTTATATATATAGTGATTCTAAGATCTCTTTACCATGTTAGTCCCAAGATAAGGACAACGAATTTCTTAAGCTATTTTTAGTTGGTATTAATCAGTATTAAAAATGTTGTGTTTTGATTAAAATAAATTAATGTCTTAACTTTTGATCTTTCTAAAATAATTAAATAAAGAAACAATTAACTTATAATTTGAATGATAATTTGATTCTAGATGAAAATAAATGAATATTTAATTAATTTTGCATTATAATTTTAAAATTTTTAAATAAAATGTTATTTTGTTTATTCTCACGAATTGATTAATAGCAAATTATTCTTAGTCTCATTTTTCTGAGGCAGTTTAAAAATGATGAAATCATTAATTAAATAATCTAGTTCCGTGACTTTTAAATAATAAAGAAAACATAATTATTATTTGAAAATTTTCAATTAAAACTTAAGAATTAGAAATAAAACTGATTATTTTTATAAAAATGATATTTATAATAATTATACGAAATATATTTTTTATTTATGGGATTTAATTCATAACTATTTTTCCCCAACACATATTTGTAATAACTGAATTTTAAATGAGATTAATAGATTATAGGGTATACAAAATTCGGAGTTTAAATTTGTTTGTACTATGCGGCTTGTTATTTTTAACGACTACGCCGAAAGTCGAGCAGAAAAAGAAAAAAACAAAAAAAACTGGAAGTAGTTTGTGCATTTTGTTGGACGGATAACTCAAGATCATAATAATGATGATGATAATGACGATGATGATGATGATGATGATGAGACATTCGCAAGAGATTTTGTTGTTGATGAAGCTAATAATTTTGGGGGAACTACGAGCAGGTGACGACAATGTTGCGTGGTTTTTACACAATCTCAAATCTGAACTGGTTTTCTCATCTCAACTCAACTCTCTTCCCCCTTTCCCTGCTTCTTCTCGTTGGCTATGAATCGAATTTTTAAATTAGCAAATTTGTTTACAAATGTTTTATGAAAATGATAAACGACAACAAGCGGAGAGACGAGATAGAGAGAGAGAGAGAGAAATCGTATCATTATAAGCTACAAAATTAAAAACATACAACTTAAGGAACAAATGTATGTACATATGTAGAATTGCAAGATTTTATTACCCTGATCTTTTTTTTTTTTTAAATTTTTTAAATTTGTTTTTTCAGTGTTGTGTTTGCGCTTATCTGTCCAGTTTTCAATACTCTTTACAGCCAAGTTTCTATAGCTATATCAAACGAATTTTCATTTTAAGCTTTGTTTCTAGGAATTGATAAAGTACTTTAATTTACAGTTATCTTCGTTTTCTATAGATCTAACCTCACTTATCTTGCGTATTTTTAAAAATTAATTTTAAAAATATTTATTTTTGCAGATATCTCTAGGAATTTCTATTATTATATAATACAATACGTAAAATACTACATACACTTCTAATTCTTTCCTTTAAAAACCCTAACCTCACTTAACTCTGCTTGGATTTTTCTGTAATGATAGTTTAATTAGAAGTGCAAATAACACGAAACAAGTTTTTTGGTTAGACGATTTTTTAATATTATTGGATAATTGAAGAACTATGTATGTATTTTACAGTTATAAGAGAGAGAGAGCAGACAAACATAACCTTACTTACATATTTATTTTTATGCACGATTTTAAGCGTATTCATAATTCGTTAGGGTACCTTTTTTTGTATTTTAGCGCTTTATCTGTTTTTCTTTTTTGTAAATTTGTGTTTTCGTATTATTGATCCTTACACAGGTTAGGATCACTTGCAGCTGCACTGCCAGACGTTAGAGGGCGCTGCGGTGCGGGGCGTGGGGCGTGGCAGGGTGAGGCGTTGAACATGTTTTGGGTTCGGTTTCAATTTCGTCGCCTTTTCAATTTGTTTTTGGTTTCTTTTTTGTTCTTGTCAACGGCCACCTGTGAATTTGTCATCGCCGCGTCGGAAAGTTTTGGAGGCACGGCGAATCCTTTGTGTTCAAAAAAAAAAAAATCAAAGAAGACAAGGCAAGAAACATTTTATTTTTGGTATTTAACGAATTTGCTGCAAATCATTGCATTAATGTGGCGACGCAGTGAGAGAACAGAAAGACAGATAAGCGGCAACAACAACAAGAACAACAGCAAGAGGTACAACAATAAAAGAGAGCGCGCTTGCGCTGCTCTCTTTGCGCTCTTCGCTGCGTTTGCGTCGTCGTTTTCGGTTTCGGCTTGCAAATTTTGTATTGTTAGCGGCGGCAGCAACAGCGACGGCGACGTCGACGTTAACTTTGACGCTGATGCCGACGCTTAGGCTTGGGCGAATTTCCTTTTAAAAAAGCATTTGCCGAGCGAAGCCGCGTTTTAGTTCTGTTTGCAAAACGCAACCAATTGGTTGTGTCTGAGCAAGAAGAAGGAGAAGTTGAAGAGGAGGAAGAGCAAGTTCAAGTGTAAAGAACTTTTGTTTCTTTTTGCTTGTGAATTTATTTTTTACATCGTGTCTTGTTTATTTGTTTGCCGTTATCTACATAATTCAGCATTGAAGAAACAGTGAAAATTTTCATAAACTTTATTTGTCGCATACATAATTTTATTGTGTGTTTGTTTGTTTTTTTTTTTCTTCTTCAATTGCGCGCGCGCGTGTTCGTTCGTGTTCAATTCATATCAATTATCCAATTGATTGGCCAACAACATTTTTTATTTAAGAACATTTTTTTTTTTCTCGGAAAAGCGGCTTTGTTTTTTGAATTAAATTTCGAATTTAGTTGAGTTTTGTGTGTCAGTGTCAGAGACACGCGAAAATCGAATACGAGAAAATCTTCAAGTGATCCGTGATCCGCCCACGCAACGTGTAAGTGTATATATATATATAAAGCTATTCCAGTTCCAGATCGGTTCTGATCTAAACTGTTTCAAATTCCACTCGTTTCTAAACTAAGTGTATTTATTTATTTAAGATCAAATCATATTTATTCCTGTTTGTGAAATTCGTTTATAGTCCTGACTGTTCCGTTTCCATTCGTTCCTAATCTATATCTAAATTATTTTAGCTTCTGAGATAACAATTCCAACTCTGCCTGTTTCTTTTCCCATCGTTCCTATGCTAATACATTTTTTATGTGAAATTAAATTTGGATTCTGCCTGGATTTTCGAACAAAGTTTCCGATTCCGTTCGTTCCCAATTAGGTAAAAGCTTCTGTCGTTTTATTTTTTGCTAAGTGGGAACTTGACTTTCAGATATGTATATATACATATATTAAATTATGATTACTTTCCCGATGTCGACGCTTCTCAAAGTGCTGTTGTTTCATTACCACTCGTTTCAATACACAGTGAAATATACAAATTAAGATTAAAGACCATGCTATGATATTTTAGCATAATTCCACTAAACACCAAATTAAACTGTTCCGATTCCGTGCGTTCCCAAGCTTAATTTAATCCTTAACCGAAGATCAAAGATTGCTGACTTTGTTTCACACTGTTTGTTGTTGCTTTTGCAATATTTTGTTAAGTGTATTCGCCTTGAATTTTGTGGGACAGTGTAAATGTATCTAAAACTGGGCTAGTCAAAGCAAATGAACAGAAAGCTTAGTAAACGAACCGTTAAAATTGACTGAAGTTCAGAGATCAATACTGAGATCTTTTTTCCATATTAAATTTGAGCTACCGATCATTCGATTGGAAAATTCAACTTGATGAGATTCCTGTAACGTTTTGTTTTTAGTATCGATCGATTGATCGTGGCACTCACTACATGAACCTTAGGTTACTTAACTTAATTTGTTGTATTTGCTGTTCAATATTTGCCCCTACGTTGTCTGAAGTCAACAAACTTGTACACACAAATTGCTAATGACAATCAATGGAAGACGCCATAAAGCCCGCAACGTCTGGTAAAATGTATAACTCAGACCTAGACTGAGACTGAGACTGAGACTCAGACTGGAACAGCACTATGAACTTTTCTCGGACACGCCCCCAAACAAATTGTTGACAAATTTTGTGTAATATTATGACATGGACCTTATCAGCCGGAAGCCAAGACAAAAACTAACAACTAAGAAAGCTAAGGGAACTAGGAAATACCCTCACTGATGGTATCGAAATTTCTTTGATCAATCTAAAGGTTTCCTTAAAAAAGATAGATTTCTTTGTTTCGAATCTTTATAATAAAAGTCTTATTACACGATGAATTTCCCTTAACTATGTTGTGAAAAATTCCAGCATCTTAGGTCTTACCGTTTGGGCTCCAAAGAACACTTCTTTAATATATTTATATTTTTATTTCAAATCTTTATAATAAAAGTCTTATTACACTATGAAAACATCTTAGCTATGTTGTGAAAAATTCCAGCATCTTAGGTCTTACCGTTTGGGCTCAAAAATAAAGTAAATAAATAAATACAATTTTAGAAAATTTTTTAGAAAACATCAAAAATCTTCAAAAGTCTTTAAATGGATACTTTTCTTTTGAAATTTGCGATTTTAGTATTTTTAGAAAAAAAAGAGTCTAAAAAGAAAGAATCATGAATTCTCTGCGAACCACACAGAAGTTAATCGAATTGACAGACATTTTGTAAAATAAAGGTGTTATATAACCAAACGAATACCTTATTTATTTCATCATTTAAACGGGTATTCATTTATCGAAATACACGTAAAAGCGATAAATTTAAATCGCAAATTTGTTGTTGGGCTTCTTCCCACACTCTTCCCAAGTTCCCAAATGGAGAATTGTGTCGCAAACATTATTATTGATATTGTTATTCATTAGGAATTGCATTGCAATTGATTTGAGTGTGACGGCATTCGATTAACATTTGATTCATAATTTATATGATATTGTTAATTTGTATAATAGATGGATGTAAGACACTCGAGATCTGTGAAATCATGCAATGTGAAATAGCTAATGTTTTGTCGATAAATGTGATGCAATAAAGCTGTTGATCAGTGGAAGATTTGATTAAAGATCAAAGTTATCGATTGTATATTGATGATGAAACACCTAGTTTGTTATCGATAACTGATTTATGCAATCTATCGATCTGGTTAATGTATGAAATAAATTAAGAAATCATTGCGATAAGTTTGCTAAGTATCTCAGGAATCGATCTTTCAGTTCGATAAACTTATCGATATCGATACCGATGAAGAGTGTGAATTTTGTTATAGATACAATTATCGATAAAAAGATTATGATTTAGATCTGTGAAAAGCTCCATTAGATCGATGTGTATTGAAAAACTAGTTAATTATCGATGCTGTCGTTATCGATTAACAACATTGTATCGGCGAACAAATTGAAATGAATAATGAGCAAAGTTGTTAAAAGGGGAATGGGAAATGACAAAACGTTTTAATTAGAATTTTTGATCAACTTTTAATACAGAACAAGTACCATATCGATAAATGCCAAGCGTTGCCTGATGAATGTAAAATGTTAAATAGATAAGAATGTGGCATGAAAGGAAATGATTAAAAAAAAAAAAGAATGCATCAAGAAAACAATCAAAGGTTACGTTTTGCATTCTTCAATCTGAGAAATGAGACTGAGAATGTATCGATGATTGACAAAGTTGATTGAAATGAGCGACAGACATTAAATATTAGATTGTTAATTAAGTTGCGGATGACTGGTCGCATTTTCAGTTGGTAGTTGCAAATACCTTTTACTTTCACAGTAGCGATCTGGAATTGAGATCGTTAATGTCATTAACTGATATCACACTTTCCATTTTGTCCGCAACAGGTGTCATAATTATCTCCGACTCATTTCCAAGTATCACTAGACAATTATGCGAAGTTCAGCAATTAGATGAATTATTCAATTCGTATAACTTTTAGTTCTATATCGAACTAACTCATTTGGCTATTATCTATACGAGAATCGTGGTATTTATTGTTAATTTATTGACCAGGTCAACAGCAATCTCAGTCAGAGTCAGAGTCAGAGTCACAGTCGCAGTCTCCGACTCAGATGCAGATACAGATACAGATACAGATACAGATACAGCTGTTCACTTTAAACTCTGAGCAATTACATAATAATTAAATATAATTAATATCTTTGTTTTTCATTCTGTTGCCTTTTTTTTCTTATACACTTACAATGAGTTTTACCGCTTTGCAATCAGTTCTATAATTGGTACTCAAGGCTATCCTAAAGATACTCAAAGTTGAGGTTCTTAACAGATAGTTTAGGTTCATTGTACCACAGTTAAGGGTTTTTTTTTTCTGACTCTCAGATACTTAAGCCAATACTCAAGATTATCTTAAAGATATTCAGATACTATATCTGACAGTTGAGGGTAGATGCTGCAGTATACTTACAGTTTTATCCCAGAGTTACTCTGATTTCTTAACTAACAGTTGAAAGTATCTTAGAAATACTTAAGTACATTAACTAATAGTTAAGGTTAGCTCACTAACTATCCGATACTTTATCTCAGGAATAATAAGATACCTTTTTAATACTCAGCTACTTTAGGTTACTGCTCAATATGTCCGTGTTATACTGAGATACTTCATCTGATTTGTGTCCCATTTTTAGATACTTTATCTACTTAAGAGTAGCTCAGTTAAATTCTCTAATTTTTCAGAGTTACTCAAATAGATTTCCGAGTTATTTTTACTGACATTTAATGAAATACAAACCGGAGTAACTCAAAGATAATGTATCTGATAATTGAGGGTATTTGTGTTTCGGCAACTTAAAGATACTCAGATACTTGGCTGATCATTCTTGATTTTATTTGTTGTCGTCTGCCTTGATTTGCATTTGTGGAACATGAGCAGACGATGTAATTACCCGTAATTTGGGTTATACACAATTATAAATATATATGTATGTACGTATAAAAATAAATATATATCTATAGATTTGTAGAATCAACTCATCAAGTGATCAAATGATCAAGTAATCGACTCATCCATCCAGCTGCAAAACAAAACAAAACTAGTCAAATACGAGATACGTTTTTAAGCTGATGACTGGCAATTTTTGCAATTTCTTTTTAAATCTTCGTTCTTCCCGTCTCTCAGCTTGTTGTCTTCTGGTTTTCCAGAGTCAGAATCTCAGAATCTTAACTATAATTTGATGCAAATGTCAAGCATTTAACCAATTAACCGCCCTATAAGTAAAATATATCGCGGGCTAACTCTCGTTTTGGCTTAGTAACTAGATACAAACTTAGTTGTTGGCCAGGTGTTGCCATCGTTTGCATATTAGGGTTGCCACGTGTGCACGACTATCAACTAAATGATAAATGTGTCGCTAACCAACTATAATAATAATAATAATATTAAAACTATTCATTCGAATAGATGAATTTCCATTTCTAGTTTATTTACATAGTTTGTTGTACTTCATTCGTTTTTTCCCTACCGTATATCATCATTATTTTCATGATCATCGGGCTTTTTAAGCTAACGAGCTGCAAAAGATCACTTTAAAGATATTTCAGCTGGTTTTTGCATTTTTTTTTGCGCCAAGCTCTTTAAATGATCTTTTCGTAGATTATTAAAAGATCATTTACCTTTTGAGAATATTCCTCTCTAAGAAGTTACTGAAAGTGCGAGCTATAAATGGATAAATCTAAGAAAAATCTCTTGAGAATATCGCACTTTTTTAAGAACCTAACAAGTTCATTAAAAGATCATTGCATAAGTTTCATAAATCATCATTGAAAGAAAAATCCGCTATTTTCTTTCTATTTATAAGATTTATATTTATGATTTTGGAAACAGGTTTATTTTTTAAACTTTAATTTTCATCAGTATAGATCAATTGGTAATCTTTAATTATATTGGATCTACTTTCTTGGCATGACAAGATCACAAAATCATTTAACGATCATTATGAATATTTAAGTCAAAGCGCAAAGTGTGATTTTTTGTGTTGTGCTAAGCGTTTCCTGCCGGGGATTAACCATAATTTGAATATTGTTTTTGTCTGACCAACAATTTAATTCAGTTGTTTACCGATCAAACTCGGAATGAGACTGAGAATCAGGTTTAGGTTCAACACACATATGACACATTTGGTTATTTTCCGGTTTTGATTTTGCAATAATAAATGAAATTCTCAATCTGTTACTGACCACGCTCAACTGAGACTGAGACTGACACTGAGATTGAGATTGATAACAAAACTTATATTAAGATCAATTGAGATCACTTGATGGCTTTATTTATTATGGCTTTAACTGGTCTGGGGTCTCTTAGGGGGCGTCAGTTTTACAACGCCCCCCAATTTACTTGTTATACTTTATTACTTTATGGATTTCCAATTCAATAGAGCCCGGCTTTGTCCGTGTTTAAATGGCCAGAGGCAGACGTACAGAATTTCAATTTATTTTTGACATTGAAATTTAAAATTTAAATTCAAGTGGATTGATCAATCAGCCAATCTATCTGTTAGGCAATCTGTTAATTAGTCAATAGGTCATTCACTCAATCATTAAGTCACTCAATCAAATCAGTCTGTCAATCAGCCTAACAACCATTTACTCAATCAATCGATCAACACGAAAACTTCTAATTGAGTTTGATTGAGCCATAACTACTCAAATCATTTATTCAAAGTGTTCTATGTAGAGTGAAGAACAGAAATAGAGAGTGGGAAAGAGAGTTCTTCACAGAGTTTAAATAAGCTACAACTTATCCAATCAATCAGCTAATTAATGACGCATGCAGTCATTCAATCAATCAATCAGTCAGTCAGTCAATCATTATAAAGCGTTCTGTGAAAGTGACAGATGTTTGACGTTCATTAATTTCATCAATCAATCAATCAAGCAGTAAAACAATTGATCCAATCAATCAAGCAATCAGTCACCATAAAGAGATGTTTGATATTGATTAACTGATTCAATCAGTCCGTCAGTCAATCAATCAATCAATCGGTCAATCAGTCAGCTATTCATTAAAGAGAATTCCAACTGATCAGGTTGACCACTCGAGTCTAGACTCAAATTAGCCAAGAAATATGTTGACAAGAAGGAGGGGAAATTCTCAGGGTGATCTAGGGGGGAGAGTATTGGGAGTGGTAAGAGGTGTGAGGGGGTTGGGGTAGTCAACTTGTTAAGTGGCTGTTAATTCAATTCGTCTATTAATTAAGTCAAGTTAAACAAAGTTAAGACACCTGCTTGTGGTTTTGGTCTGTCGCTTTGATTTAATAAAGATTTATGCAACGAATCTTCTCTTGGCATGCAACCTGGGCTGCATTGATAAAGCGCCACCTGGTGTACAACAACAAAAACAACAATTGCATTTTATGTGCACTTTTTATTGTAGTTGTAATTTGCATGCAACGGTATCGCATTGCCAGTTTTCGAACGTCAGACAACACGCCCCTCTTCCCCTCCTCCTCCTCCTCATCCGCCCGCCTGCCCCGCCCCTCTCTCCCAGACAACCGCGAGCCAACAAAGACAATGGATAAATCAGCCGCCGGTTAACCTTGACTGCGGTTACATTGTGAGCCGAGGGCAGCAAAAGGAAGGGAGTTGAAATCAATGTTAAACCGCATTTTTAAGCCCAGTTTGTTGGCAACCGAGGGAGGCAGAGGGGGCGTGGTTAAGTGACAATCGTTATGTTACGGTGACGTGTCAAACACGGTCTTGTTAAAGACCAATTACAAGTAGCATGTGCAATTCATTCGGTTATTTGAGGAAATGCACTTTTTTTTTCTTTTTTTTTGTCATTTCTCGACTGACTCAGCGTTAAAATGCATGGAAACGATCAAGGAATTAGATTCAGTTTATTTGATAAGTTAAGATCTACATTGATTTAAATCGAAATGTTTGATTCTCAACGCATTTTCTTAGTTTTGTGACAAAAATTCTCAATTTTAACGAAATATTGGGTAAAAAACAAAAATTAAGTTTTTCAATCAGTTTAGATTTCAACTTTTTAATTTTGAGGTACTTTTGTCTTAAATGATCCTAAGATTTAATCAAGATTTGCTGCTTGAAGATAAATTGAGAAAAAGTGACTTTTTAAGATACTTAACTAAAGTGCAATTTATAGAGCTTCAAATACATATGCAGTTTAGACCTTCTCTAAGAACTGAAGGAATTCTGAAATAGTACCATATAAAAGTGGTAGACATATAATACTAAGTATCCTTCTCTGTCGTGATCTCGTGATCCAAGGCAACTCTAAGCTAAATAAACTCTTTGAGATACTTACATTGACTTTAAGCATCTTCAATTCCATCTTTCGTGTTCAGTCTCCACTTCAAACATGTTTCAAACTTTTATATCTTTAAACTTGTCTTTAGTTTCAGTAGCGGTATTGACCGATTGAAATTGGTAACCGTAACTGAAATCGTAACCGAAACAAAACTTTTTTATTATACCGAAGCCGAGAAACCGAAATTATTCCAATCAAATAAACCGTTCAGATTTTAAAGAAAAATTGTGCAAATAAGTTGAAAAGTACTTTTATACCCAAATTTGTCACCTGAAGTCGATTAAAGGAAGAAATTTAAGATTTAAAATTTTTGAAAATTTTCGAAAATTGTAAAGGGGTAACTATGTAAAAATCGACAAATTTTCGAAAGAACCAACCAATTCTTCAGCTTTAATTAATTTATTGATCTCAATAAAAAGATCTTAATTTTTGAAATTTTTTAATATTTATTTTTAAGTTCACGTATTTTTAATATTTCTAAAAATTGAAACTGAAATATAGAAAAAACCGGTAACCGTTACGTAACCGATACATCAAAATTTTGCTTAACCATTAACCGACCAACAGTTTTGATCGCATTTTAAGTTAGAGAATAGCAAACATTGGAGTATAATTTAGCTGTAGGGTAACTGCAAGTCGTGCAGTTTCAATTTGCACAAGTTGTGAATAGGTTTTAAAAAGCTATAAAATTTATGAGGTTTAAAATAAAAACTGGTGACAACTTCACAGATAATTCGTCTGTATTTCATTGTGGCGACCAACAGAGCTGGAAATCATTAGATAAGACGACATTCTCCACGACATTTGCAACAACCCACACAAGTTGCTGCACTTGCCACATGCAATGCCACAACAACAACAAGAACAGCAAGAACAACAACAACAACAACAACAATAGCTATTAAAGTTATGAGGCTGGACTTCAACTCGAAGTCTCTCGTGTGTTCGTGACAAGATTGGACCAAGTACAGACCACACATAGATACACCCAATAAGCATATGTATGTAGATACTCACACACAAACACACGCACACACACACGCATAGACCTCTGTTTAAGCCTGCCCAGAACGCTTGACTGATCACAGTTCCAATCGCCTTCACATTCATGCGAATACAACAAAACGTGACTAATGTAAATACGCCCAAGTTAATCCAAACATATCCAACATAGTCAGGGGTATAACCTAGCTAGAATCTATGACTATCTAGTTCTATTTAACTTAACATTCACCTAAATGCTTCCCAACTGAACTGGAAAATCATAGGTCCGAGTTACCTATTCACCAGTTATATTATATAAATTGCTATGCATCTAACTCATATAAATTCCAATTTTAATACAAAATTAGTGTTGTAAAACACATTAAAAAATCGACAATCCGACTTCTGAGTACTTAACTCAATAACTCGATCAATCGTGTTAATCATATCGATTTTCATGAATAATCGATGACTTACTAAAGTTATTGCAGAATTTGATCCCATTTGAACATCTATGAAAAATCTAGTGGATAAATAATAATAATAATATTGCTTGCGTATCTTCCAGTCTGATGTGTAATATTGATTAAGTCATAATTGATTCAACCAGTCAATCAATCGGTCAATCAATCAGCTCTTCATTAGAGAAAACGATAATTTAAGCTTCACGTATACCAAAAATTATAGCTTTAACTTTCACGATGCAATTACAAAGAATATATGTTTAATTCATTTAGAGTTTAATGCTTAAAGTAAAGTAAAAAACTCGCAGACAGTTATGTAAGTCAATATCAAGACACGCTCTTGCCACATTTAAGTTACAGTTATTGCAGGGTAAATAGAAACAATAAAAAAATTGTTACATTAATTGCATTGGGAGCGATAATTAAATGCAAATTATTGATTCGAACACGCGTTCGTAAAGCAATTGCAATTTTCATTTTATTATTCGACATTGTCTCTAGCATTAAAAAAGACATTAAGAGCGCAATTTGTGTCTCGGTTTTGGGATTCGTTTCAAAATGTATCGCCTCAATGCATATTAAAAGCAATCATTAAAATGGGCACTCGTCGATCGCCACTCGCTACTCGTTGAGTTGACCTTGCACTTGCCAATGTCATTCGTTAATCGGAACTCAACGATCGTTCATCGTCCCTTGTTACTCGTCCATCGCTACTCGTTACTCGCCGATCATCACTTGTCATTCGTTACTTGAAACTCAACGATCGTTACTCGTTACTAGTGACTTGTTACTCATCCATCGCTACTCGTTACTTATTCGCCTCTTGTCATTTGTTACTCGCCAATCATCACTTGTCATTCGTTACTTGAAACTCAACGATCGTTACTCGTCACTAGTCACTTGTTACTCATCCATCGCTACTCGTTACTTACTCGCCTCTTGTCACTCGTTACTCGCCGATCATCACTTGTCATTCGTTACTTGAAACTCAACGATCGTTACTCGTTACTAGTGACTTGTTACTCATCCATCGCTACTCGTTACTTACTCGCCTCTTGTCACTCGTTACTCGCCAATCATCACTTGTCATTCGTTACTTGAAACTCAACGACCGTTACTCGTCACTAGTCACTTGTTACTCATCCATCGCCACTCGTTACTTACTCGCCTCTTGTCACTCGTTACTCGCCGATCATCACTTGTCATTCGTTACTTGAAACTCAACGATCGTTACTCGTTACTAGTGACTTGTTACTCATCCATCGCTACTCGTTACTTACTCGCCTCTTGTCATTTGTTACTCGCCAATCATCACTTGTCATTCGTTACTTGAAACTCAACGATCGTTACTCGTCACTAGTCACTTGTTACTCATCCATCGCCACTCGTTACTTACTCGCCTCTTGTCACTCGTTACTCGCCAATCATCACTTGTCATTCGTTACTTGAAACTCAACGACCGTTACTCGTCACTAGTCACTTGTTACTCATCCATCGCCACTCGTTACTTACTCGCCTCTTGTCACTCGTTACTCGCCGATCATCACTTGTCATTCGTTACTTGAAACTCAACGATCGTTACTCGTTACTAGTCACTTGTTACTCATCCATCGCTACTCGTTACTTACTCGCCTCTTGTCACTCGTTACTCGCCAATCATCACTTGTCACTCGTTACTTAATACTCAACGATCGTTACTAGTCACTTGTTACTCATCCATCGCCTTTCGTTCCTTACTCGCTTATTATCATTTGTTACTCGCCAATCATCACTTTTTACTCGTTACTCGTCACAAAAGCAGCGAGTGATGGAATCAACTAAAGTGAAGTCACGTTACGCATTGCGCACTAAGTCTTCGTAGTTGACATGTTGTTTATGATCCGGTTTTTTTTTTGGCTGGTTGGCTAAGATCCATGCCGAATACCGTTTTGTCTGCCTTGACATTGAACTAGAAATACAGAAATCCGCGTTGAAATCAAGCCGACAACTTTTGAATTTGAATGTGATGTCAGTCTACCGGCTTTTTTTGGCTCTTCCTTTAATTGAGGAGTTTTTTCACTTTCTTGATGGATTCGAAATGATCAAAGCTCAAGGATAAGTAATAATTAATAGTAGTTAATAATAATTTGTCGATTCATCAGCTTAGTTTCGTTGCAGACTCGCAATACTTCTCGACTCATCAGTAAACAGTAAACAATAAAAATAAAACACTAAAATTGTTTAATTCAATTGATTTTTTAACATTTAATTTTATATTTTTAATTCTTAATAATTTTTTTTTTGTTTTGTCGACGTTGTATAAGTAAACGGAAAGATTTGAAATCGTGTGATTTGAAGAGATTTACGTATTAATGAGCAAAGTTATGTTAAGTTGAGATAAGTTGGTCCCAAAACACGAAACAGGTATTTGATATCCAGTTATGCATCGCGAAACGCGTATCAAGCCTTTAAAAATCGGGGGCTTACAATGTCCAAATATTACGACTAAAAATACTGGCTATATGTGAAATGAACTACCATTAGATCTTGCCCAAATGACACATAAAACGTGACAGCACGAGCCAACATTTTAATGGCTTATAAAAATAAAGAAACTTTACAATTTACAAAAAAAATAAATGAGACGAAATTGTGTCATAACTTTTCCGATTTCGGAAGCTGCGGGAATTACGGCACAGATAAAGCCCTCATACTGGTTTATGTATTGATATCCGCATTCTTGAAGTTATTGTTCAGGTGTCTGTATCCGATAGATACAAAAAGAACGGAGCTAAATACCAAATAAGCATGTATAGATACATTTGTATCTTTGTATCTGTCAGACCTTGACAGTTCATTGTTCTGAACTATCCGTTCCTGTCTTGGACAGACAACCTTGGCCGCTGTCAATCAGCCAAGCAACTCTATGTAAAAGATACGGATACGTAAGTAACTAAGTATCTTTGTATCTATGCGCAGGCAATGCGCGTTAGCCAAAAAAAAAAAACAAAATAACACAGCTATTAAATTAACTTGAAATTTTGATTGATTAAAGACAACAACAATAAGTAACTCTCCAAAGCCGCCTCTAGTCGAGATACAAAAGTATCTGGGAAAGGGGCAAACAACGTTTGTTTATGTTGGCTTAATGGCACTTTGCCAAAATTGATTTAGCCAGCTGCCAGTGAACCATTCGATTTTTTTACGGGGCGTATTTCTTACCTTGTACCCATTAAAACTGAATTGATGCTGGGTATAACCATTGAGGCGATAGTATCTTTATTATTTCATTAAACTACATCACAATCATTTGACATTTTAACGTATCTTTAATTTATACATTTCATTTCATCCGGCAGGTAGAGAGGTTATTCAATAAAGATCATCTGAGTATCTTCCAGTTAAGCAGGTACTTTTATGATCTTTAGATACTTCTAATTTAAAATAAATATGTATATTCTTTAACATTTTGTATGCTCACACCTTTGATGTATCTTTTAGTCGAGTATATCCTCAGAGAATGTAACTTAAGTGCATAGTTGATTAATTAAACAAACAAATTTGTATTTTTTTTTAATTGTAGATTTATTTATTTCACGTCAATACAAATTATGTTAACATTGAAAAATGTTTAATGCTTTTTTAAAAATTATTTGAAAGAAAACTTCTACCATCTTTCCACTACAAAGTATATATAAATGTTTCTGCTTCTTTTTTTAATAATAAAAATACCTTCATTAAGTTGAATTCATATCTCTATAACAGGCGAATATTTATTTAAGGCAAATCCAATTCCATTTTACCAGTATCGAGGAATTATTATTTTTAATGAATATGTTCTTGTAGTGTATGAACGTAATTATTTATTGTTGTAATTGAATATTTGACCTTAAGGTTTATTTCCTTCATTTCTCAATTTTTTGAAATATAAGCTTATTTTCTTGGTTCTTTCATTTTTTTTAACGTTAGAGTTGAACGTTGAACATTGGTATCTTTTAGCAGTTCAAGTGCATTTAACACTTTGCTTGGATTTTCCATTTCTTCATTTCCCAAAGGTCGATGATGATATGATATGATGATCAGGTCTCACTTAAACCTTAATTAGTTTTGATCTTTTCATTTTTTTATGTGTGGTTTCCTTTGTGGTTAAATGTATAGATGGAAGCTGCAGCTGGTCTCCGACATAAAATTCAACTTGTCAATATTTGCGTAGCTTTTTAGAATTTAAGAGACTTCCGTTTCGTGAACTGCAAGTCATAAATCAAAAAATACGTTAGGTTACGACTCCGCCCGGTAATTGCCTTGAGGTGACGAATAAAGAGTGCAACAAACGCCTTTCACATAAGTCTCAAAAGTAAATTAAAAGCAAACTCAAAATATAGCTCAACTCGATTTGCCAATGCTCTATAAAGATTAATGCTTTTGAAGCTAACTTAAGCATAGTTTCAATTTAAATAAATGATTATTTTCAAAGCTTTTAAGCTTCAGTTTCGTAGTAATTTGGATAAAATGTTATATTAAAAGCTTTAAACCTGCAGTTTAGATCAATTCCAGCACAGATTTAAACCTATTTGAATGCTCGTGTCGTTACTAAAAGCTCAAAGTTTTTCTGTAATACTCAAGATGAGCTTAAAAAACGTTTATTTGCGCCTTTCCATTTATAGCTTATGTATCTACTTTATTGTTAGTGTATTTCACTTGTGACTTGTAGTACACATCACGTATACGCACTGAGAAACGCCTTCACTTTCATTTCATTTCAGTTAAGAGTTATGGCATATTCAAGTCACGATTTAGATCTTTTTGGATCAGTTTAATTTGATTGCCTTGTGTGGCGACAGATGGGAAGGTGACAAGGCTCATTAATAAGACATTACGCGATTGTTTGTCATTTAACTGGCAACTTTGGGCCTTTTTATTGTCCCTCAGTTAGTATAGAGAGAGGGGTACCAAAACTAATTTACTTAATTTATTAATTCTTTTATTTAAATATTTTAAGTGATTCAACATTTGTAGCAAGTCTTTGGAATACATGTCAATTATATCAAGCACAGATAAAAAGTCTATTTGAATCGATATTTCCCAAAATGTCCACATATTGAAATATATTAAATCACTGTCCGCGCTAGTGACGAAAGTATCACGAAGGGTGCGAAATGCGGCTAGCAATATATGCAGGAAGAATGGAAAATTTGCTATGGCTGTCCGATCAGGTCGAGTTATATACCGAGCTTAAGGTATAGCTCTAATTAAGAAAAGTGCATAAATGTAGACATCAAGGATTATATAATTATTATAGGACGATTTCCGATCAGTAATCGCTGCTTTAATTGTGATGGATCCGCCCTGCTGAACGACATGATGCAGTTTATATTATATCAGTTTAATATGTTTGGAAAAATTATACATTCTGCGAATTTCTCCAACATCCATAAAATCCGAACGATTTTCTAGTTTTACACACCTTTGCTCTTCCCTCAACTGAAATGCCAATCAATGCTCAAGTATTTTCTTTTTTGATTTTTCCTATTTTCTATAGAGCAGGGGACTAAGAACAAGACATTTCTCATTCCATTCTCCTTGAAATATACAGAGAGAGAGAGGGAAAATATGATACCAACTTTTTCTTCCTTGCCAAACGATGCTTAAATCTTTTCTCTTTCCATTCTCAGGATTCACGATGATACCGATACTGGAGAAGCTGAGTGGATTCTACAATGCCTACGTCCTGGGCATACTCACCGTTGGCTATATCCTGGGCGAGTTGGGACATTATTTGATTGGCGTTACATCCAAGCAGACGGCAATTGAGCTGGACTATGGCGATCATGCCTGCCAGCAGAACAACAGCATGTTCAATCGTCATGAGCTGGTGACACAATGTGGCGAGGTGAAGAACGAGACGAGCTGTTACAAATTGGACATGAATGGAACCGGTTATTGCGAATGGAATTACAATGGCTTGGGCATTGATTATCAGATCCTTGCTGGGCCCACATTCATTCTGGTTTTCACCATCGCTGGCGTCTTCATGGGATTCGCGGCGGATAAATATAATCGTGTCAAGATGTTAACCGTTTGCACGATCATCTTTGGCATTGCCATTTTCCTGCAGGGTACGGTCAAGGAGTATTGGCATTTGGTATTACTCCGCATGGTTATGGCAGCCGGAGAGTCCGGTTGCAATCCACTCGCCACGGGCATTATGTCGGACATCTTTCCGGAGAGCAAACGTGCTTTGGTTATGGCCATCTTCAATTGGGGCATCTATGGTGGTTACGGCATTGCCTTTCCCGTCGGACGTTATATCACCAGGGCAAATCTTTACAATCTTGGCTGGCGTGTTTGCTATCTGGGTGCCGGAGTGTTGACCGTAATTGTGGCCGCCTTAACCGGAACGACATTAAAGGAACCGGAACGCAAGTCGATCGGCGATGGAGATCGTACAACGGCGAGTGGGAAGCCCATTAGCCTGTGGCAGGTGATCAAGAATCCGGCTATGATCATGCTTATGATTGCCGCCTCGATACGTCATTGTGGTGGCATGACATTTGCCTACAACGCCGATCTCTATTACAACACATACTTTCCCGATGTCGATCTCGGCTGGTGGCTATTTGCCGTCACCATTGGCATTGGCAGCGTTGGTGTTGTTGTCGGTGGCGTTGTTTCCGATAAGATTGTCGCCAAAATGGGCATACGATCACGTGCCTTTGTCTTGGCCATAAGTCAATTGATCGCCACACTTCCCGCCTTCGGTTCCGTCTATTTTGATCCTATGTGGGCAATGATTACACTTGGATTAAGCTATTTCTTTGCCGAAATGTGGTTCGGCATTGTATTCGCCATTGTTGTGGAAATTGTTCCGTTGCGTGTGCGTTCCTCGACAATTGGCGTCTTCCTCTTTGTGATGAACAACATTGGCGGCAATCTGCCCATTCTTGTGGATCCAGTTGCCAAAATCTTGGGCTATCGCGGCTCCATTATGATCTTCTACTCCGGCTTCTATGGCATTAGTAAGTACCAACTGATTTTGAGTCTAAAACAGTAACTGATTTCTTTCATCCTCCTTAGGCTCTATACTCTTCCTCATCACCTGCTTCCTGCTCGAGGGTAAGCCCAAAACAGAGAATGTTGTGGAATCTCATGAATCTCAGCAGAAGGGACATCCAGATGCGGTGCTTAATGCTCGTCCGATGCATGGGCATGATAACTCCGTATTTAGTGTCGATGAAACGCTTCCCTCCAATGGACGTCCCGCCCAGCTGCCCCAACACCTTCAGATGTCCAGCAATGGCTACGAGAAGTCCTCCCAATCCTCTCACGTTCCACGTCATAATGGCGCCGAGAGCAGCAGACTGTAGTATTAGATACCACAAAAATCTCTGTCGATACACGATTTTTTTTTTTATTTTATTACTTAATATTATTATGTGAAAGTGCTTCTTCTATATACATACATACATACATATATATATATCTATATCTTATCGGATAAGATATTTATATATAACATTTTTTTTTTCGATAACGCATGTATTATAATTGATTTTATTATTTTTGTAAAATTTACTTAGTATTAAGTGAGAGACATACTCTCCTAAATCTACCTTACCATATATGTATGTACATATCAAATACTATATAAATATCTGTATCTCGTATATGTCCCTACTTTTATCATACAATCTTCTCAGACGCAATTCATTTGTACTTAATTCGATAAGATCAACAATTATGTAATATATCATGAATAATAAACTGTTTTGTTAACTCTAACTCGCAAAATACCAAATTTACAGGAATATAATTTCCAATTGAAAAAATCGAAGGAAAATTATGATTTTTTCTTTTTTATAATATCCTTTCGAAATTGATAGAGAAACTTTTTTTGGACGCTTGAACCTAATTGTTATCATCTTAATGATTATGATTACAACAAAATAAAATAATAAATTAATTTTTTTGATTTTTATTAATAAATTTAAGAACTAGGTTTAATTTTTCGATCTTAAACAAAAATATTATTGAATAATATTTTTTTCACAATGCTTATACAACTTTCTCCGGGTTACATTTAATCTTTGGATAAATAGAGGGCATAGGCAATGAGAAATGTGGTAAATGAAAGTTCATGGAGAAGGAGTATGGGATTTCAGGCAGCGCGTATTGGGTGAAAGCTCCTAGAAAAACTCTTAACAGTTTTATGTTCTTCTAGACCAATCAACTACTTACAAACAGTTGAGGCCTGGAAAATGCGATTTACTTACAGCCTTACTCGCATTAACATTTATTTCTTGCTGTTAATAACAGTCGGTAATGTGTTAATCGTAACACATTTTAAGAAAATATTTTGAAATCAAAGTACGCGTCGATTAATCCTTTTCCATTAATAGAATAAATTCTAAATCAAAGTACGCGTCGATTTTCATTTCACGCTGCTAAGCATATGTAACGTTCGGAGCAAATGAAAATGCTCAGTATATTCCTTACCTTGAAAGCTAGCAAATCGTTTTCCGTAAAAATTTACTAATTTAATAATTTACTATATTCAATTTGTGTTTTTAAAATTTTGTTTTTCTGTTCTGATTTTTGTGAGTGGCGTCATATATTATTGGATGTAACAGACAAACGATTTCATATCAAGAAACTAGAAAAATCATAGAACTTCAAGGAACGCTGGAAAGAAATAAGTTCACTTCAATCACTTGGCTCTTGATTGTTCATAAATTGTAAGTTTCAGTGCAATCGCTTAAATCGACCTTATTATTAAGAATTTATAAGTTCTAGTATATTTGTACTAAAAAAAACTTTACGAGGCAAAAGTCTAGTGACAAAAACATTTCCATGCCCCAAATTTTCTGATATCCAATTTCGTGACGAACGATATTAAATTGTAAAAATAACTTATTCTAGAAAAAAAAAACTTTTTGGAATTCGGCACATTGCGCAATAAGGCCCAATCCTATAAAATAACTTATTTGCGCAGCGCAAATCGAAAACGGGCTTTTTATAGTGGAATTCGAATTAAAAATCAATCAAGGATTTAGTTCGTTCGCTCACTTTAGTGATTAGCTCAATCGAACTTAATCGGAACGATTTGAGTCGACGAAAATGGCAACAGTATGTTGAGTTTTGTCGTTTACTGTAGATAACCGTAAAAATCCCCTCGACCGTTGTTGCTGATGACGAATATAGTATATGTATACGTTACATATTCTTATTTTACCACAGTCGACTGCACTGCAGATCCACATAAACACGTGCAAATTAAACACAAGCTCGCACAAACACCCATCTACATATATATGTATGTATGTGTGTGTAGCCACACTGACGGCGTCGAACGTTTTCTGCCCGCATGAAACGAACCGCAGACAACGACTGACCGGCAAATTTTCATACGAAAGGGAACACAAAAGCAGGAGCAAAAACAATTTCAATGCGTTGCTTAGCGGCGAATTCGAACTAAAGCGGCGAATTGCGTTGCTTTACTTCATTGTGTGTGTAGCGTCGGCAGCCATTATAGTTGTTGCTACGTCAATGCAAAGGTAGCGCCAAGAATAAACTGAACACTATTATTTTTTTTATTTATTATCGTACTTATTATATTAAAGAATTATATAAAAAAAAAATAATTTTAATATGATTAAGTCCAACATCACTTAAAGCAGTGAAACATTTACAACGAATTTGATTGCTTGTGACGTCACAAATTGCACCTTATGCACAAACGTCAAAAACAGTGACCATCTGTCATTGAATGTTTTTGCGTTGTTAAATTTTCGTTCATTCGAGCTCGAACCTGCGAAGTGTCAGCATCGTGCAGTGACTATTAACAGTCGACGCTACACATTTCCCAATGAAGCTAGTGAAAAATTAATATCTGCGCAATAATGGTGAGTCAATTATACTCGTATATATATATGTATATATACATATTGAATATGTACGTTTCTTTCATTTATTGTTGCATAAGAAATTTGTACATACATACATGCATATGTATTTAATTCGTAGTTAGCTAGTTTTTTTTTCGTTGCAACTTTTGCTTGTGTGTGAGCTTGTTTGTGTGTTTGTCTGCCTGTGCATGTGCATATGTATGTTTGTGTGTGCCTTTTTCGTCGAGATTCTAGATGTGTTAAGTGTTGATCAATTCGCCAACGGTTGTGGGCATACTTTAACAGTATTTCTATACCCTAATCGCGGGTATATTAAGTTAATGGAAGTATCGCATTCTTATCAACAGTGCCACTTTTCAATATTTATTTGTGCAGATATATTTTTTAATGTATTACTTATAGATATAACAAAAATAAGTACAAAAATAATAACAATATCAAAAATAAAACAAGAAAATCAAAATGTGGCAAATTTCAGGCTGTCAAGTAATTGTTTGCAAATTGCAAACAATTCGTGGAAAAGAGGCTTTAACTAGAAAACTAAGAGAAAATGTTCAAATATTTAGTGTACTTGCCGATAGCCTCTATCACAACCTGAAGCCGTCGTGACATGGACTGCACAAGGTCATATGGACATGATAGATGTGCCTATATGTTATGTTTGTGCAACACGAGTTGGGTTAGCTAGCATACTGCTCCAGCGTATCCCATAGTCAAGCACTCTCGACGCAACCCACTAAAATGTTCGAAAAAGTCAAAAGAACGTATCAAAACCTTCCGTTTAAACCAAAATTCCTCTCTCATGCCTACCAGGCTTTTTCCACACCAGCCCGGTTCCACACCAGCCAAACCCAGTTCAAGCCTAAAACCTTGTTTTTTTTTTCTGGCCCCTGAGACCTTCAGGAAGGAAGGATGCAGATTATTTAAGTTTCAGTCTGACGGTAATTTTTTCATCGACCCTTTTTTACCATCGGTAAATTTTACCGTTTACATTAATCGCATCGGTTGTCAAGCTAACAAGCTATCGATTTTTGTTCTTCCAGAACACAAAAATAAGATTGGAGAAAGCTTCAAACCATATTGTTACTTCATTTTTATGCGTCTTAAAGATGGCCTTAATTGGAAAAATGTGCTAAGCACTTTGTCTCAAACTCCTATACCTCTATACTGTTATACCTCCATTGAAATAGTAGAAGACGACTAATCCACCACAGAAATAGCAAGAGCATTAATAAGTAACTCACGTTGTACTCGGCGAATTCGATTTCTGCTTCCTCCATCTATTTGCTCATTGTTCATGTGATTGTGTGTGTGTGTCCATTTGTAATCGTCTGTTTTGTCTTTCATTTCGTGATCCACAACGTGAAGGTTGGGCAAATGCGACTTTGTTTTAGTCTATTCGAAATTCTATTAATACTCCCTGCATATGAAGATTTGAGTGTCTGCAAAAACATATATTGTCGTTCCAACAGCAATTTTAAAATGTTCAATCGATTGTTAAATTTTATTTTTACGAATGTAAAGAACGAGTATCGATATATCAATGGAGAAATAAAATATAAATATACCTATTTATGATATTTATCGATATATCGATATATCACCAACAATCCTATTTACCAACGAATTTCACCATTCCAGCTTGAACTTCGAAACTGTAAGCATCGTCTAGTGAGCTAAAATAAAAAGGAGAACCAATATTTTTAGGTAAGTCAAAAAAAATATAAAAAATTTATCTTTGTGTATTCCGTTTCGTTGGAATAACAATGATCCAATCGCGCGTACGTTTTGTTTTCAGTACATAACCGTAACTGTGTTTGTGTACAGTTATGCGAGCGTGTGCGATTTCGTTGTGATTCCCATATGTCAGACTTTAGGGGTTGAAGATGACATATGACATACAAATCAAATAAAGTGTGAAAAACAAGATTTGTTAATGATATCTAAAGCTGCCAGATGGAAAAAGCGATGCGAGTACTGTTAATGTCAAAGTTGTGGTGCAAAGCCAATCGTCTGAAAAAAAATTGGATATCACAATGAGATGCAAACTGAAGAACCTTACGAGGTGCAAAATCAATATGCTACTCTCAAATTTTGAGGCTTTCAATTCATGAATAAAATACATTCAAATTGATTGTCCAAAAAAATCAAGCAAAAAAACCACTAAAGAGAGCAGAAGAATATTAAGTAATGAACATGTCTAGCACGAGAAAACGCGCTGTAGCTCTATTTTTCACTCCTCAAAAACATCGAAGAATTTTTCGATCATTGAAGAAGAGTACATTGAAAAGAAACAGCATATACATGACAGCTTGCCAAACAGCAGATGAATATAATAATCCCACTTACTCCTTGACCCAATTGATGGTTTTATGGACGAATATTTTCTAAAATAATGTGAAAGCCAACTGGAAAAAAAATTAAATCAGTAGAGATCAACTTTATTTAAAATTATGGATGTAATTCTCTCGCTCTCAAAAACGAATTACCGGAGCAATTCTTGAGCACATCAAATATGGGATTGCTTAACGGTTGGATAATAAACTTTTAAGATATCCAAGAAAGAATATATTTCTAGCGAAAAGAGAAAAAGAAAGCAAAGTTGCAAAAATAAATATAACAACTACGACATTCTAAAATCGCAGAACCTTTTACTGGCCAGCAACAACGTCTTATCTGCCTTTATTTATTTACTTAGAAAATTAATCTGAATATGTAGAGTGAATCACGAAGGGGGTATAGTATATGTAAGAATTGGTCGTGTAGTCAAAAAATAAAAATGTAATTACTCAAATTTTAACTTAATTTTGTCGATAGTAATTCCACTTACCTTAATCTTTAATCTAATTTTTAGTATCAGAAAAGGGAATATCAGTTCAAAAATCAATAATACCGCTGGAGTGTCACAATTTTGTATCCGAAGAAGCGAAAGGTTCCAAAAACTGTATATGCCAACTTAATTTCCGCGTGGATTTATTCAAATATTTCCAAGACTGATTGGATGAAGAACACAATAAAGGTAATTCAACAATTTTTCAATAATTTGTCGTCCTTGTAAGGGAGATTAGGTTTTAAAAACCAAAATCAATCGTTCCGATAAATTTGCAATTATTCAGATTAAATTTCCAAATATTCACTATAGAAATCATATAATTTTAGTTTTTTAATTAAGAAACGTCTCAGTCTAGAAGTTTCCAGCTATTGCGATAGATTCATAATTACATTTCAATAATAGCAGTTTATACTGTTGACCTTGGGTGACCTTAACTCACACATACATATGCAAGTATGTACATATCGACGAACATTTTGTGGATAACCATTTGACAGCAAAAGATCTTTTCTTGATCAACGAAAGAAAAATATTTGCTACCCTGAGAAGGCTACGCACACACACTTACGCAAGCGCGCACACACAAGCGAACGAACAGCAGTAACAGCGACGGCAGCACACAAAATGAAACAAACAGCCATAATGAAATGCGGCGAATTCGTCAGCTGTCCCAGCTGCTGCAGCTGTTGAGCGGCCACGCGCTGCCAGACATTTGCAATTCAACTATTAATCTTTGAAAATTATGACTTCAACTTAATACAAATTTCAAAGTGTTTGTATTTGCACTTAATAATAAATTAAATTACACTTTTGCGCTTGCCTTGCTCATTTGCTGTTGTCTTGTGAGAAATAAACAAATAATCTAAACTATGTGGCAACACTTTGTTCGATTTGGATTGCTTGTTTCTTTGCCTCGTTTTATTTGTTACTCGAATTTTGGCGAATGAACAACAGCGAGTATATTTCTGAAAACTTCTCGCAGTTATAAACGTAGTTTTCTATTGTATTTTATATACATTTTATTATTGTGCAAAGTATGTGTGTGTTAAGCAAAAGTGTTTGTGCTTTTAGCCGTATAGATTAAAATGTTAAGTGTCTTTGTTGGCGTCGCTGCGAACGTCGTACTACAAATGTAACCCAAGCGCGTGTGTTGCAATTGTTGTTGCTGCTACAGGATACGGTGTGAATTAAGTGTAAGTCAAAAAAAAAAAAAAAGTTGCAATAGCAAAAACAAAAACAGCATTTAGCTGCAGATAAAATGCGGTCGCGCGTGTATGTGTGTGTGTGTGTGTGTAGATAGTTGTGTGTGTGCGTGCGTGTGTGTGTATGGATAGTTGTGTTGTATACAAGCTGCCTTCACTCTATTAATCCCAGGCTAAAGCTTTAAATGCAAGACTCAATCATTAATGGCATTACAACAACCCACAGGTAGTTTAGACACACTTACAAATATGCACGCATATGCACTGTGCGTATAGGCGGGACAAATGTTTGAATGCAATGTTTTTTTTTTAGAGATGCGCTCGTGTTTTCGAACTCAACCCACAGGTAGTTTAGACACACATACAAATATACACGCATATGCACTGTGCGTATAGGCGGGACAAATGTTTGAATGCAATGTTTTTTTTTTAGAGATGCGCTCGTGTTTTCGAACTCGTGCATTTTAGAGCTGTTCATATTAGTTCATTTTGCGGATTTAGTTCACTCAATCGGTTATATAGTATATAATTTATACTAGCACCTAGTTGTAACAACTAAATTTTTTTTTTGAATAATACTTATATACAAGTCTATTTACTTGTTATGTATTTCTTAAATAATTTTAAACTAAAAATAATGTCAGCTTAGGCAAAAGACATGCAGAATTATGCATTTACAAAAAAAAAAAAAACAATTTAACTTTCAAAATGTTAAAATAAAAACATGAGGGCAAGGCGAGTGCACTCGACAGTGGACCGATTTCAACTGAATTTTGTCAATTCACGATTTGCGATAAGAAAAAAATTGATAGACGGACTTCGAACTTTAAAAGGAACAGGAAAAAAAAATCTCTAATTTCAAAAATGCTTAGTTTTTTATTTGTACAGAACCAATATTCATGGATTATTAAGATATATTATTTTATAATAAATATCGAACTGTTATCGATTGCTCACACAGACACGAGCCGAAGAATGCCGAATGCGATGCTGTCTGCTGCTCAGCCATTTCTTAAAGTGCATAAAATAAGCCATGAGCGCAGACCGTCTCCGTTTAATGTTCAGACTGCGACTGACTTCACTCTGTTCGTTGCGCTCGGGTTTCGTGTGTGTATTGGTGAATCGAACAGCTGATTTGCACGTGTGCAAGGCTGTGCCCATCACAGAAATTAGGTTAGGTTATGTTTCGGATAAGTTCGGCAAATTCATTTTAAAGAATGACAGATCTCTCCATGTTACTTACATTTCACAACATCATTAATACCCATTTTTTGACCATTTTTAAATACTATAATTTTATATTCCATACAAACGATTTCTGTTAAAATTTTGTGCACACACTTCGCTAGCTTTGATTTTTGCCTGCCAAATCTTTTAATTCCGGAAAAAAAATTTAAAGTAGTATGGAATAATTTGAGAATTTATATGATCGTAACACAAATTTTCTAAATATTTCCGTACAAAAAGAAAAGCAATTAAAATCAACTTAAAATTGTATTTTCATTTTTTTTCATTTAAGGCAACGAAATAAAGAGCGCATAAAATGAATGACTTGGAGGATGAGATTTTGGATGTGGTTGTGGATGGAGATGCGGAAACAAAATATGACATGGATAGACTAAAAAAGTTGCGCGACGCGGCGCCGTTCATCAGAAATGTAGAGAAAACTCACAAACAAAACATGGCTCTCGAGAAGTGGCAGAAGCTGAATATGCTGGCAAATATCCTGGAAAGCAAGTAAGTTGTTGCTAATACTACAATTATTATTATTACTTAACTATAACCTTTTTCGATGCTATTCAGCATGACACCTGCGCAGTTTTTTACTCAGTTCCCGGACGGCAAAATACAACAGATTGAGGCAGTCATTGCCAAACTGAAGACGAAATTTACAACGGTAAGAATATCGATAAGTAATACCAAGATTACAAAAATTTGAAGTCAACAACAAAGGGGGGAACAAAAAAATTGAAATTGAAAAACATTAGAAATAATATTAGGAAACTAAATTAGAAAAAATCCAAAATCATTGTTAAAAATATTTGTGATTTCGTCTTTGCTACTTTTTTTGATTATTTATTATTATTATTATCGTTTTATAAATTCCAGGGACCGTAACCATTAGGAGTTATGTTATAATGATAAATTTTGAGCAAAAAGAAAAACGTATATATTATGATTTATATTTTGTTCGCTCAACAAAAAGTCACATATTGGTTTATTTAAAATGTATTCTTATTATTTTCTGATTCTTTTTTTTTGTAGTTCTTTCGAAAATTTGAGTAATATATGAGTATAGATCAGTTAATGTATTTATTAAAATTAATGTTTAGCTATGGGATCCCACTGAAGTGATTGTGATAAACGATGGTGAACCAAGTACCTCAACAGCAGCCGCCAATAGACAGACTGAGGAGCAACCCTCGACATCAACTGCCAAATCGAAAGCGAGTTCCACCGCATCCAATATGACAACTGCTGTCAATGGAACAGCAAAGAAAGCGATGGATAAAGCTAAAAAAACAGATGCAAAGAACGCTCCATCAAAGACATTGCCAGCCGTAAAACAGTCCGGAGTAGTACGCAAATCAAATCTTGCTGCACCACCAGTAACCAAAGCAGCTAAGGAAATTGTTCAGAAAAACAAGGCAAACTTAAATCCAGCAGCTACTACAAAAGCGGCAACATCAAAAAAGTTGGTTGTTGAATCACCAAAAGCTGACTTTGAGCGTAGAGCCAAGCCGAAAACTTTAAGTGTGGACTTGACATCGTCACCACCAGAAGCAACCGGCAAGTCGTTGGAGTTTGAGCGTCGAGACACCGCATCAATTGGCACCAGGCGACAGGATTATGTGCGCATAATGGATAATTCAGTATCGCCAGTGCGAACGCAGTCACCAGTTGAGGTCAGTAGCCCAAATGCCACAGCCACAGATGCGGTTGTGTTTTCGCGACGATCAAGAGTTGCCCAAGCACCACCACCAACACCAACACCACCACCACCACCTCCACCAACACCACCACCTCCAGCAACATCACCACCAACAGCAACATCACCAACAGCAACATCACCAACTGTGAATTCGGACTTTAAGCGCCGCTGCAATCCATCACCACCACCGGCTGTATCAACGGATTGTTTGCCAGATGAGGTTAGATTGAAGTCACCGTTGCTTCAAGAGGCACGCAAGAAATTAGCTGCATTGAGCGGCACCAGCGACAGCACTGCCAGCAGCAACATAGTTACGCTCTTGCCCTTGGCTTCCAATTGTAATGATCCACGTGGTCGCAAAAGAGGCTATCTCAATATCAGTTTATCACCGCCAAAGCCAGAACAATCAATGACGGTGCTGCAGTCACCACCATCAGCAGTGCCACCACCGCCAAAAGTAAATGGCAGTAGCAATGGCAGCGCTACTTGGTCTCAACGCAATGAGGGCAACAATCTGAACAACATTCCAGCTAAGGAAATTCAGCGTGGCAAAAACATTCCAGTGATTGGCAGCATCACTTCACCCAATAATAATAACAACAACAAGCACAATTTGAACTTAAACTTGAACAAGTTACGTGGACCACCATGCAATGTTAATCTGGTTTCTTGTAGTCCCAATCGGGAAACATCGAACTTTGAACGTGGTTTTATTCCCAACTCGAAAAATGTTGTTGGTCCTGCTGCTGGTGCTGGTGCTGGCAATGAACCACCGAGGCGTTTTAATAATTTGTCCAGTGGTGCAGAGCTGCGAGATCCGCGTTGTGGAGGCAACTGGGCCAATAACAATGGGCCACCAAATGCAGCAACATCACAACAACAACAACAACAGGCCACTTATTCGGGACAAGGGCGACGTGGAGCGCCCTACAATAAAGGATACAACGAGGAGACGTCACATGTGCCTGGCACTGGCAACTGGCAGGCATCCAACAATAATTTTAGCTACAGCATTAATGGTAGCAACAGTAATAATAATAGTAACAACAGCAACAACCAAATGAACTGGAATGGCAACAATAATAATCATTTTAATAAAAATGTAAATACCAGTAATGCCAATTTTGGATGCTTTAGACCCGGTTACAATCGTGCTGGGGGGCCAACTGGAAATTCAACTGCAACTGGCAACAGCAACAGCAATAACAATAATAATCCACGTGCTGGGGGACCAACTGGAAATCCAACTGCAACTGGCAACAACAATAATAATCCACATGCTAGTGGTAAAAGTATTGTCAATAATGAACCTCGCACATATCGTGAATATCTTTTGGCCAAACAACGTCAGAAAGAGTCGACAGAGAAGCAGCGTAAATTGGAGGAAGCTGAAAAGCAACGCAAATTGGAGGCAGCAGAGAAACAGCCCCAATTGGATGATGCTGCAACGACTGAGGCGGTGGCAAGCATTGAGAAAGTCCAATCCGAAAAAGTACAGTTGGATACATCATATAGGAATTTGAAGTTGCCGGGAAATAATAAAAAGATTGATTTTAAAATACCCAAGAAGACGAATCTGGAGAAACCCAAAGCAACAGAGACAGTGGCAAGAGAAAAGTCTGATATAACAAAGAATAAGTCTGATGATGTGGCTGTTGTAGAAATAGGCGATAAAGAGCAAAGCTCTGGTAATAACAAGGAAACAGGGGAGTTGAAACGCGAAGCGATCAAGTCTCATAAGGGGGGTAAAGTGATAAAAGCTAGTAAAGTGCATAAATCGGATAAAGTGGATAAAACGGATAAAGTGTCCAAGACAGATAAAACCGATAAAGTGAATAAATCGGATAAAGTGGATAAAGTTGATGGAGCGGATAAAAGAGATACTTCGCCAAAGCCAAAGAACAAATCGGAGAAAACCAATGACAAGGGAAAGATAACTGAACCCGACATGGAGAAGGATAATCGGGCAAACAAAAGGGAGAAGACCAGTGCGGATAAACCCAAAGAAATAGAACGCAAAGATAATGTGGAAAATGAGCCACCTTCTATAGTGGATAACACCACACACGCATTGAAACCAGCCGATAGATTATCCGAAGTGGAAACGGAAGATTCAGAAGAAACGTTGACAAGACGCAGTCGCAGCTCATCCAAAGCTCAGTTGAAGGAGAAGGAGGAAGAGCCAAAGGAGGAAGAGCCAAAGGAAGAAGCGCCAAAGGAGGAAGCGCCAAAGGAGGAAGTGCGAAAGGCGGAGGAGCCGAAGACGAAGCAGGAAGATATGAAGGAGAAACAGGTTGAGAAAATTGAGCAAAGTGTGAACATGAATGTGAAGAATTTGGTCGAGGAGAAGCCAATAAAGCAACTGCCAAAATTACCAAAACTTAAGGTGGTGCTGGGACCAAATGCACATGCCATGGTCGTTATACCAGCAGATGCCATAAGCTCCAAGGATGACAATACAGAGCCCGAAACCGAGACAGAATCACCACCAAAGCCGCAAACGGAATTGAGACGAATAATGCAACGTCGCAAATCAATGATGCCGGTGAGCAGTAAACCGTTGGTGGATAAGCAAGAGCTCTTTGGTGGCAGCAGTTTCGATTACGAGGATCTCGTGGAGCACAAGCGAGAGCAGGAAAAACAGAATGCCAATGCAACGGAGCCGGAGACGACGCATGTAAACAAGAATCTGGCTGGAATGTTTGAAAAATCAACAGATAATTGTAGCATATCGACGCACAATATTCTTGCTGGCAAGCGTCGCACTCGCCTAAACAGTCTAACTCTTAATGAAACGGAGCTGTATAGGAATGTCTTCCAGTTGGCTAAGCCAACAGCGAGAAAATCCGATGCAACAACAGTGGCAACTGCGGGTAAACGCAAAAGGGGTCGACCAGCTGCCAATAAGTGTGCGGATGCAGCAATGCTGAAGGATCAACCGCCGGCAAAGCGTCTGTGTGTTGAGAACGACAAAAGTGCCAACCCGGAAGATGTGGTCCCCCCTATAAGTGATTTACCGACCAAAGATCCAGAAACTAATCCAACAACAAGCACTGCTGCCTCTCTGGCGCCGCCGCCGCCAAAGCGAAAGGCGAAGCGAAATGAGCTAGACAAACTTAACGACGACATTGCCCAGATGTACTATGCAAACGATGTGATGCGCGCCACTGGGCGCAGGACCTGCTGTCTGGGTAGAGAAAAGCAGAGTAGCATTGGCAACCAGAACCAGAATGCCGAATTGGCGCCCTACATTCGAAATGTGGCACGTCGTGGTCGTAGCTTTGCCGTTGGACGCGGCTTGGATCGAGCCAGCTTCAAGGCAAATCAGCAGAAAATTCAAACGAAACGTTGTCAAGTGCGTTTAGCGCGTTGTGCAGCGCTGCAACGAATGCTAAAAGGGGGATTAGAAACAGAAAGAGATACGGAATCGGTCGAGACAATGGGATCGACAGCGTGTCGAGTGAAAAATGTCAATCCCGAGTGGCATTCGATGTCGTCGGCAGTGACAAACTGCGTGATTTGTGCTGAGTCAATTAAAAATCCGTTTAACCATTATATTACCCATCATGGAGAGCATTATGGCGCCAGATTGCCGACGGGTGCACTACAAGATTTACGCGCTGGCATTAACAATCGTGCAGTCTTTCGCACCGAAAGATATGCCTACAATTTCAAGTGTCCCTTCTGTCAGGAACAACTGGAGATACAAAATTCCAGTTGGGTGGAGCACTTTGCCCGTCACACAGGCGAGTTTAACTTGCAGTGTTCCAGCTGCAAGATGCCACGCAATCGCGTCGTTGAAGGGAAAAAACATGCGGCCAATTGTGGGTCAGGTGGTCAGTTGTTGATCAACCAAACCTTTGATAGCAAAATGCCCGTTCGTGCTTACGTCTGCCATCTCTGTGACTTTATCCAGTTGAACCGTTTGAATCTCGAGCGTCATATGGTAATTCATCATGGGTTGCAAAAACAGTCGGTCGCGAAACTTGGCCAGGAGTTCCTACTCTATCGTATGGATGGTGTACCTGTGGTCAAAACCAAAACGGCGGCCTATAAACTGTTGCAACGCCAAAAAGCCGTGCGCAAGACAAAAGTAGACAAAAAGTGCGACAATAAGAAAGAGTCGACTAAAAAAACAAACACAAAGTTGCACATCAAATTGCCGAATCAGAAAAACGTAACAGAGCCCACCAAAACGGAGCCTCCCGAGGGATCTGATTTAGCTGAGAATTCAGAACAGCTGACAGAGGCTAATGATGTGGAAATGGAGCAGGTGGAGATCTCAAGTGTCGGCGGCAGCATTGGAATGCCACCAACTTTGCCAGAAGAGGAGCAATTGCTGGTAATCAACGAATGTAAGTTTGAGCGACCCGAGGATGAGGAAAGACTTCCACATCAGCAGCAAACTACTCCACAGACAGTTGCAGCGTTACAGCTGGAGTCGGAGTCCGAGTCGGAGACAAAGTTGGAGGTATCGATGTCAGTTGAAGAGACCGAGCAAGAGCAGATGGATCTTTCCGAAACGGAAAAAGAAACACCAATGCAGACGGATCCGGAAAAGGAAACAGAGCAGGAGATGGAGACGGAGACGGAACCGGAAAAGGAAACAGAGCAGGAGACGGAGATGGAGATGGAGACGGAGATGGAGACGAAGAAAGATGTGCAGGCAGAGCAGGAAGCCGAGACCGAGATGGAAACCGAGTCCGAATCCATTTCTGAGTCGAGACCAAAGCAAAAGTCCAAATCGATATTCCGTAACTTCCAAAAGTTCTGCAACAAACTGAAAAGTGGAAGTCCCAACTCCACACCCGCCAGTTGTAGCAAAGGAAACGGCAAACCATCCAACAAATCTCCCGCTCGCAGTGCCAGCGATAGCGAAGCAACCGATTTGGATTCCATAAATGATGCTCCTCCGGCTACTCCTCCTCCGCCACCATTGGCAGCGAATACAATTTCTCCAATGCCCTTGATGATAAGCGTACAAAATGTGGCTTACCGATTGCTCTCCACACCGATTGTGAAACCCGCCTATTATTGTTACTACCCCGGCTGTTTGTTTCTCTTCTCGAATGAGCTGGAAGGCTTGGAGAATCATTTCAAAAGGGATCATCCCTTGGCCCGTTGGAATGGCAGCTGTATTGAATGCAAATTGTGTGTCAAGGAAGTCCCCGAAGAGCTAAGTATTACGGAGGAACTACGACATATGGTCGAGAAGCACCTGAATAAATCTGTAGCACCGGAAATTGCTCCTCCAATAGCTGTCGCTCCAGCAACAGAACCTGTGCTGCCCAAATTGCGAGTGCGTCGCTTTACTGGCGATCGTCTAGCTGCCGATTCGGAGACATTGCCGGAAACTGTCCAACCCGAAGCTCAGTTGGTAACTGAAACTCAGCAACCTTCGCTGCTTGGTAGCATCAATGAGAATACCATGTTGAGGGATTTGTTGGCTGCTACACCACGTGCACCAAGTCAACAGCAAATGGATCTGAATGCCGCTGGTGTGGGAGAATTTTTGTGCGCAAAGGCGCCATCATCATCATCGTCATCGTCGTCGGTAAACGTGCCCGAGTCGGCAACCTCCTCGGGGGTAATCAATCAGACTTCGGAGCTGGGCCTGGCTATCAATCAGGTGTTTAGCCTGGCGGATGCATCACTTCAACCACACATTACGCCCGTTACCGAGACGGTGACATTACCCGCCGCACGTAACAATGACTTTGTGCTAACTCAAAGTCTTACGCAAAATGTAGATGGCCAGACTCCGGCTGAGATCAATATATCGATTGAACCGCATCCGGAGAGTCCAACTCCAGTTGCTTCTTCAGTTTGTACGCGACTGGATCAGCGCACACATTTGATTGCCGATAGATTCCGTTGCATGGCAACTAATTGCAACTTTTGTGCACACACGGTCATGTGCATACGGGAGCACATGAAATTCCATAGCTTTAGCTTTGGCTCAAGGGATTATCTACGCTGCGCCTACTGCAATCATGTGGGCAAGGACATTAACGATTATGTGCGACACGGCGTTATTGTTCACGGCCTGGCAAATATTTTAGAGCTCGACGAACCCCTTGAATCCTCCTCCTCCTCCTCCTCCTCCTCCTCCACGGTACTTAGTCAACGTATCCGAGATGTTCTAAATCAACGCTCCAGCGCCTCATCCGCTCACAACTTGTCTGCAGTCCCAACAGTTGCCTCGAGAGCAACGACAGCGGGAAGTGAACCGGCTTCAACCTTGATGACGGATGAACCCATCTCGGTGGTCTTGTCGGAGATCCTTAAGCACACCGGCTTTGATGGTAAGTTGCAATTATTTAAACGGTATTTAGTATTAGTATTTTAGTTACGTAGAACTTTTAAGAAAAGACATATACATCGGTAATGAAAGTGGGTAACCCTCTTTATTTAATTCTAAACATAATGAACGGACATTTTTGGATTTGTTCACAGGTTGATTGGGTTTTATTGAGTCCTTGGATAATAAGTAAATCAGTGTTGAAAGAAAAAAACGAAATGTCTTCAGGAAGTCGCGAAAAGTCTAGGACGCTCAGTATGTTTTGTTCAGAATGCCTTAAAATCAAGAGAGCTTACTAAAAATCGAGCGGAAGAAATCATCACAACCAACGGACACCCACAGAAAGGATCCGTTTATGTTTTCCAAGACGATTTCCGCTCAAATTGGCAATGAAATATCATCTCGGACGTAACCAACCAGTGTTGCCAACTTTTGTTTTAAAAAAAAAAGCTGTTTTTGACGGGAGCAACGATGCAAAAAAGCTGAATAAAAAGCCAAATAAAAAGCTAGCTTTTCAATTCATTTAGTTTCTGTATTTTCTTCCGAGAGGGATAGAGTGATCAGAAAGAAATTGAACATTTTGAGCAGCAGCTGCTCTGTTATTCATTCAAACCAATTACCTTATATAAAGTACACTGTAAGGACAGATTGTTCCTATGGCAGCTGTATGTTTTGGATGTCCAGAATATATATACTTTATGAGGTCTGCAACGCCTCTTCCCTTTTGCCAATCCCGAGTATTATTTCGAAATTTTAATGGGTAGGACGATTTTAATTGCATGGTAATTAATTCCATACAATTGCTCGATAAATACTAGTAACTACTACTTAGATTAATTACTGGTTAATTACTTGGCAAATACTACACAACTATTGGACATTAGAAGGCAATTAATTGGGCTGATCTATTGCTAAGATAAATTCGAAATTAAGTCTTAAGTGATTCTTTTTTTTGCCTTTTAAGCAGAGCGAAAGTTCTTTCGGGAATATATTTTCCAATAAGCAATTTTGCAGGATCTTCTTCTTCTTGAATAGCGAATTTTTGCTTCCTCCCCTTGTCTCTGGAACTTTCGCTCCCATCCTCCCTTCTCTCCTTTCAAGCCACTTCCGATCTCATAACAATTCATGTTATTATAAAGGATCGAACTTATTAAAAATAATAATAATTTGCAAATGTTTTTTTCATATTTTGGAAAACAGATGGCAAGCTGTACGCCTGTCCCATCAGGGGATGCAGCGTCTGCCTGACCGAGGATGCCTTTGGCAATCACGTGCTCTACCACATGAGCAGCAATGCGGGCGGAAGTCTATTGAATTGCAAATATTGCCGACAGACATTCGAGAGGCCGGCGATGTTGCGATCGCATTTGCAGCAAATGCACGGACGGCACAAATACTTTTGTAGCATTTGCCTGGAGACGACAGTCAATCCCCGTCTGATGCTCCAGCATATGCACATTCGGCACAAGGAGGAATTCCAACTGATGAATTTCCAGCAACAATTTCTTGAATTGACCGCCTCGAAGCACAATTCGTCGCAAACGTCCAAATGTTGGGTTAGCGCAATGGAACAACCTTTTGGACAGAAACAAATGGATGATTTTGTGCGTCGCTTGATTGAGGAACTGCGTCAGCGTCGCAGTGGTGTCAAGATTGGCTTTAGGACATGTGAACTGCGTCTATTGTCCCGCATGACTGTGCTCCCCAAGTCGCTGCAATGCGCCGAGTGTCCATTCAAGACCCAAGAGTCCAAAGCTCTACAACAACACCTGCTGATACACAAACTGGAATTGGTTAGGCTGGCATATCCGTCTGAGGATCACACCGCCGATGCACAGCATCAACAACAGTTGGCCGCCCAGGAGCTGGTCAGATACATGGAGGGGGAGGACACCGCCTTGCCACAACAATCATCTTCATCTTCAACGACATTGACATCGACATCGACTAATCCCATTGATCTCAAGTGTAAAAAGATCATGGTGCCTGGCAGACAGTTGGTGATCACGCCCAAATTCTTTTATGTACCCAAGGAATTGCGTTTCGTTTGCGGTGTCAACAATTGTCGATTGCGACTGGAATCGCAGCTGGCACTACGCCAACATTTGAGCACTCGGCACAATTATTCCGAAACCTTTAGATGCGTCCACTGTCTGTATAAGGATAATTCGCTGAGCATCGATAGAATCCTCGAACATCTGGCCCATCACAAGCGACATGTCTATCAATGCGGTGCCTGTCCAACGATTCATCCCAAGCGATACAGCATCGATCGACACATTCATGAGAAGCATGCGGGACTCGATGTCGATGTCATTATTCACAAGAGAAATGACCAAAGCATTAACTCCAATAATACTGAAGTGCGTTGGTTCAAGTCGGGTAAGTGATCAATTTAATTTAAACAGTTTCACAAACAAACAAAAAACACCCTTTACAAAATCAACAAAATTTCTGTGTAAAAATCGCACTTAAAAATTTGTTTTATGTAAGCGCTCTCGAAATATTTATTTATTTTTCATTTTCCAAGTTCCGACATTTTTTTGAGGATATTTCCAATATATATTACCACTATATCACTTAGCTGCCATGGGAACGATCGCTATATCACTTAGCTGCCATGGGAACGATCGGTCGAAAATTAAGATTTAGTATGGAAATTTTTGTTGTTTCTGGAGATAACTCAACCAAACTCACAGATTAGAAGTTTTCCAAAGTTCCGACATTTTTTGAGGATATTTCCACTATATATTTCCACTATATCACTCAGCTGCCATGGGAACGATCAGTCGAAATATTAATTTATTTCGGATTTTCAAAGTTCCGACATTTTTTGAGGATATGTCCACTATATATATTACCACTATATCATGGTCTTTCACTGGGCCGATCCAAAGACAGTTGTAAAGTATTGTATATAAATTGGTTAAGTTGAACTGGAGAAAAAAAAATATATATATATTTCAAAAACAAGAAAAAGATTTTAAATGCGATTTTCGTGTTAAAATCACACTTCGATTTAGCTCACAAAATGGCTGTAAACTAGTGTTATGTATAGCTCTATTTTTGATCTGGTATTTTGTTACAGTTGGTCCCTTGCGCACACTGACCGATGAATGGATCTGCAATCTTTGCCTCTTGGTGCTGAACAGTGGCTGTCAAATGAGAACCCATATGCAGTTGGCGCATCAACGGAATGACCAATACTCCTGTCCGTATTGCCAGAGCGGTGCCAACGATCCAATTGGTATGGTCTATCATATTAAGCGACAGCATCCCGGCCAGCGAATCCAACCGATGCAATGTTATCTACGCATCAAGTGCAAGAATCGACAGACTTTGGGTTTCTACTGCAACAGTTGCGATGAGGCGAGCAATAGCCACCAGAAGATCTCAAGGCATTGTGACTTGGAACATTCGAATCGTTATCAGTTCAAGTGTTGCCACTGCGCCTTTGGACATCCCGTCGAGCGGATGGTTATCGCTCACATGATCAGTGAACATGTCGGATTGCCGGGTCTCGCCATTCAGCAGTTTGAGCGGGTGGCCAACGAGTTTCTCGATACCGATTTCTGGCTACTCGCCAAGCCGTTCATAACGCTGCACAAGGCCTCCACAATTGCCAGCAATAGTGCCAGCACCATTGCCATAACTAGTGCCACCACTAGTGCCACCACTAGAGCCACCAATAGTGCCACCACTAATGCCACCACTAGTGCCACCACTAATGCCATTCCCAACAATACTTCAACAGAACCGCAAGTGTCCGAATCGATCGACTTACTATCATCATCCGATGAAGAACTGGATGTTGAGAATAATGTCAATAATGTCGCCGATTCACAGGTATGTTAGCGTGTTTTTAGCTATTTATCGATTTACAATTATAATCGACTATCGATAATACTCTGCGATGCTTATCGCGCGCTAAATCATTTTCGTTCTGTGTGCGGTAGTCGAACAGCACAATTTTTAAAATTTAGACCGATTTTTTTCTTATATGAGCCAATATATTGAATGCCAAATGTAGATATGCAATATTTAAGGAAATTTTATTGGCTTTAAGAAAGGATAAATAAATCTGTTCCTTTTTCAGGATAAATCTGTTCCTTTTTTAGGCCCGTCTCCAGCGCCGCGAAAAATGTATGCCAGAAAATTGCTAGTTATTTCGTGTGTGTGTGTGGAACAAAACTAAAACAGTGTGACCATGTGATATTTTCCATTATATTCCTGAGCTGTGCTCTCAGTCCACAAACGCAATCGATAGGCCATTTATCGATATGAATTTGTGGATTTCGTTCACGTTGCTGGATACTCAAGAAACGAAAACGTTCAATACAAATTCCTGGCACATTGTTTTTTATATGAAGTTTGACGGGCATTTGTATTTTCCGCCCGGCTTTAAAATGAAACGTTTTTAAGAATGCACTTAAAATAGTGATAGTGTAAATGCCAAATACAAACAATGATATATTAAATTCGAACCTGGCCACTAATCGATCAACTTTCCATTTGCAGAAACTATACGAATTCGCATGCTCTCACTGCACCGAGACAAGCAAGGACATTGAGGAGCTGAAATCAAAGCACTGGTCGCAAAAGCATCCAGAGCAGCCCTTTTATTTCTGTGTACAACCGCAGATGTGTTGTCCAGTTTGTCACGGCGTCCAGGGCAATGCCAAATCGTTGCTGGCGGATCATTTGCCGAATTCGCATGAGATAACAAATCTGGTTGCCTGCGATATACGACAGTTGGGCGAGTGTGCATTCTGTGAGTACAAATACGATGGATGTGTTGATTTGTCACATCACATGGTAACGGAGGCACATCTGGCAAATGATTTAAAGAAACTGACGGATGAGCAGCTAAATCGACTGCTTCGTCTGGGCGCCAGAACCAAAACCGAATACTATCAGTGTGAACTGTGTCGGGTGATAATGCCAACACAGAAGGCAATTGGACAGCATGGCACTGTCGAGCATTGCAATGGGACAGAACGTTTCTGTTTTCGTCTCGTCCAGGATGAGATCATTTATCATTGCTCCTTTTGTATGTACGCATCGACAACGGAAATGGAAACGTTGCGTCACATGCTCGATCATTATAAGAAATTCTGTCAGTGTCACGCTTGTCCAGCTGTCTTTAGCGATGGCTTCGAGGAGTATATACAACACTGCTATACGAACCATCGGGAGGATGTGAATTGTTTTCACATCGTTCATCCATATGCGGATTTGAAAAAGTTCCTCATGCAGGTGTTGTATCAATTCCAAAATGGTTTAATCATCAGCAAGAGCAGCTTGCGTAATACACGTTACAAATACGAACGTCTGATGATTCAACTTCATACCGAACTCATGTGCAAATCTCAACAGCCGCCAATTCCACGTCTGCTGATTAGTCAACTGTTAAATCGTAATATTGTCACCGCAACGCCAGCTGCGCGCATTACAAATCGCCGCAAAACTTTAAATCCCAACGATTTGCAGCCAATTGGTGTGCCGACAACAAACCGAATATCGTTACCAAATGTGCGAACAACAAATGTCAATTGGTGCACATCGTTTACGGGTAGAGCAGCGCCATTAACAATATCAACTAAAACTGTTATTCCACCCATACACGTTCCCGCTCCAGCTCCAGCTCCCGCTGCAGTTGCTCCAGTTCCCACACCAATCCAACAGCTGCCGATTCTACAGCGCATTCAGAAGCGTCGCATGACATATGTGGAACCCGGACAACTCTCCGCCTTTGCCGGCCACGTTATGGATCCGAAGCGTCGACGTGCGCCATAAGGAAGCAACTACTCCATTACTATACTGTATTACTATATACATATATCCCATAGATGGAATATATGTGCATAATATATTCCTAAGTTATCAGCCTTGGTCATACAAATAGCATAGCTAAAACGTACATTGATTTATGTTTATATAACTGAAATGTGTCATCAAATAAAGAAAATGTGATTGGAAATTCGGAGAAATATGCAAAGATATATTTTTTATAAATATTTATATAAATAGATAGTATATGTACATATATTTTTTTGTACTCTGAAATTAGATGTAAATAAGATTCATTTCAAAATGATCAAAACCCAACAATATGACATGGCAAAAATGTTAAATAATATATGTAGTTACTTAGTTACATTCACAATACTTGATATTGTGATTAACAATTTTTAAACATTTTCTTTGTTGTAAAATAAATTAAATAAACATAAACTATGTTGCAATAATATTAATTTAGTCTTGAAATTCGAATCGACAATTTTATGAAAGAATATATTTAAACAAATTCAATTTAAAAATGATAAAAACAAAAAAATCAATATACTTTATGTTGCAAAAATAATAAATTGTGTACAATAATTTCGAGAACTAATCTATTTTTATTTTATATATGTAAAGTCTTAAAATTATAATCGACAATTTTATGAAAGAATATATTTAAACAATTTCAAAATGATTAAAAAAAAGCAACACGTTATGTACAACCATTTCGAGAATTATATATTGTATATTATAAAAAACTCATCAAAAATAATTAAAAAAAAAAATATATATATATATGTATTAATATATATATACATAAGAATAATAAACTAGATAAACAAATTTACAAAATTGCAAAAGAAACAACAAAGAAAATATTTCATTGCTATTTGTAAGACCAAAGCAAATTTTATTTTATTTTATTTAATTTTTTTTTATTTAATTTTTTTTTTATTTAATTTTATTTGTCAGACTAAGCTTGTAAACAAAAAAATGTGTGTTTTCTGATTAAATTTAATGATAATTGTAACTACTATAATTTGGGCTTAAGAAATGAATTTAAGATACAATCTCAAACTCGACACGCATTGTTGTACATTAATTGAAACGTTGGCGCGTCTTGGCCGTGTTGCCTCTTGGCCACAATCGAGCAGCGCAGCTGATTGTGGTATTCGCAGGGCGTGGCAAATGTGATCAGTTGATCGTTGCGACGGACGCAGACGGGTCGATAATAGCGGGGACAACTGTACTCGCAGCTGGATTCGGTTTCGCCAATGGCCTCCAGATTGTCGCCCAGTTGCTGCTGCTGCTCCTGTTCCTGTTCCTGCTCCACCTCGTCTTCATCGTCATCGTATTGTTCCTCAATGCTCTCGGGTTGAAAGTATATATCCTCGCTGCCCGCCGTCCCGTAGCTCTCCTCCAGCTGCGGCTTGGCTATAACCGCTGCTGTCAGGGCCATCAATAACATCACTGCCAACAAATGACGCATGTTCTCCGCTTCTTGGCTTCAACTGTGTTCCTTCTTTCACACTTCGGGCCAATTTATACAATTTCCTCTTTTTTGGCCCACAGTTGTTCAAATACAAAATAAAAACCTTTTCTCTCTCTCGACACTTGTTACCAACTGTTCTTGACGCATTTGTTATAAATGCGTATTCAAATGTGAATCAAGGTTAAATGCTTGACTTGACTTTGCTTTACTGATAACAGCATTAATACCCTGCAATTGGATATACTCGTTGCGATAGTCAGTTTGCACTTGGCAAACAATTATTTTTAGTTTTATAATATGAGTTAAGTTGATTTTGTGTGACTTTTTTCATTTCGCAAACAATTATTTGACAAACTGTATATTTCCCTATACTTATCTGAATTTTGTGCAAGACGAGAAACATTTAATATTAAACGATATTAGTTGTAATATTTTTGTAAATTGTATATTAAAATGAATTTGTAGCAATCGAGTTCTTAAGACAATTTCAAAATTTGTGCAATTTTCGCTTTGTTTCTTGGCATAAAAAAAATGTAAAAGCGACGCGATTTTAGTAGTGGAATTCCGTGACTGGGAGCAGAAGAGGCACGGCTGGAAGTATTTACTGTCGGAGTCGGAGATTAAATCCAGTCCATGTAGCCCTGTTCGAAGGCATGACGCACCATTCCGAATATGCGATAGTTCGCCTCGTCGCCGGCAATCTCCACGGAGAGCTTGTGGAACGGCTCGCCGTGCATGTCCGTCTCGAAGAGCTTCGAAAGACGATCGCAGTCCTGTTCGTTGCCCATCAGCCAGGGCAAGAAGTGCATGCAAATCATGACGCCGTAGAAGCCATAACGCTTAAAGTGACCCTCGAAGCGTTCAAAACTGTGCGTCGACAGAGTTAAGAGTTAAAACAGATTAAAGAGAATTCATTCAACTCATTTAAAAATTTAGAATAATTTTATTCTGTTTATGACTTATTGACTTTTTCGAATCTTTGCTCAATCTGTAGACAGATTCGAAATAATTTAAGAGACTTAAATTAACTAATTTCGATACCTCATACAAAATTTCAAATAATGTTGTTCTGTTTATGACTGAGCTCATTGCTGGAGACTTTGACTTTTTCGGTATTAATGTCACAACTCATCTTTCTGGTTCCTCGTAGAGTAATATCTAGAACTTGTATCCCTATTGTTCTTCTCTGTAGATCCAAACATTTCATTTGTTTCATGTTTCTTTTATATATGTATATTTTATTTGTATTCCTAACTTTATTTTACCATTTAAAGTATTAATTACTTACTCATTTAGCTAATAATTATTTAGTTTAGACTGTTTTAGTTATTTTATTTCATACTAACTGGTCGAATTTCGCAAAACGCCGTCTTGATGCACGATAAAATTGTCTCAGCTATGTTGTGTGAAAATTTTAGCTTTCTATCTTTAACAGTTTGGCCTACACAGTGGTTCCTCAGTCAGTCAGTCAGTCAGGAAAAAGAGTTTTATATACATAGATTTTCATCTTCCGCTTTTCTTTTTTCTCTTCAATCTTCTCAGCTATGTTGTGTGAACATTTCAGCTTTCTATCTTTAATCGTTTGGCCTACACACTGATGCTCAGTCAGTCAGTGAGTCAGTCGGGAAAAAGAGTTTTATATATACAGATTTTATCCTCCCTTTTTTATTTAATGTACTTAGCTGTCTATCTTCTTCCTCTTCTATCTTCTCAGCTATGCTGTGTGAACATTTCAGCTTTCTATCTTTAACCGTTTGGCCTACACACTGATGCTCAGTCAGTCAGTGTGTCAGTCGGGAAAAAGAGTTTTATATATACAGATTTTATCCTCCCTTTTTTATTTAATGTACTTAGCTGTCTATCTTCTTCCTCTTCTATCTTCTCAGCTATGCTGTGTGAACATTTCAGCTTTCTATCTTTAACCGTTTGGCCTACACACTGATGCTCAGTCAGTCAGTGAGTCAGTCGGGAAAAAGAGTTTTATATGTTAAAAAAAAGAGTTATTTACCTGTAGTCATCGAGTAACTGCTGCAGTTGATCATCGCTGAGGGAATCCTTGTTGCGTTGCAGGATCAACTCGAGTGTCTCGTGCATCTTCCGGTGATAGAGACGCAACAATCTGGGGAAGATCGTGGCACGCTCCTCGCTGGCCGTGTTCATGTAGAGGAAGAAGCTAATGTCCAAGGCGGTGGAGCTGTAGCGCAACTCCTGGAAATCAATCATCTTGATGTTGTCCACCTTGCCGTCGGCATCCTCGTGAAACATGACGTTGTTCCGATTGAAATCGCCATGAAGAAATGTGCTAAAATAAGAATCCGGCTCAGATGGATCACAGGAGACGCTTCTTAAGTGTTCCATCAAGTTGATCGGTTGCTCAAAGAATCTCTCGCGCAACATTTCCAATTTGTTGGCCAATTTAATGTCTTGTTCCTGATCAACCTGCAATAGCTGATCGCGACAGCGATCATAGAACTCAAAGAAACGATCGAAGGCCACACGATAAAGCACCTCAAACAAGTTGGGAACTCCGGCCTCGAAGACAAACGGCAAGGTGACAAGTCCGTCGCGTAGTCGTTGATGGACTTTCGGCTCCAGGACGCGTGTGGCATAGCCAAGGGCGTGATAAGGTCCCAGGACACCACACATCGCCTCCAGCTGATCATGGCGCAGGGTCAGTCGCGGTCCCAGCTCATAGCCCGACGGCTTCAGATGCTGCAGCGCCAGCACCGACTCCCGATCGTCGCTTAATCCTGCCAAGCAATCGGACAGAAACGTTATCGATAGTTTTCAAAGAAAATTAAACGCTAAAAAAGGCTAGCTTTTCATATAAGCTAAAATCAATTATCAAACGATCGTTAACGATATTTTCCCCCAACTTGACTTGATTTAAAAAAAAAAAAAAAGCCAGATCTAGCGCGCAGAAAAATGGCTGTTGTGGCACCACTGACCCAGACTCACCATCGATAACTCTGAATTGAGACATTTAAACGCAAAAAAAAAAAGAAGCTAGTTTTTCATTTAAATAAAAATCAAGTATCAAACGATCATTCACGATTTTTTCCTTTAACTTGACTTGATAAATAAATAAAAGCCAGATCTAGCGGGCAGAAAAATGGCAGTTGTGACAGCACTGACCAAGACTCACCATCGATAGATAACTCCGAATTGAGAAATTTAGACGCTAAAAAAACAACTAGTTTTCCCTCAACTTGACTTGATAATAAAAAAACAAGCCAGATCTAGCGGGCAGTGGCAACACTGTTCAAGACTCACCATCGATAACTCCGAACTGAGCGCGATACGAGCGTGGCACGAATTCATCGACAAGCGTCGTATTCAGTTTGCTCCGTCGCAAAAGTTGCTCATAAGCAGGCAGAATTTCGGCGTATACGAAAACTTCGTTGGCAAACTGAGTGTAAGATTTGCTCGACTCGCGAAATTCCTTTTCGCCTTTCATGAATTTCACCAGCACCAGCTCCTTCTTCGCGCTGGTGAGAGCGCGCGAGAGAGCGAGAGAGAGAAAATGTTAGCAAAAGGAAAGAGAAAATGTTAAAGAAAAACAAAAAAAACAACACTAACTTGCCGGCAATGTTAAGATCCAGCTCGACAGTGTAAAGCGCGGACATGAATCCATCTAATCCCGTAGAGCATTGAATGCGATGCGAAACTAAAGCGGCATTCTCTCCAAAATACTTGAAAATGTCATAGACCAGATAACGCTCAATATAATCCAATTGCTGCCGCTGCGTTGACATCTTGTTCGCCCTATTTGACACTTTCAACTAAACAATATAATTTCATCAGCATCAATTGACTTTAATTATCTAAAGTACACGTATGTCTCTTGTTATCGGTCAATTAACAACAGGTTTAAATATGTACAAACATTTGTTCAGTGTTGCGATTAGAGTTGATAATACAAATATATATCGATAGATATATCGATATTGTGTATCACTTTTAACTGTTTTTACCTTTGCCGGCGTATTGTTTTCTTTATAAGACAAAACTCTTAAAAAACATTTTTAAATCAAGTGCAAAATATTGATTTTATCGATAGTATCAATATGTCTTATTAGAAGCTAACGAGTAAAAATGCTTATTCTTTATATCGAAAAATGATTGCTTTTGGTATTATTAAATAATCTAGCGTTCTATGCAAATAGCTATCGAGATTGTAAAAGTTATCGATAGCGCGCCTTTCAACGTACATTATTCCATTAAAATTGGCAAGTAAATAACTAATTGTAAATAAAAGTTATATTTTCTAACAAATTACGTTTTACATATATATGCGGAAGTTTACAATCAAAATGTCCTCAAAATAAATACCAGATATTTCTGTCATACATGCTTGACATTCGACTCGATTTGACAATCGATTGTTTTGCATCCGATAGTTGTTGTTCCAGTATTGATAAGCTGACAAATATTGGCTATTTGCCAGCCCTGGTACGGTGTAGTTATAAAAATATAAAACATCAACTGTTAAAAGAAACGAATGTTATTAAAGTAAAGTAAAGCTAATAATAATAAAATATTAATTAACACATATCCTATGCCTTTTTATCGGTACATGTCTGGTGTATTGTATGTGAACGCAGTGCTGACAGCCAACAAATGATTTAAAAAAAGAAAAAAAAATAGTGTTTGTTTCAGGCGTCTATTTAAGATATATTTTGTGCCGCAAGCAATAAAATATGAAATAGGGATAAAAAGTATGTCAAAAGATTCTTTGGCAACTCAGGTGCTGCTCCGCTTGTCATCGAAAGCCAAATAATATAATCAAAACAAGTAAAATAATAAAGAAGCAAGGCAGCAGCATGTCAATCTATGTTGGTGTGTGTGTGTATGTGTGAGAGTGCTACGAAAATGCGACAAAAGAAACAAGCAACAAACGTGCTGGAAAAACATAAATGAAAGATAATCGTTGTGCAACACTGTAATGAGAATATGGTGCATTTAACAACACTATATTCCACCGTATGCAGTATTTTTGTATTTGCCCAACTGCCTGTGGTATTTTTGTATTTCCCATTTCTCTTCATTTTCGTTTTGCTCTTTGGTACGTTCAGACGTGAGCGCGCGGTTTTGTCGTTGTCGTCGTTTCGTCCGTTGTCGTTTTCGTCGTGCTATGTGTGGCAGCAAACAAAAATCAAAGCTATACAACACAACAAAATAAATTTACAACAACAACAAGTACGAACATATGTACAAACACATATAGTTTAACGCTCTTTGCAACTTCATTTCATTTTTTTTTTCGTCATTTTGTCTTGCGCATGGTTCAAACGCTGCAGCAGAAAACAGCAAAAAGGTTGGTGAAAAAAAAGACGTCGGCCGACGTTCTCGTTATCGGCTGTCGTCGCGCCGTTCCACCGTTATACGAGCTGTGTGTGTGTGTGCGTGTATTATTTTTTGTTATTGTGCTTCGGTATTTCCTACTCTCCTTTTTTTTTAAATATAATTATATTAAACTAAAGCTAAAAGTGCATTGAAAAAAGCTTAAAAGTTATTGAAAAAAAAGAAAAAATAATCGTTGCCTTGCGTTTCGTTGTCTGTTTTTTTTTTGCTCTTTTATGTGAGCATTTTTTTTTGTACACTGCTGCTCCGCCTCCGCTGTTGCGACGCGCTCTTTTGTTAGCCGCAGAGTCTCATGTTGTCTGTGTATGCGTGCGACAGCATTTTTTTTTTTAACGTGTGTGCTCTAAAGTTTATTGTTGAATATGTTTTAATATCTTGCTTCTCTCTTTATCTCTTTCCTTCTGTTGTTAATATATGTATGCGTAAAGGTATATGCATGCATATTTTATAAAGATCAACAACAACAACAACAAAATACCAACCAAAAATCCAAAAATTTGTTTGTCAGCCAGTGTATACACATATATACGTATGTATTTTATGTGCTGGCGTATATCTGTGTGTGTTGTATGAATGGATATGTGTGTGTGTAAACCAAAAGGAGAAGCAGCGTCGCCGTCAACGTCGTCGTCGTCTTTTGCTTTCAAGTGAAACATGTTTTTAGTATTGCCCACAGCAACAACAATAAAAATAACAACAACAACTACGACAAAAGAGCAGCTGCAACAGAAGCAGCAGCTACAACAACAACCACAACTACAACAATTTGTAACTACAGAAAACATCAACAATCATCAGTAAAATGTAAGTGCTGATTTTTATTATTAATGCATTAATTGTAAATACATACATATGTATATGTATGCAAGTACCTACATATGTATGTATGTATGGAGACCTCAGCATCAAATTTGTTTGGTTATGTTGAAAGGCAAGAGATGCCGCCGCCGCTGCTGCTGGCGTCAACGTCGCTGTCGGCGTTGCCACTGTGTTACATTTTTGCGCGCATACGGTGGCAGCGCCGTCAACGTCAACGAGGGGTTCAAAAACACACATATTGGATTTGCCGGCATTTCTCTTGTGCACTTCTGTTTCTGATTGGGAAGGCATGTGGTTTTGCGGTCCGTAAATGAGTGAGTATGTGTGTGTGTGCACGCCAGGTAGCAGCGCATCAGACACACAACACACACAATGTGCTGCTGGCAAAAGGCAAACAAGACTTTTTGAACAAAAAAAAATAAAATAAAAATAAAGCCATTGACGCTGCGAGAGCAGAGCAGCAAAGCAGCGCTGCAGCAGCGTCATTGAAGTTGAAACAGCAAAACATGCATGAAAACATACACACACAAACACACATACATGCATATACACAGCCATGTACAGCTACAGCCAGGCTGGCTGGCTGGTGCTCTCACGACGCTTTTGCCCTCTCCCGCTGCTGCTGCTCCTGTTGTTGCTGCCGACGACGACGCGTTGTCTGCACAAAGAGCAAACAGCGACGTTAGCAGCGGCGGCGCTTTCTATTTAAATTACTTGGTTTTTTTTTTGTTTGCAATTGTTGTGTAAAAATATGCCTGCATAAATGGTAATTGAAATTATAACTAAATTGTTTAATTGACAAATACAGAGAAAAGGCACGACATATGGTTGCTCTCTGTCTCTCTCTCTCTTTTTCTCATACACACACACTCTGTTTTTGCTGGCTGCATTTTAATTACAATTTGTTGTTAAGCAGATTCACCAACAACAATAACAACAACAACAAAACTTGCATGCTTCATTTATGGCATTGAGAGCGAGAGAGCAAGTTAAGTGCGCAACCTTTCGCTCTCTTTGCTGGCTGTTCATTTGAGCTGGAGTTTCAACAACGTTGCCGGCAGCAACAATAAGAAAATGTCGCTCTCTCACACCCCATCCCCGTTGTATGCGCCGCTGCAGCGCCGCTTCTCGTCGCCGCTGTCCTTCGTCAACAGCTGGACAAGGCGGAACGTAGAGGGCGCCAGCAGCAGCTGTTTTAAGTGATTTGGTCACATTGTTGGGTCATTGCCTTTGCCCTTGTGTCTCGTGATTCGTGACTCGTTACTCGTGACTGATGCATTTACAGCTAGTTCTCTTGCACTATATTTGCCCTTGCATTTTTTTTTTGTTTGTTTATGCATTGTTCTTATCGCTATTTGTTATTGTTGTCTATTTCTTAAGAAATACACTCACGCATTGTGGCCTGAAAAATGCAAACAATACTTTGCACATAAACAAAAAAAAGGAAGAGAAATAGGAAAATCGAAAAAATAAAGCAGGTGCCACATTTCCAGTTCCATTGAAAACAAAACAAAGATCGTTGCAATAATTTCTTTGGAATAAACAAAGAGAGAGGCTGAACAGGAATATTACCAGCAATACAGAGTGAGCGGGAGAGAGAGAGAGCGAGAATTGATATCAAGTGCATGGAATCGATAAATCGTTGTATATAAAATTATGACCATCAACAATAGAAAAATGAAAATGATACTAGCTAAAGATGATTTAAACTGAATTCGATAACAATTCTGCGAGTTTAACTGAGATACATATCTCAAGAAACAACAAAAATATTTATAGTTATCCTTTATAATCGACCGATCGTTTCTATGACAGCAATATGTCATGTTAGTCAGGATATATTAAAACCATCCATAAGATATTTTCTGCATATTCTTTTACCAAAGTTTTTCCGCAGTGTATTGGATACTCTACAGAGTATCGATAACTTTTAATCCTTTTTTCCATTGCGTTAATTAACAGACGACAACATATGTTATTAAGCGAGCATTAACAGACGACTGTTCGTTTACATTCATGCAAATGCATGCATGTGTGTATGTGTGTGCTAGAGCGGGTGGGAAGATCACTTGCCTTTGTGTTGTGGTTGTTGCTGGTTTTTTCACCTGTGCGCGGCACTTGATGACAATAAAAGCGCAGATTAGTGAAATGCGTTTTAAGTACAAATTTATTGGCGTTTGCGTTTTTATTTTTATTGCGCAGCAAACTGCGATGACGACGCTGCCAAATCAAATAACAACAGACACAAAAACAGCAACAAGAAGAACAACAACAATAATGCCAGTACTAAACACGTGAGTGAGTCTGTATGTGTAGGTGGGTGGTGGGGGAAGACGGAGAGAGATATTTGACGCCTCTCTGTCATCGCTCAATCACACGAAAAGCACTCAAAACAAATGTTGACAGCAGCGCTTTACACGTGCTGCCGACGTCGCGTCGTCGCTGTCGCTGTCAAAGTTCGCATTGCAGTCGACGGTGGGTGGCGCTAGCTGAAAAAACTGCGTTTCAAAAGCACACACACACACACACACACACACACACACATCTAAAACAAAAACAGTCGCGTCATTGTCGTGTAGGATGTTGATAATAATGAAGAGGAGGTGAAAGTGTTCCCAATAAAAAAAGAACGTCATTTCTTTTGTTGTGTTATTATTCTAATCAGCGCGCAAGCAATTGATAGCCGGCGGCAGAGAGCCAAAGCGAGAGGGGCAAAGAAAGAGAGGGAGAGCGTGCAGTCGATTGAATGCATGTATGCATATGTATGTGTGTGCTAATGTTGTCAGGAATTCAAGCTGTAAAATAGCTAAATTGATCATCACAAATGCAGCTAGAAATGATGAAAAACAAATTACAAAAATGCTTCATAAATGTTCAAATTTTGTAAAATCGTTATTTGTTAAACTTTGAACTTGAAAATGCAGGTTTCAAAAAATTAATATATTTTAAATTTTTGTACGCCAGCAACAATGATATTTTATGAATATCAACGATAGCCCCAATTATGCGGTTTTTGTTTTGAAAATCTAGCTTTTTATAGTCCTTGTAATTACGAAAAAAAGCCTATGTAAGTCTAGTTGTAAAATGGCTTAACTGGCAGCACAGATGTGTGTAAAGTAAACCAAAATAATAACAATAATACAGTAATAATATAAACAACAATTCTTGGAAAGTCGCAATTTCGCAGAGAGAGAGAGAGAGAGAGAAGGAAAGAGTCAAGAGTCGGAAATATCCAATTGGAATTGGAATTTATTCCGCTCGCTGCAATTGTTGTTGCTGTTGTTTGCGCGATCATTCAATGCTGTTGGTGCCGTCGCCTAGCAATTTCAATGCCAGTGTCAAAGCACACACACACACACACATGCAGACGTCACCTATGCATATCAACAAAAGAGAGAATAAGAGAAGAGCTTTGATTTTTGTAATGGCTACAAATTTGACGTAGGAATTCGCTAATAAATTTCTATCGATTTATGTATATATGTACATATGTATGTATGTATGTATGTTCTTGCAGGGCTGCACACACACACACATTAGAAAAGATTTTAATTGTCAGAGCTTTGTTGTTGTTGTTTCTTCTTTGTGTCGTTTAATTAATACTTATTATTTGTGCTATTGCGTTTTGGGCAAAAAAGTAAACTTTATTATTACGTTGACCTTGTGTGTTTGTGCGCGTGTGTGTAGCAAGCAAACAGGAACCAGAATCCGCAACAAAAGCGCAAACAAAGCTTGCGGCGACTTTTTGCGACTGCGCCGCCGAATTCGTTTCTGCGGCGAAATCGGTCATTGAACTTTGAACCAAGCAGAGCAAAAAAAATAAAATTAAATAAATAATATACAAATGTAAAAGTGTATAATATAGCGAAGCGAGAATGTAAATGCTGTTGTTGTTCAGTAAGCGTGTTTGTGTGTGTGTTTATATATTGGTATATGTTTTGTGGCCAGCGTTTATTCCGTTACGCACTTGGGCAAAAGAAAGACAAGACTAAAGAAAAAGCATCTCATACTGCTGACTCGCTCGCTCGCTCTGCCTCGCTTGCGCAACTCCCCAAGCCATTAAAATCAAAAAGTAAAAGAAAATATGCTTTCAAAAGTGAAAAAAAAAAGAAATACAATTTCTTTTTTTTTCTTTGTTTTATTTTATTATGTGGCTAATCAGCGCCAGCAGCAAAAACGCCTACAAAGTATTTTTAGTACAAAGCGCGCACCTAAAAACAAGAAACGGGAACACACACACACACACACACACACACAAAGACACAGAGAGCGAGAAAGAGAGCTAAACACAGAACACGCATCAATTCAATAACTGAAATGTATTTTGGTTGTTGTCTCTCGCCCACATGTTGCGCTAAAGACTTTTCGTCTTGTCTGTCTCTGTGTGAGTGTGTCAATTTGTGTGTGTGTAAATGCTTTAATTTGAATTGATTTAATCAAAGCTCAAAACCGAAATAGTCAAAAAATAGCATGAAAAATGCAAAAAAAAAAGATATAAATATAGACAGCAGGTACACTCGTTTTTAAGGTTTATTTTTATAATAAAAACTATTAAATAAAATAAAGTATTGGTTTCTTAAAAAAAATCATGAAGTAATTTTTAAAAATGCAAAATAAATCATAACGGTCCCAGATTGAAATTCAAGCATCGACAGCCGCAGCAGCGCAGTAGGCAGCGCAGCTATTTGGGTCACGCATGACGCGCGCTTCTTCGACTAGAGCATGCGTGCCCTGTTGTTGTTGTTGTTGTAGTTGTGGGTGGCGTTGGCGCACAAAGAGCGAGTGTAAGAGAGCGGCGGGGATGGGGAATGAGAGTGCAAAGCGAAAGCAGGAGCACGCGCTCTTGCTCATGCTGTGATGACGTCAAACGTTGTGGTGGATCGTAAAGTTTTCTTTTAGTTTTTAAAACAAATGCATGCAGTCGCCTGTGGATAGAAAGAGAAAGAGCAAGTGAGAGCAGTCAGAAAGAGCTGGTGGGTAGGGTAGTGGAGGGGGGGGGGGAGAAAGAGCGACCACCCACAAAATGCAAAGTTGCCAGCTGCGCATGAAAGTTAATTGGCGCGTCGTCGCCGTCGTCGTTGTGTGGGATTTCTGTGCGTGGGGCACATTTGAATTTTTGAATCGTTGACCAAAAATAAATTATGATGCATGCAAAAGTTGTTGCTGCCTGACTAAAAATACAAAACTCACACACACACACAGATGCCTGTATACAATTACTTATGTATGTATGTACATATGTGCATATCTATGCATCAGTGTTGCCGTCAAATCTGGCGTTTTTTTAAGGTTTTTTTTTTTTGTCTACAAATTTATAGAACACTCCTGATAAACAGGAGAAAAAAGAATCGGCTGATTTGATCTGTTTATATTATGAGATCACATAGCTTTTCTTCGACCTTCTTTTCACTAAGAACAACTGTTTTGCTTGTGAAAAGCTGGCAACACTGGTGGTATGCTAGCTCATAAGTATTAAACTCGTACACATGCAAACACAAGCTGATTGTTGCGACAATTTGTGACGTCACAGCGATCGGTTCTGTTGGTCACAAGCACAACTCGTGCGCAAAAATTGATAAGGAAGGAACGCAACAATGTTTTCTGTTTCTGTTTCTGTTTCCGACTGTAATTTTGATGATGATGGATCAGTAGCACTCGAAATGTTGCATGTTGGCCAGTGCTCACTGTGCCTTGCGATGACTATCAAATGCCATTTGAATGTCGTCGTCGTGACGCATCCGCCAAATGCTTTTTTTTTTTTTTTTTTTTCATTTTTTACCGTGTGAATCAGAATCAGAACGAATCATTCATGCGATGGAACTGGTTTTTCTTTTCTTTCTGGGTTTGCACTGAACTTTTGCCGCCAGCCGGCAAAATAAAGTCTGTGCCTGTGTTTGTGTGTTGAGTAATGTTGTCTTTCTTCTGCAGAATTGCGGCAGTGTGGCAACGCTCCCAGTATTTGCATGGCAACGGGGCAACACACAACAAATGTGAAAACAAATGCCAAAATATATCAGAATAACAACAACAAACAGCTAAAACCGCTCGACGGACACTTTCACCGCTAAAAGCAAAGCGAATTTGCCGCTCACTCTACTTAGAAACATACATAAATATGTAGACACGAGACTCTGTATGTGTGTCTCTGTGCAGTGTTGCCTTTTTAGCTAATTCATAGCTAGACTTTGCTATTTGTAAATGCAAAATCTAGAAATCTGGCTTCTTTTTTTGTTTTAAATAACTTAACTACGTTTTAAGATTGTCAAATAACTTTAATATATTGCGCTAATAAAAATAAATAGTTCGTTGTAATAATTTCCCAATGTCACAAATAATATTAAGGTATTTGAATATTTAAAAAAAAGAAAAATTTGAGCGGATAAAAAGAAAAAAAAATTCGCTTTGTGAATTGAAAGATTGCTAGTAAAATCTTTGACTTCCGATTTTGGATTGCTTGTGCACTTTTTAAATTCGATTTCTCGCTATATTTATTGATCATTTATTTAAGCCCTTGAAATTCTGGCAACACAGTTGACAACACACTATTTTTGCCTGGTAACAACAGGCGCTTAACAGCTGTATGTCATAGCACAGAGCTTTAAGTCAGACTGCGCTTTCTATGCCCAGACTATGTGTGTGTGTGTGTGTGTGTGTGCGCGTGGCGCTCAAGCTAGACATGTTGAACTTGCTCTCATAGCTCAAAGTTGTTAGAACTCGCGTTCTACAGACAAAACATTGAGACACACACATACACACAGAGACACACACTCATAGAGAGCTACTTTCGTCGCGTGTCGTTCGTTCACCTGCCGAGCTGTGAGCGCGCGACGAATAGAAAGGCCATAAGAGAGAGAGAGAGAGAGAGAGAGAGGAAGCGTTTACTTGACAACGAGAGAGCGCGAGAGAAAGTATGTGCGTGTGCGTGTGTGTGTGTGTGTGAGTTCTTTGAGTCCAGCGTGTGAACAGCGCGTGTTTTTGCTTTATGTGGTTTCTTTTGCGCCGCGCAAAATGTTATTGAATTATTGCACTTTGCATACACATGCATGTGGGTGTGTGTGTGTATAATGTTTTGTTTATAAAATGACCAACTAAGCTTTTCTTTATTCTGTTTCTCTTTGCAGCTCTTGACGACGACATCTAGCAAGCTCAGTGAAGCAACAACAACAAGAAAAAAATAACCACAACAACAACAACTGCAGAGAAACCATCAAACAACAATTGTGTTCAAAAGTTAATAAGTCGTTCGTGTAATTTGTGTGTGTGTTAATTTGTTTTTGGCCTCGTCTCGTGAAATGTTTGTTCCCATGCAAAATGTGCACAACACTACATTGTATTAACAACAACAACATAAATAATAATATTAGTAATAATAATTATAACTGCAGAAGAACCAGCAGCAAAAAGAAGATCAACAACAATAAACTGACGACAACAACAATAACTTAAGGAAAAAAATATCCTTTTTGGCATTCGCCGCCTCTCTTAACCGCTCTCCGTGTGTCACTTTGCTCTCTTCGGCTTACATTTCTGCTGTTGTGCGTGTGAGAGAGAGTGAGAGTTTTGTGCGTTGTTTTTGTTTTCCTTGCACACGCACACGCATAGCTCGGATCGGGGATGTGTGTGTGTGCAATGGATTTGCATTGTTATTGCAATGCTATAAACTGCGTGTGTGTGTGTATTTTCAAATCAGCGGTAAATAAATGAAAAACACAACGTCATAATCATTAAAATTGCACATAAAAAGTAATAACAACAAAGGGAAGAAGCATCCAAAAACGTGTGCGTTTCAAAAACAACAACAACAATAACAAAAGCAGCAGCAATAACATAGCAGTAGCATTAACATTAACATAACAGCAACATAACATAACATAGACATAACATACATAACATTCAAAGCAAATCCAACAAAAGACTTAAAAAGTGTGTTCATTACTTTAAAATAAATAAAAAAAAAAATCAACAACAACAACAAGCGAACGAAAAATAAATTACAATATATAAATTAAATTAACACACATACATATATGACATATATATACACGAACAATATATGCAAAAAGTATTTGAATAAAAAACCCCAAATACATATAAATTATATATTAATATTATAACTAAATATATATATATTTGTGCATTAACAACGAGAGGAAACTAATTAACTGCTGCAACAACGTTTAATTTAATAATAATTTAATTGAAATTACACGAAAACAACAACAACAACAACAACATCAACCAAATCAAGAAAGTAAAAGAAAACAAATAAGAAATTTAAGTAAACATTTACAATTTATGATCAAATAACGCAATATATATATATTTATATACATAAACACACATCGATATATATCTGGGCTAAACTGGATATATACAGATATATATAGATATATGTACCTATATCTAGGTATACTACATTTAACATTTCATCATTAAACATTAAACAAACAACAACAGCAGCCACATGTATAGATTGGAGGATACGAATAGCGGCGCCGTTATGGATAAGAACAAACAGAAATGTAAGTAAATAAATGTAAACAATACAGAGAAAGGATCTCCCTCTACTTATTAGCACTCCCCAAATAATTCGATGCCCCATAAATGTCTCCAAAATAATTCTAATTGATATACTTGATCCATATTTATTTAGCTTGACTCTCTTATAAATACTTATGTTAACAGGATTGCTGTATGATAGATCCTTAAACATTAAACATTGCCATAACATTACCAAACGAGTAGCATACCAGTTGAGTTTAGCTTTACTCTCTCATAAATACTTATGTTAACAGGATTGCTGTATGATAGATCCTTAAACATTAAACATTGCCATAACATTACCAAACGAGTAGCATACCCGTTGTGAGCTCTGTAATTGCGATCTTTTGTCTAACTGCACCTGTTGCCGTCTCGCTCATCTTACGGTCTTATCACCACTCACCTTTTTTCTTGGTGTTTCGGATGGAACTTTAAGTAAAGCGATGACTCCAAAGTTGCCATGGAATTGTTTAGTGCATTCGCATTCCACGAATTGTGATATCACACGGTGGCGCCGTCTGTCCCTCAATTTGTCAAGTGTTTGTAAATTCTGAAACGACAACAACAAGCAAGAAAAATAGGAAGAAGAAGGAGAAGAGAAGACGCAAACAATTGCAATCATTCATGGGGTCATTCATGAGTCACGACAGCTTTCCCTCAACCAGTTGGCCGGATGTGGGCGATAGCCTTTAGTAATCCAGTATAGTGATAACATTCCATTTAGTTTCCCGCATTTCAGCATCGCAATATTGCAATCTTCTCCTCTCTCTCTCTCTCTCTCTCTGCACTCTCTCCCCTCCCTTTTCCTTCACGTCTTTCTGTGGTGCGTTGCGGCAAAAAATGTCGTCGAAACTATTTTTGGGTCGACGACAGCCACAGCACGAGGGTAGCTCGAACTGTTTTAAAAAGTTGAAAAAATAAAAATATTAAAGATACATTTTTATTTTCTAAATTTCAAGAACTTAAAACTATCATAAGTTTGCAAAGATAAAAGAGAGATCAATTTTGCCAATGCTAAAATATTCATTGTTCATAATCAGCATACTTTGTTTTGGGTAACATTTGAATCCACCCTCTTACAAACCAAAACAGATCGGAGACCTCTGCCTATAAATAAAGTGCGCACTTGCCTGCATCGCATTATTATCATCAATATCGAAATGCAGGCCAAAAAAACAGACAGACGGACAGACATAGAAAAAAAAGAGATAGAATCAAGCAGGAGATTTACATTTCATTTATTAATAAACATTCATATAAAGCGAGAGGGAGAGAGTCGAAAAATAATTAAAATATATATGTATATTTGCAATCCGTCTGTCCGTTTGAGTGTAAGATCCATTGGAGAATGTCCCATTAGTAGCGCTCACTTTGCTCGACAACATTTTTCTGGGACTGTAATTAAAATGAAATTAATTTCGCATTAAATTTACTTTTGTGTTTCGGCTTTTTTTATTTTGCTTTCGACTTCCTCGACGAGACAGAAACACAAGGAAAGCGCAACAAGTGTTGCAACCAAAAAAAAAAAAAACAAAAAAATCAGTCAAAATTCTGCAGTTAAATTCTCAAGTGCTCGACTAACAGTTACTCTCTATGTGCTTTGGAATTGACAAGTAGAATTACCAGTAATAAATTTAAGACCTTGTTTTATATTAAACTCGATACCAAGAATTGATAAAAATCAATTTTTTAATGGTTTCCCCAATCAATCAATCTTTTCAATATATTTGAAATTACAGAATTTCATTAGAGATCGAATACCAATATTCGAAAATTTTTAGGATATGTAGTTGAAATGAAGAAATAGATATAGAAAAATAGTTGGTGTAGATAGAATAAAAAAGAGAATAAGTAAAATTGACCGGAAATTTGTGTGAAATTTATAAAAAAAAAGATCAATTTTGTTCCTGTTTTTATAGAAGAATCCTTACAGTCCCCATTAATTTATAAGCATTGTCTTATGTTCATATAATATGATATAATAAACTATAATCTTAATAATAAATAATACAAATAACTACTTTACAAACAAACGATGTCAATCATTTGGATGCCAATATTTCGGACAATATTTTAAAATTTCTCTGTTTTCATGATATAACGATACTCTCCTCGTGCATTGCTACGCGTACAGGGTATATGAATGGCATCTGTTTGGCATGTGTGTGAAAAACAGCGTCAATCTCACGTTTAGTCAGCTGATTGCAACGGAATTTGTTTTTATCTGAAAATGCGCTGAAATTTTTAAAGTTATCCAGCAGCTGAAAAAAGCAAAACAATTGGAAAAACACTGAAGTAGAAAAGGAAATCAAATGGAATTTGGTTAAAACAGCTGTGGAGGCAGCTGCAGAGAAATCAATTGTTTCTTTCAGAAAAGTTTATCTAAATTCTTGGAAAAGTTGTGCAAATGATATGGCAACTCTGCATATATTCAGATATAAGAAAAAGCATATATTCATATGTTATAAAGAACTTTAAAGCCCAAGATAGATGCTCAAGTGTTGGCAACTAAGGAAAAGACAAAGAGTGTGACAACTCTGGAAAATTGCTAATTTAGAGAGCATTTAAAATGACAAAGCTGTTGATTGGCAACTCTGGCTGAGAAATAATGGGAAAACAATGTCCAAAGTTGGCAACTCTAGTTACAAAATATGCTTATTTAATGACAACTCTGGTCATAGCATTAAGCGAGCAAATTGACAAGTTTGATTGGTAGAAAGAAAGTTTCCAAGTGGACAGCTTAATCTTTTCGTATTTAGTGTAAACAGTTGGTAACTCTGGCAGAAGAATATTGTGAATATTATGTTTGAGCCATGACAACTTTGTTTATAGCGAAATATATTTTATATTTCTCAACTCAGGAAATAGAAACTCAAAGCTGACAACTTTTGGATGAAAGTCAAATCCCAAAAGCTTAAAGCAGCTTAAAAGCTCAAAAAAAGCTTAAAATTAATAGCTGACATGGATCCCTCGAAGAGCAGCTGCATTTTGTTGGGTTCAGAGTGCATCTCTCTCTCTCTCTCTCTCTCTTTTGATTCACTCTCTCTCTCTTGGTTCACTGGCCAAGTCGTTCGCCTTTGCCGAATTGGCAGCGGAAGAAGAAATGCAACGACGACAACGACAACGATTAAAATCGACATAATATAAATAAACCACAGACGGTTGTCGCATCTTTTTCACTTGGTTTTTCTGTCTTGCGACTTTGGGGACAGAAGCTAAAAAAAAACTGGACGCAGTTTGTGTTGAAATTTCACGCGACGCAGATCGCGCGAGTAGTCAGCGAATATATACACAATATATATATATATATATATATAGATATATGTTATATATAGATATAGTATATATTATTGACTGTATATCGGAAAAAGAGTGCAACAATTGTGGAAGTCGTCACGCTGCCAACGACAATAATAATATTAACAACTAAAAAATGAATTTATTTTTTTAGTGCGAGTGTTTAATTTATAAATATATTTATTGTGCAAATTGAAGAATTGTCAAACAACAAAAATAAAATAAAAATATTATTTATATATAATTTAATAATATATTAATTTATAAACGAAACTGTGCGAAATGTCAACCGCTTTGATCTACTGGCAGTCAATGAACAACGGAGCCCACGAGGTCATGACCCCACCAACAATTGCGGCTCTTGGAACTGATACCTGTATCAATTCCGATACCGATTGGCACTACAATTATGCGAATCAACAACAACAACAACTGGAACAACAACAACTCGAACAACTTGAACAACTTGAACAACGTGCGTCCTATGCACGCAACTGGAGCAGCAATGGAAATTGCAATGGAAATGGGAGTGACAATGGCAGTGGCAGCACATTTGCAACAACAAATTATCATCAACAGTTGCAGCTGCATTTGCAATTGCAACAGCCGCATTATTTGGCCCAGATCGATTGTCAGCATTCGGTGAAGAAGAATTTTGATGGTGGCATTGCCACAAAAGCAACTTCGTCTTTTAAGCCAACACTAGCTCAATCAGCGCTCAATCAATCAATCGATCAATTGGACAGCAATCGTTATCACAGCTGTAAGCTTAAGCTACGAAATTATGCGTCTCATTTTATTTTATGTTTTTTTAAAGTAAAGCTAAAAGCACATTAAAACTTATGCTTATATGTAAAGCTTTAGCTTTAGAAAATTAATATTCTAGTTTCAGTCAAAACTGCGTCGAAACTTGTTGTAAAAAGCACCTGAAAGCACTTGCCATTATTTAAATTGATCAATTTGTTAAAGAAAGCACCTGAAAGCACACTCGATTATTGAAATGTATCAATTGTTTGCTTCAAAAGATCCTTAAAGGCATTTCTGCATTTTTGTGTTAAGATTTCTGTTAGTGGAGCTTTAACTTAAATAATATTTTAATAAGTATTTATGTTATAAAGATAAAAGCTTAATGAAAGCTCATTTATTTCTTAAGACTACCTTTAATAGGCTGAAGAAGCAGATGAAAACATGTTCATTAGACTCCATTAAAAGTTTAAAGCTGTTGTTAAGAAAACTTGCAGTTTAGTACAAATTGAAAAGCTTTTACAATTGTAGGAGCTTTTTTTCTCTGCTAATCATTTTAGATCTTAGAGACTTCCCGTTAGGCAAGTAACTTTGGAAAGCTCTTGAAAGCTTCTGCGTGTTGTTGTTTTTCATGGTTGAAAAGCTCAGTGAGTCAGTTCAGTGTAAGCAGCTTCAGAAACCTTGTTTTAACTTAAAAACAACACGAATAGTTGATTAAACTAGGAAAATGTCATAAAATGTGGAAAGTAACTGCAGGGAAAACTTTTAAAAGAGATGTCAAATTTGCTTTTTCTTTCTTTTTCTTAATAAATGTGGCGAAATGTAATATCCGTTTCGTTTCGTTTCGTTTTATTCCCTGTGTCGCATTCCTTTTTGTGCCTTTTTCGTGCTATTTTTGACTCGGAGCAAAACAGAGAGACAGCAAAAACTAAAACTGAAACTATTTCGAATGCCTGCATATTGTGTAATATTTTTTTGTGCCCTACCATTTGGGCGTCTAGTTATAAATTTAGAATCGAAAACGTATTTTTGGGGTCGGTCGCTTTGAATTGGCAACAGCCTCAGGTGTGCGACAAACGTCACGTCATTTCGGCAGGTGCAACATTTGGACCCAGGGAAATTCAAGAAACGGTCAATGAACCGAAGCAATCATCTCATCCTTTCTCCTCTCTTTCTCGCTCTCTCTCTCTCTCTCTCTATCTCTGACTCATTATCGGTTTCTCTCTTTTGCAGTATCCGCTGGATATGGATCCAGTGCGGGCGCCGTGGACACATCGCAGGGCAGCGGGAGCGGGGGAAGACAGCGACATGCCCCGCTCTACGGACGCTTTGTGGTCGAAGAGGAACTCCCTGCCACGCATCGTGATGTCATGCATCATGTAAGTAATCAATCAATCAATCAATCAATCAGACAGTCGGTCAATTACTTTTGATACAAGCTATGAATTCATGTAATCAATCAATCAATCGGTCAGTCAGTCGGTCAATCAATCAATCACTTTTGATACAAGCTTTGAATTCATGTACATACATAAGTAATAAATCAATATGTCAGTCAGTCGGTCAGTCAATCAATCAGTTATGAATTCATGTAATCAATTAATCGGTCAGTCTGACTGACTAGTCAATCAATACATCACTTTTGATACAAGTTATGAATTCATTCAAGTAATCAATCAATCAATCAATCAGACAGTCGGTCAATTACTTTTGATACAAGCTATGAATTCATGTAATCAATCAATCAATCGGTCAGTCAGTCGGTCAATCAATCAATCACTTTTGATACAAGCTTTGAATTCATGTACATACATAAGTAATAAATCAATATGTCAGTCAGTCGGTCAATCAATCAATCAGTTATGAATTCATGTAATCAATTAATCGGTCAGTCTGACTGACTAGTCAATCAATACATCACTTTTGATACAAGTTATGAATTCATGCAAGTAATCAATCAATCAATCACTTTTGATACAAATTATGAATTGACAAAAATTAAAACTTACAAATTATTTATCCAAATAATTGCCAAAATTTAAGATTAACCATTTTTGGCTTGTATATTTATGAAATAGGTTAACTTTTATTTGAAATTTTTTGACACATTGTGAGTCAAAAAACTTGATTTTTAAATGATCGTTCCTATTGCAGCTATTATTGTAAATTATCTATCTATATATGAGAAATGTCGACTCCTTGGACTTTCATTAAGCACAACTCCATTAAAGCTCATCCGATTTCCATGAGGAATGTCTTATTTTTCATAATATTAAACCTACTTTGGCTTTGCATTTAAATTTTATGCTTCGGAGACAAAATTTTTTTTTCCAAAAATTGTCGATTTTTGCATAGTTACCCCTTTACATTTTTCGAAAATTTTCAAAAATTTAAAATCTTAAATTTATTTTTTAAATCGACTGCAGGTGATCAAATTATGGTAAAAAAGTACTTTTGAACTCAATTGTGATTTGTTTCTTAAAGATTAAGGCCAAAAATGTCAAAATGTTGACCTTTAAAGATCCCTGATTTTCAGTACACGATATTTGTATACTTTGAACTATCATAGACTTACTAAAAGTATAGAAAACAAATACTTGCTACAAATTGAAATTTATATAAAAACTAAGCAAGAACATTTTCTGCTATGCATTTATAAATATGATGCATAAAAGGATTTACCTTATTTCTGGTAATCAATATAAATGATCTTTATATGAGAAATTTTGACTTTTTGGACTTTCAACAAGCACAACTTTATTAAAACTCATCCGATTTCCGAATGGAATGTCTTATTTTTCATAATATTAAACCTACTTTAACTTTGCATTCAAATTTTATGCTTTTGAGACAAAAATTTTTTTTCCCAAAATTGTCGATTTTTACAGTGTTACCCCTTTACATTTTTCGAAAATTTTCAAAAATTGTAAACCTTAAATTTATTCTTTTAATCGACTCCAGCTGATAAAATTAGGGTAAAAAAGTACTTTTGAGCACATTTGCACTTTATTTCTTTAAAATCTAAGCCAAAATGTAAAATTTTCGAGTTTTCAGGCTTCCGGATTTAGAACACGATATTACACCTATACTTTGAACTATTATAGCTTTACGGAAAATATAGAAAATAAGTCATTGAAAATTTGATTTAACAATCGTTGAATTAGTTTTTAACACAGTGGGATTACACATTAACAAAATAAATGATCTTTATGTGAGAAATGTCGACTCTTTGGACTTACAACGAACACAACTTTATTAAAGCTCCACCGATTTCCATTTGGAATATCTTATTTTTCATAATATTAAACCTACTTTGGCTTTGCATTTAAATTTTATGCTTCGGAGACAAAATTTTTTTTCGAAAATTTGTTGATTTTTGCATAGTTACCCCTTTACATTTTTTTAAAATTTTCAAAAATTTAAAATCTTCAATTTCTACTTTAAATCGACTCCAGGTGATAAAATAAGAGTAAAAAAGTACTTTTGGACTAAATTTCGATTAGTTTCCTTAAGACTTAGGCCAAAAACTGATTGAAATTGAACTTTTTTTCAAACACATTTTCTTTAAAATCTTAACGGTTATTTCGGCTGTCAAAATATCGGTTTTTTGGCTTCGGTATAGTAAAAAAGTTGGGTCTTCTATCGATTGCAGCACTCTAGTCCCTCGTCTTCGTCGGAGGTGCGAGCAATGCAGGCTCGCATTCCCACACACTTTCGAGATCCGGCCATGGCACCGTTGCGCAAGCTGAGCGTCGATCTGATAAAGACCTACAAGCACATCAATGAGGTAAGTCCCCCATCCCATATACATACATATATCGATTTTCTATTAAATCAAATATTTTTGAGTATCGATAATACAATATCGATATTTTTGTCAAAAATTTTAAGAAAAAATCATATATTTTATCATTTAAAGATTTTTTTTTAATGTAATTGTGATGATTTCTTTGTCAAAAATATCGAGTAAAAATAATATTTTTTAAATCGAAATATTGATTTTAATAGTCTTTTTTTTTTAAGCATTAGCCCACTTTAATTTTTATATAATATTTTTGAGTAATATTTTATTTACAACATCGATATTTTGGTCAGAAATGGGAAGACACAATTATCTTTTACACTTTTCTTTTTTTTTATATAATTACGACGATTTCTTTGTCAAAAATATCGAGTAAAATGAATACTTTTGACCATTTTCGACCCTCTTCGCTCATTGGCATAGTTTCAGTAATGCCGGCGCGTGTCTCTGTCTACCGTCTGCTCTGTCCTTGACCTCGGTTCAGACCTCGTCTCATCAATTTGGCATCGCATCTTGTTGACGGACACGCAATCTGAAATTTGCCAAGTTCCCAAGAGGTTCCCAAAGACATTGAAATTTTGTTTAACGATTCTCGATGAGATCGGAGAGAAGTGCGCAAAAGCGCAAAAGCAAACTCTTTAAAAGTTATCGATTATTCAGAGAAACTCTCCGATAACAATTAAATGCAACTACAAAAGATCTTTTCATATTCATTTCTTCGTTTTTTTTTTGTTTAAATATCAATATCGATGGGCTTTCGATATAAAAAAAAATATTATTGTTATGTCGTATTTTTGATAACAAAAAATATCGATAACATCAATATACAGTTAGTTAAGCGACTGTTTTGACATTTTAAAAAATGCCTACACTAGAGTTTGTTTTTATTGTTTTTTTATAATTAGTTAATGGTTCTATTTGGAAAATTAAAGAAATAAATCGATTATATGCCATTTCAAATTAGTTTCGTTTCCACTTAGATGTATTGACATCAATTTAGTCATTATTGATTTTTTTCATGTTCTATGAAAAGTTCACAAATTTATCGATCTGTAAAATATTTATCGATATATGTTACACTTGTTGGTCGCACGCTGTTTTTTGTGAGTCGCATAAATTAGAGTCACAGCAAAAGCAAATAAAAGAAATCAAATCAATACGCAAGAAATGGAGAAATGAAAGCAACTGAAATGAAATACATAAATATGTACATATATAATGCTTGGAAAAAAAAGAGAACAACAACAAAAAACAACGTGCAACGTGTAAGAGATGTTTGTCTATTGAGGTTAGAGTGAAAGTCAAGACTGCTAATGAACGATAACGTTGATAATGATGATGATAATAATAATGATGACGATGACGATGACGATGACGAAGACAAATGGTGTGAATGAAAATGATAATGATGATGGTCACACCTTGGCATGTTGTGCTAATAATACAATCATCACTATCAGCAACGATTAATTGGCCGACAAATTGTTGCACACACACACACACACACATGCACAGAATTTGTAGTGTAGAAGTAGAGAGAGTGAAAGGGAGGGAATGGGCAATAGCAAATTGAATGTATGTGCCGGCTTACTTGTTACATTGTTAGTGTGTGTGTGTGTGTGTGTGTGTGGCCTTTTTACAGTCTTATCAGCACATATGCAGGCGTCGACGTCGCAGTCGCAGCATTGTATGCTACACTTTGACAAACCAGAGAGAGCGAGAGAGCGCACAGCATGGCGATTGACTGTGACGTTTTGCTCGGTTTGTCGCTGAGCTCAGAAAACGTCATTGCCGCCAGACAACAACATTCGGCGTCGCTGTCGACGCAACAGCCAGCAGCAGTAGCAGCTGAGCTGCGTCGCTGATGTCGACGTCTTCACCGGCATACACCCATTTTCGAGCATTGCTCTCGCAACGACGACGACGACGACGCCGCTTCCCATGTGAATATTTCTACAACAATTTGTGCAGCCATCTTTTAGGCGTTGTTGAAACTCGCGCGCTCTCTCGCTGCTCTCTGCTCTCTCTGACTGAATTACACCAACGTTTGCTGCAAAGCACTCTTTTTGTTGTCGCCATCTCTGTTGCTTACATTAGCAGCGGGCAGCGCACTCTATCGCACCGACACTCGCAAGCGGCGTTAGCAACAACTTTTTTTTGCCAAGCCAGAGCTGCATATCAAATTTTTCGCCCAACCAATGAGCAGGTTGCAGGGGAATGGGAAGGGACAAGGGCAGCGTGTAACGTGGTGTGTGTGTGTGTGTGTGGGCCAAAATTTCACACTACTAAACATGTTAATAATACATATTCAAAACAAGCAAATGGCATTAATTAAATTAATTTATAGTTAGAAGTAAAACAGCAAGATTATCATTTATATTTATTATGTTTAATGCAAGCGACAGCAGCTGTTAACGCAAGCTTGAGCAAGCGCCATTTCGAGTCGACTGTTAAATAACATTGCGCTGTTATGCAATTATCGATAAGTGGCAAATCCATAGTTATCGCACTTTTGTCGCCAATTTCAAATTATTCCTTAAAAAAAAAAGTTTATATGAATTTGTTTTGACATAATAATCAGATTTTTTTTTGATAACAGAACAGAATTAACTTATTTAAAAGGGCTCTCAGAGTCGGTCTACACAACTTGAATCTATCTATAAATTATTTTTACAAATATAAAGAAAACCAATTGAATTGGTATTCTCACAAAATGTCGCCATCCTCCTCCTCATCGAATAATTCTGAATTGGTACACTCTTTAAAGGTATACTATGCGAAGAAGAAACGCCGTGCACAGCAGACACAAGGAGACGATGATTCGTCCAATAAAAAGGAGCGTAAATTATATAACGACGGCTATGATGATGATAATCACGATTATATAATCAAGAATGGCGAAAAGTTTTTGGATCGCTACGAGATTGATTCGCTGATTGGTAAATATTATATAATCGATATCAATATATGTAATCGATAATTAACAATCGATATTATAACTACAACAGGCAAAGGCAGTTTTGGTCAGGTTGTTAAAGCCTACGATCATGAGGAGCAATGCCACGTGGCAATCAAGATAATTAAGAATAAGAAACCGTTCCTAAATCAGGCACAAATCGAAGTCAAACTGCTCGAGATGATGAATCGTGCGGATGCTGAAAATAAATACTATATCGGTGAGTTGAAGCTAAATTAGAATTATGCATTCAAATGCTAATTGATCGTTCTTTTCTATATTCTTTTCAGTCAAGCTCAAGCGTCATTTTATGTGGCGCAATCATCTGTGCCTCGTTTTTGAGCTGCTATCGTATAATCTGTACGATCTGCTGAGGAACACCAATTTCCGTGGCGTCTCGTTGAACCTCACGCGCAAATTTGCGCAGCAACTGTGCACGGCTCTTCTGTTCCTGAGCACACCCGAACTGAACATAATACACTGTGATCTGAAGCCCGAGAACATATTGCTATGCAATCCAAAACGATCGGCCATCAAAATTGTTGACTTTGGCAGCTCCTGTCAGTTGGGACAGCGCGTAAGTTTCCCAGCCTCTCCTATCCCCTACATTATCACTCCAATCTATCCTAGTCTTCGCTCTCTTTTCAGTCTATAGACTGTTCCATCTCTTATTTATTATTCCTTCCTATTGTTATTGTTATTTTCATCAATGAGTCATGGAATTTCCCATATCTGATGAATCCATCAATAATTTCTTCTACTTTCTGGGCGCTAGTCAATCAATCAAACATTCAAATTTTGTAGTCTAATGAATCCATTGCTAATTTCATTTGTTTCCTTGTCGTCAGTCAATCAATCATTCCATATACAATCAATCCATTAATAATTTCACCTATTTTCCATACGTCAATCAGTCAATCATTCCATATCTGACGAAACCATCAGTAATTTCTTTTATCTACTGAATCCATCACTAATTTCTCCTGTTTTTCTTTTCTTAAGCCAATCAATCATTCCATATACAATCAATCCATTAATAATTTCACCTATTTTCCATACGTCAATCAGTCAATCATTCCATATCTGACGAAACCATCAGTAATTTCTTTTATCTACTGAATCCATCACTAATTTCTCCTGTTTTTCTTTTCTTAAGCCAATCAATCATTCCATATACAATCAATCCATTAATAATTTCACCTATTTTCCATACGTCAATCAGTCAATCATTCCATATCTGACGAAACCATCAGTAATTTCTTTTATCTACTGAATCCATCACTAATTTCTCCTGTTTTTCTTTTCTTAAGCCAATCAATCATTCCATATACAATCAATCCATTAATAATTTCACCTATTTTCCATACGTCAATCAGTCAATCATTCCATATCTGACGAAACCATCAGTAATTTCTTTTATCTACTGAATCCATCACTAATTTCTCCTGTTTTTCTTTTCTTAAGCCAATCAATCATTCCATATACAATCAATCCATTAATAATTTCACCTATTTTCCATACCTCAATCAGTTTATCATTCCATATCTGACGAAACCATCAGTAATTTCTTTTATCTACTGAATCCATCACTCAATTTCTCCTGTTTTTCTTTTCTTAAGCCAATCAATCATTCCATATACAATCAATCCATTAATAATTTCACCTATTTTCCATACGTCAATCAGTCAATCATTCCATATCTGACGAAACCATCAGTAATTTCTTTTATCTACTGAATCCATCACTAATTTCTCCTGTTTTTCTTTTCTTAAGCCAATCAATCATTCCATATACAATCAATCCATTAATAATTTCACCTATTTTCCATACGTCAATCAGTCAATCATTCCATATCTGACGAAACCATCAGTAATTTCTTTTATCTACTGAATCCATCACTAATTTCTCCTGTTTTTCTTTTCTTAAGCCAATCAATCATTCCATATACAATCAATCCATCACTAATTTCTTCTACTTTTTATACGTCAATCAATCAATCATACATTTAAATTTCCATATCTAACCAAACACCATCAGTAAATTCTTCAATCCATTACTAATTTTACCTATTTTCTCAACGTCAATCAATCAATCATTCCATATCAAATGAATCCATCACTGATTTCTCTAATTTTCTTCTCGTCAATCAATAAATCAATCATTCCGTATTCTATACCCCTTATTTATTTTCATTCACAACTAATTTCTGCACCCCATTCTCTTTCATAGATCTATCAATACATACAGTCGCGCTTCTATCGCTCACCCGAAGTCCTGCTGGGTATTCAATATGATTTGGCGATCGACATGTGGTCACTCGGTTGCATTCTGGTCGAAATGCATACGGGCGAACCTCTATTCTCCGGCTGCAATGAGTTCGATCAGATGAACAAAATTGTCGAGGTGCTGGGAATGCCACCGAAATATCTGTTGGATCAGGCGCACAAGACGCGTAAATTCTTTGACAAGATTGTCACCGACGGATCCTATGTGCTAAAGAAGACGCTCAATGGGCGAAAATATAAACCGCCCGGTTCCCGCAAGCTCCATGACATTTTGGGCGTTGAGACGGGCGGTCCGGCGGGACGACGTCTCGACGAGCCGGGACATTCGGTGGCGGATTATCTAAAGTTCAAGGATCTGATATTGCGCATGCTGGACTTTGATCCCAAGACCCGAGTCACACCATATTATGCCTTGCAACACAATTTCTTTAAGCGCACCACCGACGAGTCGACAAACACAACAGGTGCCTCGGCCACGGCGAATGCCGGCGGTGCCGGCGGTGGTTCATCTTCAGGTGGTGCTCCGGGTGCTGCCGGTTCAGGCGCAAGTTCAGGTGGTGGCAATGGAAATGCCGGTGGCTCAGGTGCAGCTGGTTCAGGTGGTGCTGCTGGTGCTGGTGGTGGTGGCGGCTCCTCTTCCTCATCGGGTGTTAGTGGTGCTGGTGGTGCTGCTGTTGCTGGCGGTGCCGGCGGTGCTGCTGCTGGACTTGGCAATGTTGCTGGCGGCTCAGGTGGTGCAACTGGAAGTGGCCCCGGCAGCGGCAGCGGCAGCAGCAGTGTTGTCTCATCCAGCGCCGCAGCAGCTGCCGCCGCATCGACATCGGCATCAGGAATTGGTAGCATCGGAAGCATCGGTATCGGTATCGGTGTCGGTATCGGTGTCGGTATCGGTATCAATTCACAGCAGCAACAGTCGCTCGTCTCCAGCAGCAGCAGCAGCAGCGGCGGCGGCGGCGGCGGCGCAACTGGCGGCGTTATGGATCCGCAATGTCTAGGTGAGTAGCTACCTCTCTCTCCTTCTCCTTCTCCTTCTCATTCTCCCCCTCTCTCTATCTCTACCTCTCCCACTGTTGCACTTGTGCTATGCTAGAATGCTTGCTTTGTACTCAATTTGATATCGATATTATTACGAAATGATCTTATCTTAAAATATGTTGCATTTTTTGTTTAATGTGAATTATTATTCCCCTATTCAAATAATATATACATATCAATTTTCTTAAATTCACTATTCTGATATTAAGTTTCATATCATTCACCTATTCAAATAACATATATATATGTATATTTATAATATAAATTCACTATTCTGATAATAAGTTCCATATCGATCTATTTAATCATTGAGGAGCCTTTGCTGCTCCCAGAGCCACTGCGTGCCCAGCGCCATATCATTCACCTAGTAAAATAAAATATATATGTATATGTTTTTTTTTAATTCACTATTCTGATATTAAGTTTCATATCATTCACCCATTCAAATAAGATATATATATGTATATTTATAATATAAATTCACTATTCTGATAATAAGTTCCATATCGATCTATTTAATCATTGAGGAGCCTTTGCTGCTCCCAGAGCCACTGCGTGCCCAGCGCTGCTTTCATGCTTCGCTGCATTCCATTTCATTTCACCCATGTCATCTACAACTATTAAGATCATTATTCTCCGAAATATTTTGTATATTTAATACGATTATTTCAAGTTGATTTCGATCGATATCACAAACTAAATGTCGCATAAACATTCAACTTGAAAGTGCCTTTTAATTCTCTGTATTTTATAACTCGCAACCTTAGAATGTCAATTCCTTTAAAAGTATCTAGTCGATTAGTGAAATCATTTAAATTTGGTTTATTTATTAATTTGTATCTGTTTTCGTAGCTTACAACAATTTTTGTTTGTTGTTTTTTTACGTGAGTTTGTTACTAACATTTAGTCATATTTTTATAGGCTATTTAATGGACAATTTAATGCATAATTTCCATTCAAGATATTCTATAATTTGCATGATTTTGATATGTGTGTGTGTGTGAATACATCAAATTGGATTTAATAAAATCAGAATACAAGAAGAATAAAAAACAACTTATTATTTTGTGATTAAGCTAAAAAAAAATTGTGTAATAAGAAAAACAAAATGAAAAAAATATATATAAATTATTTATTAAAACTGTACAAGTATTTTAAAGAGTTATGATTTCTGTGAGAGCAAAATTTAGTTGCACTTCCTTTTATAATATTATTATAATAAATACTTATTATTAAGCATATCAAATTGTACGTGTCTTTAGTTCGTTGCTTAGCGGTAGTTTTCCACTCAGAAAAAACAAAAACAGTGTTGTCAAACGTAGTTATATTTTTTTTTGTTAATTTTTGCGAATAATAAACAAGGAAAATGCCAAAAAAAAAAAAAAAAAACACGAAAATCAACTAATTTATGCCAAAATCGTATGCTCTCTCTTTCTATTTTCCTTAACAATTGTGCTTTAAAAAAATAATTAATAATAATTATATATATAACAACAAAAATATGAATGCTGTGCACAGATGAGCGCCGATGACCAGCAACAACCGCAACAGCAACAACAACAACAACAAAAACAACGGCAAATTAGGCATTAAATAAGTACAGTCATGCAAGGTACTCAGGATAACAGTAACAGCAGAAGCGGCAACAACAGCAGCAGCAGCAGCAATAACATCACTTTAACAGCTCTGGAAACGGGAATTAACATGAACAGCTGCGGGGATCGCCGCTGTTATAAGAATTCGATTATTATCGATAGGCTGATTTCGATCATTTGCATGTTGTCTAGTGTAAATAGCCAGAGGCTCCAGCCACCCTATCACAATTGTTTTCCTAATCTGTGGCGCGTTTAATCATATATATATATATATTTTTTTTTTACCTATATACATAAAAATATACAATATAAATATATAAACATTATTTTTGTTTTTGCACTTAGCATACCGTTAATATAAAGTTTATGGCGGCGTAATAATTGATAAATACAGTCGAATGTAAGCAAGATTTATTAAGTTTGTTTTAGTTGCACCTCTCTGTTTAGTTAATTTTTTTTTTTTTTTTTGTGTTTAAAATGTGTTAAAATTACGCTAACAGCTAAGCATTTGATTGTAAGCAATTAGGGCCATAGTATTGTACAATTAAGAAACCTAAAGAATAAATAACAAAAAGGAAAAAACAGAATGAAAAAAATACAACAAAAATACAAAAACCAAGTGAAAAAATAAATAAGTTAGAAAACTGTTAAAAGTGTAAGCAAGGAATCCTTAACGACTTTCTGAATGACTGCCATACATAAATATGAATATGTATGTATGTAAATGCATACATACATTCACATTGAAATATAAATATACAGATATGAACATAAGTTGATCGATAACAGGCGTAATAAACAAAGAAATTCATATATGCATATGCATAAATACACTTAAGCATGTGTATGTGTATAGAGATATTGCAATAGTATATGTACTCCCTATGTATGAGCAAATAATTTAAATCTATCAAGATTTTGTAATTTACAAAACACACACACACACACACACGCATCTATACATGGTGTATGTATTGTTGCTTGCGTACTCTTTTGGTTGTTTACACTCGCACACACACACACACACACACACACACAAACATACATAAACCGCGTTCATCACACACACACACACACACAGACAGTTCATCACAATTCACCACATCTTCACCATTGTCCGTTATAATGCTTAGTTAACAGCGCACTGTTAAGCAGCTAACAGCTGTTAAGAGAGCGATATGCAATGTTTTTAAGCGTTATTTCTCGTCGCTTTTATATAAAAACTGAGACTGATACTGGATTCTGATTGTAAATTGAACTAACCGACTTGAGACATTGATACTTTCAATGGCAATAGAAAAATATATATGCAATTGTCTGTATCTCATAACTGTAACACTGTATCTCTGTAAAATGGTTGTCAAATGTGGTAGCTTGATGGATTAATCGATCGTTCGATCGGTCGGGATCAGTTCTTCTTCAGTGTTGTGTGTACTTTATACATACATATATATAGAAAAATCAGTGGCTACATTTTGTGAGAATTCAAGCGCCGCTTTTTGTGATATATCTTAAATTAACCACTTAACAGATCCCAACAAAAGATTCCTCTCTCGAAAAAAAAAGAAAAATCGTTCAAGAATTAAATGTGACAAACAAAGGATTTTTTTCAAATCAAATTTGTTTTTTAAACCATAATACAAATAAAGCAGAAAACAGCAGCGAAACATATTTAAAAAAAAGCCTGATTTCTCAGATAAAAAAGCTATTCTGGCAACACTGTCACCCACACACACACCTACAGAATTCCTCACAGAGAAAGAGAGAGATTTCAATTGCTCACACGAAGTAAGAGACACACACACATACATGTCATGCAAACATACATACATAAATATGTACATAAATACATACATACATGAAACTTTCTGCATGTTGAAGCAATTCTACTCGTACATTTCCCCTTTCCACATCACCACATACACATATACACACACAAACACACACAAACACACACACACACACACACACACACTCCTCATTGCATACGTAAACATTTACAAGGAAATGTCTATCATGAATAATTTGTGCTTAATTCGACGATAAAACAAATGCAATGTTAAAGAACAAAGCTGCGACTGTTAATTAACAGCACAATATTAACAGCGGCTTCACAGAAAAGTAACGGTAAATACACTCACAAATCTAGGTTTTTTTTTTATCGAAGTGAAGCCGAAGTGAAAGAGAAAAGAAATAAAATTATAGAAAAAAATCTTCGAAATGATCTAAAAAAAAATATGCAGAAGAAAACCGAAAAAATCTAAACACAAATCATAGTTTTAGGCATGTAAAAATAGCAAAAATTAATAATAATAATAATAATAAATAAATATATAATAGAAATAATAATAAGAGGTAAAAATCAGCAAGCGAAATAATTAAATAACGTTACAAGTTTGGCGATTAGAGGCAAACTTGAAAGAAGAAGAGATCTATTGAGCAAGAAGAAGAGGAAGAAGAAGAAGAAGAACATAACTTAAATCAGTACTAAATGGAAACTTTAGCATTTAACAGAATACACAGACACACACACACACATGCATACATACAAACATACATACATTTATAAGAGTGTATGAGTAAACGATGCAAAATCGAAAACGATAAAATCAATTAAGTTTTTGGAACTCACACACACACACACACACACACACATACAAAGATAAAGGATGAGATTATAGAAAATACATACATACATATGTATATGATGTATGTATATGTATAAATAATTCAACAATTTAGTGGTAGCCCCGAGTAAACAATTCAAGAATTTAACAACAAATTATTAATAAAACTGAAAACCAAAAAACGAAAATCAACTTTCAAAAGTTATGTAAAATATTTAAGCGAGTGTTAAAATTACAAATACAGATACATACACATTCATACGCACACACACACACACACACACACACACACACACAGACATATTTAGTTACAAACAAAATTTGCATTAAAATCGCAAAATGAATACTAAAAAAAGAACTTGAAAATGAATTGCAAGCATTTAGATTTAGGCAAATGAAGAATACCAAAAATTAAGAAAAAGAAAAATCATATTTAGAAACGAAAACACAACAAAATTACACACTGCTAAAAAAAAAACCAAAAAGAAAGACAATGAAAAAGTAAATTTAAAAAAAGAAAACAGACGAAGCCGAAACGTATGCAATAATTTAACATTTCTGGCGCAGGCTATGCAAATTAACAGCGGCTTAGCAGAGACAGATCAAGAGCAACATGCAAAAGTTGGCCGACTCTCTCAATATGGCGTCCCAGCAGAACAAAAACACATTCCAAAACATTTCTCTTTAAAATTAAAGAAGCAAACGACGCCGAAGAGTATGCAATAATTTAACAACTAGGCCAAATCTATGCAAATGAACAGTAACAGAGCTGTCAGCATTCCAAGATCGACAACAGGAAGAGCAACAAGAACAAGATGGCTGACCTTCCATAGGGTGCTCTCACTTAAAACGCAACGCATCAATTCATAATAAGCATACACACATACTTGTGTAACACAAAAGCAAATCCAAAGAAGAAAACGTACATACAAAATACACACATACACAGCAATGAGAGAGTTAAACGAGACAGTATTGCAAAAAGGAAATTTACAAGAACAACCAAACCAAAGAATAAACAACACGAATAACAACAAGCAAACTGATTTTGAAATGAAAAGCATTTAGTTGTTCAGCAATGTAATAAAAAACAAATACAAAAAATACATAGTAAACCAAATCATACACACACACACACACACACACACACACACACACATGCATACACTCTCACGCATATGTGGCATTTATATAAATACAAAACATAAAGCTGATGGTTTAAGTTTAATGAGTACGAAATAAATTAAAAACAAAAAAAAACGATTACTAATAATAAGTTTAAAAATAAAACGAAAAACAATTCAAAAAAGAAAAGAAAGAACAAAAAAAATTACCAAAACAAAACAAAAAAAGCGAAAAACCCTTCAATAAAAATTTATGATATAATCAACAAAAAAAAAACCGTTTGCCAAACAGTCTGGCAACATTTTGCTCTCTCTCTCTCTCCTTGTCTGTTGATTCATCCGTACGCTCTCTTTACTTAAGTTATAACATTTACATTTGCAGGTCTTCTGATGCTTCACACAAACAACAACAACAACAACGCAACGACGGCGAATGCTATGAACTTTTCGTCGCTAAGTCTGCAGCCAGCGCAGCAGTCAACGACGACGACAAACATGAGCAGCAGCAACAATAACAGTCTGAATAGCTTAAATCACAGCAGCGGCGTCGGCGTTGGCAGCGCCAGTCGACGACACATGTACATGAGCAACAACAGTTATCCGCACGCCATGGACTGTGATCCGCCGCATGCTCAGCAAATGCCGCCGCCGCCGCTGCCGCCCGTCTCAGCTGCAGCGATGGCAGCAGCTGCGCTGCGTCTCGGCCAGCCGCCATTTGGACGCATGCGTGTCGGCGTCGGCGTTGACGTTGGCTCGCATCAGAATTTTAACAGCATTAAGCATAATGGCGTTGTGGCAGCAGCGCCGCTAATGCTGCCGCCTCTGCCACCACCCGCCTCTGCACATCAATTGCAGCAGTCGCTGCCGCAGCCGCAGCCGCATCACAGCTATGCGCCGGCATCGCTGCCGCTGGATCTGATGCATCATTATGGCAACATGTCCGCTGCCGCGTCGCATCTGATGATGACCGATTCAAGTGTTATTAGCGCCTCTGCTGCTGGCGGTCCGTCGGCGGGGCCGTCCTCCTATACGGCGTTATTGTATCATCCGCAACCGCTGCCGCCGCCGCTGGCGTCGCTGCCATTGCCACTGCCACTGCCAGCAGCAGCGTCAGCAGCATCATCGTCGTTGGCATCGCTGCCAGCATCGGCAGCAACGTTGGCCGGTGGCGGCAGCAGTACCGTCGGCGTCGGCAGCAGCAGCGATGCGTCCGCGTCGTCGCCCATGGTGGGCGTTTGTGTTCAACAGAATCCTGTAGTTATACATTAGCGTTACCTGCCGTCTTTATCTATAATTTAATATATTTTTTTTTTATTTAATTTTATTTCATTACATTATTTTTTTTCTCTTAATTGTTTCTTTATTTGTGTATACCGTCGATCGTCTCTGGCAAACAGCATAGAAAGACACAGACACACACACACACATGCAAGCAATCAAGGTGAATTTACTCCAAGGTGAAGTTTTTGCCATAGCTCCGTTCTCTTCAAAATCAAGAATTATGAAACATTCATTTTGCCTCTCTCTCTCTATTTCGCGCGTGTGTGTCTGAGCTGCTTTCTGTTCTCTTTTATAGTCTCTTTCCACGCAACGCTTTTTCTACTTTCTGCCTTCAGCTGATGTTAATTTGACATCGCATTTAAGATTTTTGCTACAACATGTAAACTTTTAGTTTCACATTTTATCTTGTAAAGCCAAAAAACAAATAAGAAAAGAAACACTAATTGATATGTGAATAAATGTAGAAAAACTAATATCTTGTGGAAGGGGGAGGGCTATAACTCCGCCAGCGGACACTGCTATTTATTGCACATCCACACACACATACATACACAGCTAGATGAAATTTACACAGTCACCCACCCACACACACGCACACATAAGCATCGGTTTATTTAAGTCACACTCACAATGCAGCCGTCTCGCTCACACACATCCACACATTGCAGCGCATCGCTCATTAAATTTATATATACATATATATATATTTTTTTTTTTACCTAGTTTTAATAACTAAATTAATGCTGTAAGTGTAACATTAACGATATATAATTTTACTTATATACACAATCAAAAGTAAATTTTATTTAATTTTTAATTTAAATTATGTAATTTTATTTGAAGAGAAAACCGCAGTAATTTTAAATGAAAACAAATTTGCTTAATTTAAGCGAAAAAAAAAAACATTTTTACAAGATGGTTTTTTTTCCTTGTTGCCGTTGTTGTTGTTGGCTTAAATGAGCACCTGAGCGCGATAATGTTTCTGCAACTTGTTGGCCTTAGTGCCCAGCTGCATTTGCCACTTGGACTGCACACGCTTCATTAAATGAATGTCGCGTGCTTTGCGTGCAGCCGCCAGTTGTTGCGTCTGTGTCCAGCCGAGAGCGCGATATTCGCTCAGCACGCGATGCAGCTTGCGATCGGATTTCTTCGGCACGAGAGAGCGCCCGGGATGCAGTCGCTGTTTATAGTAGCGGAGTAGCGAACGATGGCCAATGACAGCGCCCGATGGCAACACCAGCTGATATTCGTCACCATCGAGCAGCTCGGGCACAACCTCTTCATCAATGTCCATGCCATCTTTCTGTGAATCAATCGAGTTAGAGCGAGACGGAGAGAGATGCGTTGCGTATTACTATCGATTATTATCGATTATTCTAAAGTCGAAGCTTACGTTATCGGGATAACTGGAACTGTAGTCGTAGTATTCGGCATATTCGGCCAGGGCGACGCCTTCGTGCAGCATTTGACAGTGTCCCTTATCGAGCATATGCTTTCGCACTGCGTCCAAGGAATAGAATGTTTTGCCGCGATCATTGCACCACAGGCAGATGAAATAATTGGCCACCTTCTCACCCAGATAATAGATCAAGCCCTCAATGTCTGTGCAGTATTCGGTGTCGGGTATAAAGAACGAATGTGATACGGACATGTGCTTAAGGTTCTCCACCAAATCCTCGCTTTGATGTGCGCAAAATAGACAATCGCGATCAGTCAACGGATTCTCGGCAATCTTGTCCCATTCATCCGAATCAACCTGAAGTGAGTGCAATAAGTTGCATAGCAATTAACAAAGTGTCTTGTACAAGTGTACCAAAGCGGGTACATTTCTTATTGGGACATTTAATCACAATGGTACATGGATAAAAGTGACAGCCGCGACTTTTTGCTACATTCACTCATGGTGTAATTAGTAACAAGGTGACGTATTAGTGAAATCAACTTGCGCTCTCACTTACCTCTTCCTCCTCAATATCCTCAAATTCATCGTCAACCTCCTCATCGGCATCCATTTGCGTTGCCCGCTCGGCAAATGCCAGACGTCCCTTGCCGGCGGCAGCTGCCACCAAGGCTGGATGTGGGCGTGGCTCAATTATGCTCTTAACGCATAAAGCGGATGCGGACTGTGCGTCTTCTTCAGTTTGCTGCAGCTGCTCGAAGCGTGCGACGGCTTCTTTATGTTTCTTGCTGTTGAGATGATTGTCGTGGGCCTTTTGGTTGCCAAATTGCTTGCGACATGCCGTACAGTAAACGCTCATCTGTTGCTCCTCGATGGCGATCTCTGTGGCCCTGCGAGCGCTCAGCACGCGCTGTTGGAATTCTTCGGCCGAAACGGACGGCAACTGCGCCACGCGCCTCTTCAGATTGTAACGGTGCCAATCGCTCTTGTAGTGTTCTTGCTGTCTTTCTGCATTCGCAAAGCGTGCATCACAATTGAGACACGTGAATTGTGACATTTTTTTCTTTTTTTTTTTGCAATATGAATCTACAAATAAGATTTTGGAATTTCACAACGAGATTATGATAAACAACAAAGAGCGCAGCACGTTCTTTAGTAGTGTTGTAAAGTTTCGTTCTGAAAAAGTTCAAATGAACGGGTCATTAAGATGAACGATTGAACTTATTCCACAAATTGAACTAAAAATCCCTTGCCTTGCCGATGAAACACCGATGGCTCCACAACTAAGTGAAAATCGATTGTATCGAATGGTGCTATCGAAATTTGGTCCAATTCAAAACGAGAAAAATATAACAAAATTCCTGATATTTTCAAAATTCTTTGATGAATATCACAAAAGTAAGCAAGCGTTTTTAAATCAATAAAAAAGATTGGTTCGTATTATATTAATATTTAATTGCAATAGTAATTTTTTTCATCACTTCATTTACATAGCTTTTCAAAAATGTATTATCAAGTTTCCTGTTCGGTATTGGAATTTGTTAAAAGAAAAAAATGAAATTTTACTTCATCAATCATGTAATCGATTTCTAAGGGCTCAAAGGAGACTTTTAGTTTTGGATGACTAAAATGCAATCGAATCAGTTCTTTTCCGATAGTGTTATGGCAATGTATAATTAGGGAAGTAGATCGGTTATTTAAAACCATTTCCATGTGACGCCTGTTTAAAGCAAAGAACAATTCGTCTATTCTTATGTTTGCTATGTTTAAGATTTCTAGACATGGACAACAGGCGACAGTTTCCCAAAGCTCAATCTCAGACCTGCACATTAAATTATCGATAACATCAAGTCTTTTCAGTTGTGGCAAGGCCGTTATCAGTTGTTGCAGATGTTCAGCTGTGATTTCTTTTGACCTATGTATGGTCACTTGTCGCAAGTTAGTAAATTCTTTTACGTCCATTAATTTGTTAGGGGAAACGTCTTCTAAAGTAATTTTCTCAATATCTTTAGCGCGCATCTGAATAACACAGTTTATCCGTGTCATTTCTCTCAAAGCAAGTGTTCGAAGATTTGGCAAACACACCAACATCTGAAATTCATGTTCGCTTAAGTTCTCACGATTAATTGTTAGTTTTTCCAGTTTCTGCAATCCTTTAATTATATTGGCGAAATCATCTGTTCGGGAATTGACACGAGATTCGCTAAAGTTCAGTTTTCGCAATTGCTTCCAATTTACCAGATGGATTAAATCAAATGGACCTTCGGGGTAGAGATTGTTCAGTTCTGGAAATAGCTTCGCAATTAATTGTATGACTACTTGTATGTGAGTTTTTTCATTGCAATCATAGTATTTGTCCACAAATTCTTCGGTTTCCGAATTGAAGTAGACGTCGCTCAGAATGTACCTCAGTGATCTCATTTCCGGAAAGTTGAAATGCGTCATACGTTGTAGTCTATCCGGATCGACATCCCAAAGTTCCAATTGTTGCACCTTTGGACTAATGACGGACAGGAAAGCATGCAGCAGTTCTGGTTTCTTATCGAACACTTTGTCAACCAAACAAAATTTCCGCTGATGTTGCCAATAATAGCGAAGATTTGAGTTCAAACGATTTGTGTGTTTATCTACGGTTGCTTCGAATAGGTTTAATTGTGTTGATAAATTTAAATGCTTTATTATGAGCAGTTGGCATTTATCGTCGAGTGTATCCATCTTGTTAAACGCTTTTATTTTTAATATCGAAAACTATTAATCATATTTTTTTCTTTAGAATTATGTCGTTTCACTTACAACAAACTCAAATGAACGGGAGAGAACAATAAGCGATTGAAATTGTTCAGCTATTCACGAACTACATCGTTCATTTCGTTCAGTTGGGAACTATCTGTTCCTGGATAGGCTTTCCAAAAAGGAAATTGTACTTGAAATGAAATCGAGAATCTTGAGTTGAGTAATTTCAATCTTAGTGAGTTGAAAATGTTGAGTTTTAAGTATGGTTTTTATTTATTTTTTTTTTTTATTCTGACATATTTTTGATTCGTTCCATTTGTTTTTGCGTCGCAGTGCAGAGAATTCATTTGTCGGCTCAATCGCCTGCAGTTTGTGGCCTTGGGCGTCACAGGATTTGTACTCGAATAATTTATGATTGCGATCCTTACGCTTTGCCCAACACTTCGTGTCCTGGCCATTGAGTATGGACTCGCCGCTGACGACAATGGAAGACAGTGCCTGCGACTTTGTGGATCGATCTTGTTGCTCTTCCTCCTTCAACTGCCGTCTCTTAATTGTGGGCTTCGTTTGCGGCAGCTTCTCCGGCTTGATTTCGTTTGAAATATAGCAATCGGCATTGGCGACCAGTTTCACCTGATTAATTGCCTCAATATGCTGTGATTCCTCGTTGGACGCCAGTTGCGGCTCATAGAATTCAATTTGATTTTGTATAATTGCGCTGAGTTTGCGCCAAATGTGCGTCTGCATGTGTTCGCTGATCTGCAGATCGCCCGCAGCTGCTCCGATTGCACTCTGTTCCGGGTCCAGATAACGCTCACTCCTGGGCAGATCTTGTTGTGCGGCAACAGCCGGCGACGGAGTCTCTTTGGGCAACAACGACGACGACGACGATTCGTGCGATTGTTGTGGCTGTTGGAACATGGCATTTGTGAGCAGCGTGTGATCGGCCGCCTCTAGGAATTGTCGCATCTGTGCCTCATCTTCCTCGTCGGAGTCCGTGTCACTTGCTGGCTTCCTTTTCACGCAATTCCTTGCCGCGGGCATTATGTGAATATAAATGTGTATGTAAGTACAATAACAAACTCAGACTTTTAGACTGAACAGCTGTGTGCCTATCGATATCGATTAATTAGCGCACGTGCCTGACGATAATTACGACACTTTTCAGCACTGCTGCCAACGGCAATAAATTCAAATTTCAACTGAGCCCAACGCTTTACATATTAATTTTAATTAGAAGCTCTCCTTTATAATTAAATTTAATAAGCACTTTAGTTAATAAAAATATATCAGAAGATAAGCATAGAAATTATACAAACATATGTCAATTTTACTCTCATGGGTAGGATTTTAAGAATAAAAAATCAAAACTTTTAAATAAATAGTCTTTTTTATTACTAAAATGGTTTTGTTTTCAAATGGTACGTTAGAAGGTAATTAAAAAACATACAGAACTAACAGCTCACTGCTACTAAAAAGTCTGTAAAAATAACAGACGAGAGAGTGAGAGAGGGCGACTCAACGTCATATTTTCGCTCAGATTAAAAATTTGGTTGCTTGCTGCTGATTTCTGTTCGCCTGGTATTTCAGCTGGTATTTGGACTTTTTGGCCTCTGCGCTCTAGGTATTGTCTGAATGTATGTTTGTATGTATGTATGAATGTATGTTTGAATGTATGTTTGTATGTATGTTTGTATGTATGTTTGTATGTATGTTTGTATGTATGTATATATGTATGTATTTACGCACGTTTGTATGAATGTGAGTATCTACGAAACTCCAGCTAAATTACCAAGCGAACAGAAATCAGCAGCAAGCGAGAATTTCATTTGAGAGAGAGAGAGAGAGAGATAGAAACCTTTAAAGCAACCTTTAAAAAAATAAGATTACAAATTAACAAACTAAATGATCTTTATATGAGAAATGTTGACTCTTTGGACTTTAAACTAGCACAACTTAATCAAAGCTCGTCCGATTTCCACGAGGAATGTCTTATTTTTCACAGTATTAACCCTACTTTAACTTGGCTTTTAAATTTTTTGATTCTGAGACAAATTTTTTTTTCCGAAAATTTGTCGATTTTTACATAGTAACCCCTTTACATTTTTTGAAATTTTTGAAAAATTTTAAATCTTTATTTAAGTCTTTTAATCGACTCTAGGTGATAAAATTAGGGTAAAAAAGTACTTTGGAACTAGAGTTCGATTTGTTTCTTTAAGATTTAAGCCAAAATTGTCAAAATGTTGACCTTTAAAGATCCCTGATATTTAGTACACGATATTTGTGTACTTTGAACTGTCACAGACTAACTTAAAGTATAGAAAATAAATTCTTGTTACAAATTTAAAATTATATTAAGACAAAGCAAGAAAATGTTCCGCTATTTATTAATCAAGATGATGCATAAAAGGACTTACCTTATTTCTGGTAACATAAATAAATGATCTTTATATGAGAAATGTTGACTCTTTGGACTTTAAACTAGCACAACTTAATCAAAGCTCGTCCGATTTCCACGAGGAATGTCTTATTTTTCACAGTATTAACCCTACTTTAACTTGGCTTTTAAATTTTTTGATTCTGAAACAAATTTTTTTTATCGAAAATTTGTCGATTTTTACATAGTAACCCCTTTACATTTTTTGAAATTTTTGAGAAATTTAAAATCTTTTTTTTAGTCTTTAAAACGATTGCAAACGATAAAATCAGGCTAAAAAAGTATTTTGGAACTAAATTTCGATTTGTTTCCTTAAGATTTAAGCCAAGACTGTCGACTAAAATTGTCTTTTTGCGGTCTTGGTAAGTTTGTGTGTATGTATTTTCCCATTTCTAATAAAATAATTATTTAATTCGAATTCAAGCTGAATGTAAGGCTTTTTATTGTTGTGCATGCATTTTCTAAATGACATTAATTAGTTAAAAGTTGGCATTACGTTAAGGAACTGCAGAGACCGCAATTGCTGACGGGGCACATTTTCATCTCGATATCCTCGCCGACGCGCACAACGGCGGCCATGCCGTTCTCCGAATGCGGCGAGATGTGGCAGTGGAACATCCAGTATCCGGGACTGTTGGAATTGAACTGTATGATAGTGTAGCCGAATGCGGGCACCTGTACCGAATCCTTAAGCGGTGCACCGCGTCCACGGCGCGGCAGTGGAGTTCGCTTGTCGATCTCCTCGATCTGGCCAATCCGTTTCTCGCCGAGCACACCCATGCCGACCACCCGGAACGTGTAGCCATGCAGGTGAATGGGATGCGGAGTGTTCGATTTGCTGGAAATAACAAATTCGACATTCTTATTGGCCGGCACCTGGATGACATTGGAGCACCTGCAATGACGGCTCTTGCAGTTGAAGCCAAGTGCCGCCTGCTGTGTGCTATTGCAGAAGAATTGGCCAATGCCCAGATTGCGGGTCTGCAGAAACGACAACTTCGGCATGCTAAACGTAATGTCATCCATCTGAAAGCGAAAGCCCTCGCCCCGCAGCTCCCAGGCATTCATGCTCGTATAGTACGTGATAGACGGCGTCAAGGCGGGTTCCATGTGACGGGCATTCAAGCTGACCAGCGAGATGCTTCCAGCACTATCACCGCCCGCATCATCGCCCAGCTCATTCAGCATCACGCCCGGCGCATCGTAGGCATAGCTCAACGTGTGCGTCTCCAGAGCCCGGACATCGGCATCCTGATAATGCAACACCGCCTCCTGATGCAGTTGGTTCTTGGCACAGAAACTGTAGCCCTTGATGCGTATCCAGTAATTGGCCACATCCTGATTCGCATGCAGCACAAAATCGAATCTCTCAGCGCCATGGAACATTATCTTCTGCACCTCGACGGGCTCAATGTCATTGCCATCGCTGGCGATAACAATCAGATCATGGTTATCGATGCTCATGCTAACGGGACAGTTGGACACGCCTGCAAATATCGATAATGTCGATTATTGGAGTAAGCAGTACGATTTCCGTAAAGAAATTAATAAAAATAAGGAACATTTGTAAGATAAACTAATTTTGATTTCGATTTTTCCAAACTTTTTCCTTTGCAATATTTCTAAATGAAATTTTTGTTATTATCGGTAATCTCGTTTATATTTGCTATCTACTAATTAAATTGTTCTTATTTAAATGTTTGGCCCCCCCCTCAATTCAATATTCTTTGAACTGTGCAAAATTGTTATCGGAAATCGGACTCACCGTTGAAGATGACACGGAATCGATAGCGACCACCTCGAATGACGCTGAATGTGGCATAGAGCGTAGGCTTCGATTTGGTGTCCTTCTTCATGTTGCGACCACGTCCATTGATCAGTATATTTTCGGCAATGCTCTCGTCAAAGTTGTGCACCCAATCCTGTATCATGATGACATGTTCGGTCTTGTCAAAGTCATAGAGATGCGAATGAGGATTCATTTTGATTGGCTGCCGCACAATTAAAGGACCAGCGAGTCCAAAGGCGCGCTGATGCTCGGTGTGACTGTGCCACCAATTGGTGCCGCCATGATCCACCTCGAACCGATAGCGGAATGCCTGGCCGGGCTCAATGGGATACTGGGTGACATGTGGGACGCCGTCCATGTGGGGCGTGGACTTTTGGTGAATGCCATGCCAATGAATCGTAGTCGTCTCGTGCATGCTGTTGATGATGTCCGCCACGATGGTGTCGCCATAGCACACCTCGATCGATTGGCCCGGCAATTTGCCATTGACCACCATGATCGAGGATTCCAGACCATCCGCGTATTTGCAGTCATCGTTGTTGCGCGGCTCCAACTCTGCCAATTTCAAGCTATCGATATACTCCTTGCCATTTAGCTTGAAGCGATACTTCGATTGCAAGTATCGCTTGCAGGTGTCTGACATCGTATCATCGTAATGCACGACCATATAATAATAGCAAGTCATCGGTTGCTGCTCCACACAGTCCCGCCTGCAGGGATGCTGCAGATCCTTGTCCGTGTAACGCCATTGCGAGGATTCGCTCGACGACAGCTGTGGATACAATTGACTGATGCTTTCATATTTGCTCACAATTCGTTTGCCATTGGCATCTGCAAAGGGAAACAGTAATAGTTAGTTATCGATAACAGCGCAGTCACAGTGACAGTCGTTGTCAGCATGGTGGAATATAATACAAGAGATTGATTCAAACGATTTTTTTTTCAACTAAAAGACGAAGTAAAGTGAATACGACTCTTTGTTAATTATTTCACCATGCTTCACCTTGAATCCCATTGATCTGCACTATAATCAGGCTACTTATCAAAACGATAGTTTTCACTAAACTAATATGCATTATTATTGGTGAAATAAAAGAGCAAAAGAAACCTCCTTTCATACGAGGTTATTGAGAATGCTGTCGAAAAGAAACTATTGTTGAATTTCCGCTGTCGGTTACCTTTTTGTTGGCGCAAAATCCAAAATCGAAAACAGTCGAGAAATTGCTTAGAATTTGCCTTGTTATTGGCCTTGTTGAACACGTTGTAATGGTTAATTGAAGATTGTTTGCAATCTTGCACAGAGATACAGTTACGATAAAAGAATAAACAAAATTCTAATTTTCAACTGCTTCATTGCCGACTGCTGATTCATTGTCAAGGGGAATAACTTGATACTTCTTCTTTCTCCTGCTTCTGTCTGCTGCCTTGGCCCATTTTTAATGCAAAACTTCTCGATCACCTTGGGAATACCCATGATATTTGAATTTGAATTCAAATTTGAATCTTGTCCAGTGCTGTGCAGCGTACAAAATGGCGCTCAGTGCTAAAAGCAATGTCGCAAACGAATTATAAACAAATGAAGTGCATAGAGAAAAAAGTCAATAGCTCTTGGATAGCAGAATGAAAAGAAACGTAAAATATGTTTTGCACATTTTGCTGCCCACTTCATCAGTTTTTTGTTTATATTCATCTTTATCTTCTGATAAGCAGCAAAAACTCTGTGTGCAAAGCTAATCAAAATACGGTACAAATGTACATAAAAATAGGAATACACATACCTATGCGTGTGTACTAAGATTGTATCTGTATGTATGTATGTATGTATGTATAGGCAAACCAAGCCTAGTAAGAACATTGTACTGAATTAGAATTTCATTTTCATTGGCGTTTATCACATTGTTGTTTCTTTGCCTTTGTTTATTAGTGCAATTGACGGGGCCTGCGGTCCAACAAGATTGTTGATTATGCAAAAAACAATATACGTATGTCCATATGTATGTAAAAAGCAAAAAGAATACAAAGTAAAATAAGCAACAAGTATGTATGTATGTAAGTTCGTTGTGTGGACTGCAGCAAAACATTGTACTACGCAAACCCACACGCATACATACACACACACACATATGTACATGGACTCATGCACACAGAGGCATAGCGGTAAAAATACAACAAGCTACACATGAAAACAAGTTTGGATTGTTCGAATTGGAATTGCGTCCAATTGTTGGCTGCTGGCGCGTCATGAACTTCATTAGGCATTTCATATTGCCATCGAGCAGACGCCTCACAGCTCCTCATCTTCTGCCATCTAACGGATTAAAATATCTGCAGTTGCACACAAAGAAAACCGTTAAAGCAGCAACAACAACAAGAACGAAGTTCGGTAAGCAAAAAATTGGGTGGCAACGCCGGCATCAGTTAATTGTTGTTTACCGAGTTTACACGATATCTTAAACGTGATAATTTATTCACTTAACATTTTAACTAATTGGTTGCTAAATTTCAAGAAAGCTCTTTCACTTTGTGGAATTTGAACTTTAACTAGGAATTTTATAAAATAGTTTTTGCAAGCTTAAAGTTTTTTTGTGAAATCCGGTTTAGCTGCCTTATAAACGGCGGTATTTGTCTGATATGATAGTGCGTGCCAACGAAATTTCTCAACATTGGTTTATTTCACAATTGTTATTTCTTTGCTTGCACTTACTAACAATCATGCTAGACAACAACAACAGTAATATCACAGAAATGGACACCACAATTCATTCGGCTGGAATTTCCGAGGTGCATAATGTGCCCATGTCAGTTATAAAGCGACCAATACCATCCGTGCTAGACGAGCTGAAAGTTCAATCACTTATGGACACGATCAAAGTAAGTACAGTATATCTAGCAATTGTTTTGACAAACAAAAAAAAAACGATTTTTTTTTAATTATTGATAGAGTTCTTAGAAGAAAATGAAAAATCAAATATATATATGTTTACATATATATGAGCAAGGAAAGTTATTTAGTTTTTGATTAATCTTTTAATTTGTCAAATCATTTACTTGACTTACTGTATATATTGAACGCAAATACTTGTTTACTTGTTGCACCTCAACTCTCTCTCTCTTTCTCTGTCTCTTTTATGCCTTTCAGGCTGAAACTGGTGAGGATGATGTGCCGCCTGTGGATATCTTGTGGATAACGGGCAGCAAAGGCGGCAATTATTATTTCAGCTTCGGCGGCTGCCATCGCTTCGAGGCCTATAAACGTCTGAACCGGACAACGATAAAAGCGAAACTAGTCCGTTCCACTTTGGGGGATCTTTATCATTACATGGGCTCCAGTGCGCCCACATATTTGTCATAGTCTTGTTATTTCTTTAGACTGTTATCATGTTTTCTTTGTTTACTCTTAACAATGCATACTTACCTACAATGTTCATGTGTACTTAAATATACACATAATATTATATTTTTGATACAAGCTAGTTCGTTTTCATATCCGATAAGGTATATAGTATTGAAGGCGTGGCAGTGTCTACAAGGCATTACTTGATCTTGACATCCAGCGCAAAGGGTAAAAATGTAGTTGTGCCTCAATCCTATCGCTGTAAGTCATTTCTAAGGGCTCAAAGGAGACTTTTAAATTTGGATGCTTGAAACATAAACGAATCAGACGCTCGATTTCACCAGAAAGACGCGAATATAGAGTAAGGGGACTAGATCGCTTATTCAAAACCATTTCCATGTGCCGCCTGTTTGAGTTAAAAAAGTTGTCGTCTATGTCCATGATCGATATATTTAAGATCTTGAGGGCTGGAGCACAGGCGACTGTTTGCCAGAGTTCAATTTCAGAGCTCCAAAGCCGAGCGTAGATCAGGTCAAGGCGTTCCAGTAAAGGTAAACTCCTAATCAATTTTTGAAGATCTTCACTGGTGATGACATCTCCATCCAAATTCATTAAGGTCACTTGTCGCAAGTTTACCAATTTTCTTATGTCGCTTAATTGGTAAAAGTATAAACAGTTTAAAGTAACTTCTTCAATGTCCTTAGCACGCAACTGAATTATACGGGTTAAACTTGTGTTTTCCAATTCTCGCAGGGTAAGTTTTCGAAGCTTGGGCAAAGTGACTAAACTCTTAAATTGTTCGTCGCTAAAGTCATCCGCAAAAATTATCAGATCTTCCAGCACCTGTAATCCGCCTTTTTGGCCTTTGCCTGGTTCAAATGTTGTGTCAACTCGACGAAATTGGGTCAGGTCCAGTTTTCGCAAATGCCGCCAACTTGTCAAGTGTATCAAATCAAAATTCCCGTCAGGCTTTATATTTTGTAGCCCTGGAAAGAGTTCTCCCATCAATTGGATGACTAGTTCTGATTTCGAACGGAATTCACTATCGTCAACGGAATTAAACAGTGTGTACTCCAGCGATCTCATTTCCGGAAACTTGTAATGCGTCCAACATTTAAGAAGATCCCATGTGACATCGTATAGTTTCAACTGTTGCACATTTTCACTTATGCTGGACACAAAATCATGCATTAGTTTTGATTTCTTATCAAAGTGAGCAACATTCAAGGAAAAGCTCAGTTGATTTTGCCAAGTGTTGCGCAGATTTGAGTTTAAGCGATTTGTTGTTTCTTTTTTGGTTGCTTCGAACAGCGCAAACTGTTGTTCCAAGTCTAAATACTTTATTATGCGCAATTGACAATCATCGTTGAGTGTATTCATCTTAATATAATAATATTTATCAATTGTATTTTATTTTGTATTCAGCTTGTGTCGTTCAGTGACTGATGTCGATAAAGATATCGATAGCGCTGCTTAGAGTTGATTGATTCATCAGTAGTTCAATTAGTTCGTTCGTTGACTCGAGTCCGATGACGAACGAACTATCGTTCACTTTAGTGAACGCCATGGCTGGCGCGCAATTCAAATTTTAAGTTTATAATTAGTTCATTTAAAAATTACTTCACAATAAATTATAATTTAATGAAACTGATTAAGTTGTAAATAGTTGATGTGCGAAATTAACTGAGCTTTTGTTAAATATTTATTTAAAATATTAAATAAAACAATTAATACATAATTGTATATTCTTGGATTATACATATTAAACTAAAACGAAAGTTTGTGTTTTTCTAGTCTATGATTAAGGCGATTTGAACTGCTTGCTGCTTTAAGTCGCCGCCTCTGCAGTTTTACGCTTCTTCTTTTTCTTGGCGGATTCCTGGACATCATCAGCAGCATCGCCGTTGGTCACTGATTTATCCACGCCATTGGCTTTACGTTTGCGTTGCTTCACGGGAACCTGCTCCTCCGGTTTGTCGTCGTCGTCGTTGTCGGCAATGTCTGTGAGATCCACATAGTTTGGATGGGCGCCATTGATCATGAATTTTGGCGAGACGCCCGTTAGGACAGATTGACGGATATCGTGCTCCTTTTGCTCCAGCGTCTGTGTGCTGGCCAACATCTTGCTGCGTATGCTATAATAATTCGATGTGGAGCGTGAATCGATGGTCGCCTCGGCACTTTTCTTTTGCGCATGTCGCAGCTTTTTGGATGTCTTCTTGTTCATCTCGATGCGTTCCTTGTAGTTCCGTCCAAAGAACGGATGACGCACAGGCAATCGAAACTTTTGTGGTTTACATTGTTTTGGAAATGCATCGGATTCATTGTCATTCTCATTGTTATCGTCAGCGCTGGGTTTCTCCATATTGAGACGCTTGCTGACGATCATATGTCCGGCCAGTGGCATCCGACGCAATGTGTACTTCCCCTTGGCATTCACAAAGCCCACGGACTGACTTAACGGCTCCGCGAAATGTGTGGTGCGCACTTGAAGATTGTCCACGTAGCGACGTCCGGGCATTTTAATCCGTTTGCTGGTCAACGCACTCAGATCCATTCCCTTGGGACACTGCACCACCCAGGCGTCATGGACGGCGAAATCAAAGTTATCCAATTCCGCGGCGCTTTCGCTATCGAACAGATCCTTGGAGATCTCAATTTGTTCGGTCTCTTCCAGAAATTCCCGTTTGTAGGCCTTGGAAGTCTGATGAACACCAACGACATTGTTGTTGTCTTTGCCCTTTGTGAATGTCCCTTGTATTATGTTGCTCTGCAAGTACATTATGTTTTAGCATAGTTTCATTTTACACAACGCTTTACCCACATCTTTTTTATCTTCGAATTCCGGTTTAAAAAACATTTTTAACAAATTAAACAAACGGCGGATAAAAAAAAAATAACAAGAGCGGCAACTGCACGTGGGAAATCGGCAGTGTTGTAAAAGGGCGCAATATGTTATCGATTAATTGCATCGTTTGCTGGAAATGTTCGAAAAATAAAACAAATGCATTTGTGAGCTGATTATAATGCTGACATAACGCTTTAAATAATTTCAATTAATTACAATGCACACTTAATGTTTACAGTGCGTATGAATTGAAAAGGTGAGTGCGCTACAGTTATCGATTAATTGCGAATGCTGAAGAATAAATTTAAATACGTATATACAGCCACCTTAAATAATATAAATTAATCACTGCATGATTTAGCTTGTAAGAAATTTTGAAAGTTACGAACAAGCCAGTGAAAATAAATGTATATCGAATATAGAGCCACAGTTATGCCGCAGCCCTGGCCAACAGCTGTAGCTACACGTGACTGTGTTGTTGTAGTGTGCAAAGCCAGCGGCTGTTGCGTGGTGAGATTTTTCGGCGATTTTTATGATTTGATTAAAGAAATTCAATAATTTTAAAATTTTAAACGACAAATATAATATTTGGAACTATTTTAGGACAATACACAACGGCAGCTGCAGACGATGCTAAATTTGTGCATTTTAGGAAATAACCATTGAACTCATAACCAGCAGAGACAACAAATAATCGCACTCATTGGCATCCGAAACAGCAGCAGCAACTGAAGATGCATTTCCTGCGACGCAAACTACGAAGTCTGCTGTCTCTGGGCAGTTCCAGCCTGCGGCGAGAAGCGTCCAACGGCACTGGAGCGGGGGCTGCAAATGGTAGTGGAACTGGAACTGGAACTGGAATGGGAATGGGAATGGGAACTGGAGCACTGACGATGCACAAGTTGCGTGAATGGCACGGCAGTGCGTTTAGCAACAAGTTTCTGTTATTGACCAACGTGGGCATCTCATTGACACTCAGCTCGGTTGGCGACATTCTGGAGCAGCAACTGGAGCTGTATAATGGCGAGATCGAGGAATACTGCAGCACACGGACGAGTCACATGGCGACCAGTGGCGTCACCGTCGGCATCATCTGTCACTATTGGTATCAGTTGCTGGACAAACATCTGCCGGGTCGCAGTATGCGTGTGATTGCCAAAAAGATTGTGCTCGATCAAATCATCTGTTCGCCACTGTACATATCGGCGTTCTTCATAACGCTGGGCATACTCGAGCACAAGGACGCCCCCGAGGTGTGGGCGGAGATCAAGGAGAAGGCGTGGAAGCTCTATGCGGCTGAATGGACCGTCTGGCCGGTGGCACAGTTCATCAACTTCTATTGGGTGCCCACACACTATCGCATCTTCTACGACAACGTGATAAGTCTCGGCTACGATGTCTTCACCTCCAAGGTGAAACATTCGTCGGCCCATCTGCCAATCGCTGCCACATTGAGCCTCAAAACCACTCAGTCCTAATTTATTGACTTTATGTTTACTTGCATATTTCATTGCTGTTCTCCTTTCTATATATATGGATATATATTTATTTTTGTATAAATATTGTAAATACTCTGTGTAAATATTAACTGCAATTTTAAATAGCAATACAGATCGTTCATTTCATTTTATGAACTAAACTAAAATCAGCCTTGTGCCTCGACTGCGAATTCTCTCCAAAAAATATGGTAAACGGCGGCAATTGATCAATAAAATTACCAATTTTATAATAATCACAAACTGGTTGCAAAACTAAAAAAAAAACATCTAGTCGGAAGCATGACTTTAAGCCACCCTGTAACTTCTGCAAAATTCCCTATGGATTCCCTAACGAAAATGGCCAAAAAACGTTAGGGAATCCTGCGGAAATTTCGGCAGAATTCCCTAGGGATATCCTACCAAGGAAACGCTAGGGAAGCTTCCCTTTTCCTCGATTTTATGAACTCACAATGTTAAAATCCCTAGGGACTTTCAAACAAATTCCCTACGGCTTCCCTAGGATAAAAGGTATTTTATAAAAAAAAAGTCGAATTTTACAACCGTTAACCGATTTTAATTGTTAACCGTAAACGAAACAAAACTATTTTCTTATACCGCAACCCAAAAACCGAAATTATTCCAACCGAAATAACTTTTTTGTAACGCTTTCAACTGTCTCGTATGTAAATTTAGATTTTGACAAACTTAAGATACCCTTTGTGCTTTTGAAGAGCAGGGCCGAAAAACAACTACATATGTATGTATGAATATGCATTTGTAATTATCCATAATTAAGAGAGGTGCGTCTGATGCAATTTTTGGAGTTTTTATCGATGCATGCTGGAAAGCAACAATCGACCGTTACATTCGAGTCAAGAAACCGGAATGACACACCTCCCTCAATGGAGAATGAAGGATTTTCGAGTCCAACGACCGCAGCGACAAATTACGATCCGATGCTGTCCAATTTTGGGCTTGTGCAATTATTCTTGTTTGTTGACGGTTCTGCTGTTGTTTTTTTATGGCCTAAGAAGGAACTGTGCATCTATGTTTTACTGAGTCTTTTACTGCAATGCTCTACTTAATTAATGGAAACTTGAAGCTTATTTTAGTCAGTGTCTGTAAGCAGTGCAACAAAACTTAATCAATGATATCGTTAAATCGGATGTCAAACGTGCAAAACGCTCGCAATCGGATCTAAAACGAACAGGAAACGAATTATGCATCAGTTTTGTGGCTGCAATAAGTTTAAACGCGATAGCTCGCAAAAGACTTGTTTGAGAGCCTTTTATGATAGCGATATTCGATACTTGTTTATTTATTTATGATACTGATTTAAGCCAATCATAATCAGTTGACCGATTTGATGCAAAACACTCGCAATCGGATACAAAAAAGGGCAGGAAATTGATTATGTATTAGTTTTGTGGCTGCAATAAGTTTAAACGCGATAAGCTCGCTAAAGACTTGTTTGCGAACCTTTTATGATAGCAATATTCGAAAAACACATGAAATTTTGATTTTGATTAAACTTATTTAAGCCAATCTAAAAAAAAACGTATGCATGTGTGAAAAACTAATGTTTTGCGCCTCTTAAATAATAGTTTGCTATTTATAATTAATTCGTTGCTATACAAACATTATCAGTTTCTATTTATTTTCGTCGTTTTTTTGTATTTTTAAACCTATTCCTGTGCCTCACCTTTATTTCCCTTAGCTTCTTTCCAGCTGCCATATTTCTGTGGGACTCTTCGGGTGTCTTCAGTCATTTTATATATGTATAAATATGAGTGACAATGACGGGAATGACGCAGATGATTGTGCACGCTTATGCTTCAAACTGATAAGGCTCCCGTGCTGTTTGCTGATAGCGCGACTCTTTGGTGTCTCTCTCTCTCTCTCTCTCTCTGTCTCTGTCCTGTGCCAAGAGATAGCAATTGGTTAGGCAGCAACACGCCATTCCATGCCACGCCCAACAGTTGCTACCTACAATGAATTGACTTTACAATTTTGTTGCCGCAGTTAATTATAAATCAGAAAATCGATCCAACGTTGATAAGACGCCGCACTCACTGATAATGGCCACTAAAAACACGGGCATCATTCACAAAAATATACTTTCATATGCACTACATACACTGAGCGAAAATATCAGGTGTTTTATTCACAATGCGACATATTTGAAACTTTTCTTCGCACTAAGATTGAAATTACTAAAATCAAGCATGTCAATCTTATTTCATGCACAATTTCTGAAGTTCAAGAACTCAAGTATTCTAGGATTCTTAGAACTTAGAAGTAAGTTCAAAATGTGTTTGATTTAAGTACATTTTAAACTTGATTTAAATTCCTTAAACTCTGTAAAGGAGTATAAAAACGTTTTAAAATAAGAACTTGGTCTTCGAACAAATAAAGAAAATAATTTTGAAAATCAAAGATCTTGATTGAAGATTATACGAACTTATTCTGTGAGTACAGTGAGTACAGTGTAAAAAAAAAGAGTCGAACTTGAGTTTTAAACTTAAATATTATGAATGAATTTCTTATTCATTTCCAGTAAATCTAGAATTTGACCAGATTTCAGACTAAGAATTTTACTTGATTTCAGACTCAATGTACTTTTATGCAAATTAAAAATTATAAAGAATTTTCCTATGAATTTCTAGTAAATATAGAATTTTACTTGATTTCAGACTCAATGTACTTTTATGCAAATTAAAAATTATAAAGAATTTTCCTATGAATTTCTAGTAAATATAGAATTTTACTTGATTTCAGACTCAATGTACTTTTATGCAAATTAAAAATTATAAAGAATTTTCCTATGAATTTCTAGTAAATATAGAATTTTACTTGATTTCAGACTCAATGTACTTTTATGCCAATTTTCAGTAATTTGTATTTATATGCATGTATCAAGTATAATTTGGGTACGGTATTTTTCTCTCTGTGTACTTATATGTGGAGTATATCATTGTGTCTGTGCTTTTCGAACACTTCATATCCATTAATGAATTAGCTATCAGTTTCTCTGGGGGGTGTGACTAAACAGGAACTCTTATCAATTCTAAACTCTTCAGTTCCCCACTCCCCGCTTTGTGCTTGACATTGATCATGAAATTGGCAATACGAAGCGAAAAGAATATGAAAAAGGTAATAAATATACAGCAGCATTTAAATGATACGTTCACATTATGACGACCTTGATAGTGACTGAGACTGACACTGAGATAACGAATATTCAAGACCCCAGTCTCTGGAATTGTTTCGGTAATTCGGTAACTCACACGACTCAATATTGGCTGCCCAGCAACAGGTGTCCCAAGTCAGTTCACAGACTCATGAATACGTACAGCTGATTTCAATATATATGTACATTTAATCGTATATATAGCATATACTATATCTCGAAGCGTCTGTCGATGAGTTGTGCATTTTGATTGGACTCTTTTTCATACCCTGAACCTATTCAAAATGCGCAGAATAGGGTATAATTGTTTTGTGATATTTATGTGACAGGCAGAAGGATGCGTAGTAGATTCCATATAGTTTATATATTCTTGATCAGTATCAACAGCCGTCGATCTCAAAGACTGTAAGAGCTAGAGACTTTAAATTTTATATGTAGTTTCCTGAATGCCAGAGTTGAATTTGCGTTGAGCCCGAAACAGTTTTTTATTTTAATGGATATCTCTAAATATCCAGCAGAATATGCAACTGGGATTCACTTATACAGCCAGACTTAATTTGGTTCAAATCGGACAACTATATCATATATCATTATGAAAGTAATCAGGGTATCTAATTCTCGGCTTGTTGAAAATAACATTTCTGTCTTTTTTATTTATTTAAAATTCTTTTTTTTTTATTGCATATTAAAGCAGGACAGCGCCATTCCAGCGGACTTGGCAATTTGTAACCGGTTTTCCAAAGATTAATTTCCTTTTCTTATGTTATTTTCGGGGCAGCTGGAAGAGGAAGAGAACACGAAATCTGCTAGCAACCAAAACTTGATTGTTTGACGCAGACAGGCAACAAAAAAAAGAATCAAAAAATACCAACGTAAACTCGAGAAATTTCGATTTAAAGTAGATGAGTTGCTCTGTCTTAGATTTGATATATTATAGTTTATCAAACGGTTTTAATTACCGATACACAACCGATTGCATTAAATAACCGTTCTAGTTGTTTCTGTGATAATGGATTTATAGTAAAGATGATCAGTTTAGATTTGTTCGAAACTTATATACTTATATACTCAAATAGATCACATCGAATTGAAGTCTGTATAATGTCGATACTTCGAATATGAAATGGGCCAACCATGCGTATGTGTAATGCGATAACAAAATCAAATATTTAGCTGAATGCACACACACAAACATGAGATAAATTACTCCAGTACACACATACAAGATTGTTGCCAATGCTGTAATTCTAACCTACAAAAAATTACAACTTGTTTTCGAGCACAGATGACGTACGGTTTTTTTAATTGCTGGCTTCGCCATTGACCGACCGATCGACGATCGTGCTGCGAAAAAAAACAACAACAAAATAATTTAAACACATGCCTGCTATAATAGTTATTGGAAAGCTACAGTCGAGTAAGCTCGACGGTGACACACCCTGTAGATTATTCCAAAAAATGTCCAAGTTTGGCCAAAATCGGATAGATATATCATATAACTGCCATAGGCACAATCGGATGCAAACTAACCTTAAGTATGATAAACTCAGATTCGCTCTCCCTGCCAAATCTGGACTCTTCCGCCAAATTTAGCTTTTTTCCCGCCAAGTCTGATGCACTTTTTATCAGTCAAATATTTGTTCTCTGCATATATTTCATACCTGAATATTTTAATAAATGATAATGATAACCAAAAGTTTCTTAAAGTTCTCTTCTATTTCTTTTAAATTCTTAAAAATATATGCGCAATTCGTATGAAGTACGGTAAGACTTTTACTTGACCCACTGTACTGATATACTTTATGTTGCCTTATTCAGCCAGTTACCTTGTACCCCTTGTGCTTTTTTAAGTACAGGGTCTGAAAATGCGTTTATTTACAAGATGCCAGGCCCTCCGCTGCTGCTCCCCACCCCCCAACAACCGCCCGTCCCGCCGCTCATTTCATGCTACAACGTAAACGAGGGCGCGCTTGCTAAAAACGCGCGCGGATTGGCCAATTTTCTGGGCTCGTCTGTTGTGCCTCTCGCAGAGATAAAAAAAAAAAAATCACACACACACACACTTGCACATTCCTATTGCTCATACATACAAACGTGCGATAAATCAGAATAACGAAAACGCGTTAAGCAAAGAGAGCGCAGATCGTGTGACACTTGCACGGGAAGGGGGGAGGGGGAGGTGTGCTTGCGTGCTCAGCATTCGAAGAGAGGAACACGCGAAATAAACTTTTGTAAAGAGCTCAGCGACTTACAGAAGAAAACAGGTATCGATACATAAATACATGCATACATACACACACACATGCATATACATAAATACAATGTATGCATGTGTGCATGAATATGAGCAGCATTTAAATTGGACACTTGTCTGTATGTATGTATGTACATATATATGTATGTCATATGCACACTTGTTTGTGACGGATTTGTTGGGCGAGCAGATTTTTGTGGAACTGTTTCTAGGGCTGTGGTGCCACGCGCAATAACTGGGTAACTGTGTGTGTGTTGTGTGCCATGCGTGTGAGTGCCTACATATATTATGAAACCCAGAAAAACAAGTCCAACTATTACAGAACTCAACTAATGTATACCTGCACTATTCGCCACTTTGCAGCTGGGCAAATTTGTATGTATGTATGTACTGCAAACATATGAACTTTAAAATTATTGAATGGTTAAATTAACTGACGGCTGTTGAGCTGTTGAGAAAGAGGAGGGCTCAAAACTGTAAAAGTAGGCATACACGATCAAGCCTAAACGAAAATTCATATGTGTGTGACTAGGGCTCCAACCAGCTCGTTACTGACGTCACGCACTTTGATCGTGTCCTGGCTCCTAAACTAGAATTGATATTGACAGTAATCGATATTTTTACAAAGCACTCCCTCAAAAAACAGTTATCTTGTCTATGTCTGCGAACAAAAAAGAAAAAAAAATCAAATTGATTTTGTTAGCTGCCTGTTAATCGCCGTGTTAACGAGAAAAGTCAACATAATTAATTTCCACTCAAGTGCCATTTAATAGTGCTGCAAATAGTATGCAACTTAGCACAATTGGATTGGTAAGTTTATTCGCCACGACTCACAAATATACCCAATTGATTGTAAATTAACGGTGCGACGCGGTATATAAAGTAAAAGCTTGTCTAAATAAAAAAAGGAACGACAACAGAAATTCAAAGCTCACCGAGAGCCACACGAGTCGTCAAGTTATTTGCAAGCGAAGAACTCATATTTAAATACAAATGTACACATATGCAAATGTACCCAGTTGTCCATGTGTGTGTGTGTATGTGTGTGTGTGACTTAGAAGCGAGTTCGTTGCTTATGTAACCTTATGTGTGTACATACATACATATGTATGTATCATTTAACTACCAGTTGTATTTATGTATTTTTCTACACGTGATTTAAACGCGAGTTCATAAAAATGCGAGCAAAAAGATCATAAAAATCGTTGAAAGCGGATCATAAAAACCGGCTGTTCAGATAATAAGTGTGCGAGAGGAGACACGCTGCAGCCGAAAATAAAAGAAAGGTACAGACTATGAGACATTATCCAAATACTTCGTCACCCCCTGCCCAAACTCAGTGAGAGCGAGAGGGGGAGTTAATGAATTGGCCAGAGTTGTCGCCTTGCCCGTTGCCATTAACCTTGAATGTGGTGCAATTAAGACTGCAAAAAAAAATACTAAAGGAATTTCTTAGAAAGCAAAAGCCAAATGAAACATCGAGTAGTTTTTTTTTTAAATGCGAAAAAAAAGTATCAATTAGAGAGATAGTCGGGACAGCTGGTAAACATAGAACGCGTAGCTGATTTCTTTCTTGCTTTCTTTCTTTCCTATTTCTTGTTCTTTTTTTTATCGTATGATCTATTTTTGAATGCCAAAGCCAAAGCTCGACAGTGAACATGAAAAAAAACGTCCAGGGCTACGCGGCCTTGAGTTCGCTTTTTAGAAAACAGAATCAGCAACAGAAGAGAGAAACGCAAAAAAAAAAGGAGGAAAAGAATTATCGGGGAAATTTACGTACGAAAATAAATCAAATAGCGCCTACGATTTTTAGGTATCATTAAGAGACCAGACTTATATTAATATATGAACACATGCAAATACATACACACATACACACATACATACATACACACATACATACGTATGTATAAATATTTAAATTTGAATGAATCGATATTAATTTGATACGGTATTAATTTGAATAATTTCATTGATTTTTAAACCCATTATTAAATTAACAAAAAAATATTAAATTTATTAAAAAAACTAACAAATACTGTTATTTTTGATTCAATATATGTAGATTATAACAGTTTATTGGATTCTGATAATATTAAAAAAAAAACTATTTTAAGAATAAGTATTATGCTTTTTTTTTTTTATTCTTGTCATAACTTTGGAGTAAAATTTTATGTAAAATCATTTTAGACACGACTAAGAAAAACTTAAAAGTTTTCAAATTTTTTTTAGATCAAAAGTACCAAGAAGCTCCGGTTAAAATCTTGTTAAAATCTAAATTGTTGGATCACAATAAGTTCTTAATTCCTGTTCTGCACGGAATTAAATGTGCGATTTAATTATCCCTGTATCTATCGTAATGTAGAAAAGGGCAGTGCTAATTTTAATTAAATTACAAAAAAAATTGCACAAATATATCAGTGTTATCTCTGATCCAATATCGAATATTACAGTTTAATCAATTAATTTAATTCAATTATCCCTGTATCTATCGTAATGTAGAAAAGGGCAGTGCTAATTTTAATTAAATTACAAAAAAAATTGCACAAATAAATCAGAGTTATCTCTGATCCAATCTCGATTATTACAGTTTATTAGATTTTGTTAAAGTTATTTGTTCGCAATTTAAATGTCAAGTGCCTTGATTGAGTATTTGATTGATTTGTTTACCCTATGTTCATTGAAGTCTATTAAAGAGGGTATGATTAACCTGTCTGAATTCCCAAAAGGAGTCGGGATAAGGACACTCGGATTTTATATCGATTTGAAGAAGACTTTAGTTCTTTAAATTTAAACTCATTGCCAACGTAAAGAGTTTGGAATATATTTATTTATTTTGTAATTAACTCAAAGAATGACTTGCAAGAACGAGAATGGTTAGCATTTTGGAAATGATCATCGCATTGTCATTGTCATTATCATTATCATTATCAGGCGGTACCAAATGTTTGTTTGATAAAAAAATTAAAGAAAAACTAGAATCCGATCGCGATCATGTGGCCAGTGTCAGTCGTCGAAAGTTATTTACTTATCTTTTTTTTCTTTCTTTTTTTCTTTTTTCTATTTATATTTCCATTTGCGCGTGTTTCCCTTATTTTATTATTTTATTTATTTATTTTTTTTATCTGTTGCCTGCTTTATCTGCACTTGATGAACGGCCACAACTATTTGCACAATAAATATCGTTTTACCTAAGCCCGGAAACTTCTAGGTAACAACATGAGTTAGTTGAGTACCCATGCCATGTTGATATATTATTTTTATTATTATTATTATATTAAGTATTATTCCTCTTTAATTTTTTTTTTTTTTTTTTTTTTTTTGGTAGCGTCAGGCGAGGCTCGGGGCCAGCAAATAAATGCTAAAAGAATGCGCCAACAAACGTGGCTAAAATGATTCCCATACACAGACACACATACATATATATATACATATATATACATATATATATATATATATATATATATGTATGTATATATTGAATGTTGGGGGTGTGTGCTGATTGCGTTGTTTTCTGTCTTTCGTTTTTTTGCTGCTTGTTTATTCTCTAATTTTTATTTATTTTTTTTTTTTTTCGACCCCCTTTGACGTAAATGCTGTCTAAAAGCAGCAGCAAAAGAAAGCAAAAGTTTTGCCAAAGATTTCGACAATAATCGAGTCGGAAAGATTCCGAAGTCGCATGTGAAACCGCGTGATTTTATGCTAAATAATTGAAGCGCACATTTAATTCCATAAAGAACAAGAATCAAGAGTTTATTATCATCCAAAACTTTAGCTTTTAAGCTTTTTAGTACTTTTGCTCTAAAAAGATTGGCTCGGAGCTCGAAAATTATTGAGCTAATCATAGACAGGTACCACTTGTCTTAAATGATTTGACATAAAGTTTAACTTAGCTTATTACTTATTCTTCAAATATTTTTTTTTTGAATTTTCTGTATCTTATATTACTTATTCTTAAAATATATATTTTTTTTGTTTTTCTGTATCTTACATTTTTTTTGACGATAGTTTGTGTTTTCTCACGTGACCATCTCTAAGGTACAACAGTTGCAGTGCCTTAAATCATTAAGAATTAGATTCTATATATTTTGTTTAAAAGATTTCGTTATATCATACCCTTAAGATATAAGAGCTTTAACATGGTATTAGAAAGTTAAAGACAATCCAAATTGGTGATTTAAGCTTAGTTTGTTAAATATATTGGTTACTTTTTTGTCAAGAAAAGTTCTGAAGTTCGAAATTCAATAAATAAGTATTATCTACTTAGAATGATAATGATATATTGGCTGTTGAAGCGAGCAATCAACAATATTTATAAGTAGATGTAAAAAAGACTTTGATTGCATTGTTCCAACCCTTTGATCCGATTGAAATGCAATGCAAAAAAAAACAAAAAAAAAAAACAGGGGCTTCAACGTTCTGGAGTCTAGACATTACCTCGACATAGTTGGAATATATATACATATATATACGTGAGTGCGTAGGTAAACGTTGACTTCATTCCGAATGCTATTCCGTTTCCAATAACGCATGTTGATGATCAATGGAAACGAAACGATCAATCGATCGACTCGATCATTCGTTTAGAATTTCTTTTATTTAGCACTATACTTAAATACATATATATTCAGGTAGGTTACACAAATCTCGAGTTCTTGAAATCAAGCAACATATTTTGAATGAATTTGCTAATCATACAAAAATAAAACATAATAGATAAACGAATATCGGTTTCAGTTACGGTTTCGGTTGTGTTCGCATTTAGATCTACGGTTATCGGTTTCGCAAAATTTGTATATATCGGTTACGTAACGGTTACAGGTTTTTGTATGTTTCGGTTTCGAAATATCGGTATGACTTCGGTTTACAAAACAAATTTAATTAAAAATTAAATTTAGTGTTAAAATACGATGATTACACATTAACAACATAATTAAATGTTATGCTTGAATTTACAATAATTGTCAAATTGTGACACAATGTGTCCCAAAACTTGATTTTCGACTGATCTTTGACTCTTTGGACTTTCAACGAGCACAACTTTATCAAATCTCATCCGATTTCCATTAGGAATGTCTTATTTTTCATAATATTAAACCTACTTTAACTTTGCATTTCAATTTTTTGCTTCTGAGACAACAATTTTGTTCCCAAAATTTGTCGATTTTTGCATAGTTACCCCTTTACATTTTTCAAAAATTTTCAAAAATTTAAAATCTTCAATTTATTCTTTAACTCGAATCCAGGTGATAAAATTAGGGTAAAAAAGTACTTTTGAACTTATTTCGACTTTTTTTCTTTAAATCTTAACGTTTATTTCGGTAGGAATAATTTCGGCTTTTGAGTTTCGGTATAATAAAAATAGTTTTGTTTCGGTTACGGTTACCAATTTCAATCGGCTAATACCGTTTACGGTTGTGGTTTTGGTAACGGTTTAAATCACTTTTTTTAAAAATGCTTGATTATATTGTTTCTTATTATTAATTGCAGGATTATCGCAGTTCGATTTGTCAATCTTAGTTACAGTTTTACAATAACATTTCCACAATAATAAAAATGAAATAAAAATAGAAATATAAAGCACAAATAATATATTTTCAATAGTATCAGAATGAGTTGCAACGGTTAATGATGATGCGGTTAAGGATGGGTTTTACAGGTGGGGGGGGGGGGGGTTGAAATGGGGAGAGGGGAAGAGAGGGCCTCGATTCGAAGAATTCCATGACAGCTCGATGACGCGCTTCTGGCTATCAAGGTGAAGACAAGCAAAACAAAATACAATAGCAATAACAATAACAATGTTCATAATAATACAAAACAACTAGAAATATTCTCATATTGCGCATACGACGCGTGCGCTGAGTCGCACATTATAAAATCCAATACAAAAAAAAGAATAATAAAAAGTGGGCCCGTTTTTTAGTAGAGAACGCGCCTCCAAAAAACATACAGACACACACACATATATATGTATATATATAGACACACACACACACATAAAAGTAGTTTTTTTTTATGGTTTCTTGGTTGAATTGAATTCAATTGAATTGGAAAAAAAGTGCAGCTCAGATTTGCAGCAAAGTAAAGAGATCTAATAATGAAATACAAACATGCATCTCTTGGGCAATTGTGTAATTTGATATGATAGTCAATAAAAAATAAAAAAATAAATAATAAACACACAGTTACTTCGGTATATGACAGTCATTTATCAACTTGTTTTTGTCAAATGACAAACAACCACAAGAACAACAAGAACAACAAGAACAACAACAACAATTGCTCGTGTCAACAGCAATAACAGACTCGTGCATGAGTACAAATAACATATAAATCATATATATACATATACATATATATCGGACAATACTATATACATATATCCAATTCAAGTAGCTTGTTTATTTCGATGCTTTGCACTTGAAGTGCCTACGCATCGAAAAATAAAAGAAATCACTCGTTAACACCAGCGAGTCGACAGTATTTCTAGTATTTATATACTAATTTTAGTCTTTTTGTTTACCTCTTGCAATTCAACTTTCGCATTTACACATCGTTGATTGTTGTGTTTACTTATTTTTAGTTGTAACCCAAGAACAAGAACCATAATTTGATTTCATTGATTTAATCACTAGCCACATCATATTTTTATGTATATACATATTTACATATATAGTATAGTATATAGTATTCGATGTGGCCACTCGGCTTGCAAATTATTTCAAAAACAATTTAATTACTAGTTTCCTAGGTATTCAACTTAAATCGAATTCCAGGAAATATTTATGAAACAACCTTTTAATCTTTTTATTCTTTTAATAAGTGCACAATTATTGGGATTCCTATGAGAATTGAAACCGAAACAAATCTTTTTTTTTTGTACCGAAACGCAAAAACCGAAATTATTCCTACCGAAATAAACGTTAAGATTTAAAGAAAAAAAGTGGAAATAAGTTCAAAAATACTTTTTTACCCTAATTTTATCACCTGGAGTCGAGTTAAAGAATAAATTGAAGATTTTAAATTTTTGAAAATTTTCGAAAAATGTAAAGGGGTTACTATGCAAAAATCGACAAATTTTGGGAAAAAAATTTTTGTCTCAGAAGCAAAAAATTTAAATGCAGAGCTAAAATAGGGTTCAAATTATAAAAAGTAAGACATTCCTCTTGGAAATCGGATGAGATTTGATAAAGTTGTGCTCGTTGAAAGTCCAAAGAGGCAACATTTCTCAAAGATAGTTAATCTACAATAATATATTGACCATATTTATTGGTTCAAATCGAACTATAATATCATATACCTGCCCTAGGAACGATCAGTCGAAAATCAAGTCTTGTGTTACAAAACTGTACGACACATTTTTGTCATAAAAATAAAAAGAAAAGGGAATCAAGTGAAAAGTTGAGCTCGATGAGCTTGATTTGATCTTGACACGTGATAAGATTGTTTACTGGTTGATTAGGATGATTAAGTTATTTAATTTATTTACTTAAATAATAAAGGGCTACAAATATATAATAAAACGTGCAGAAGATTCTTATTATTATAGTGCCCTAAAGCGCTTCTTATTATCATTTAGATAGATGTAGATTTACAGTTTGTTGTTTTGGGCACACTAATCCTTGACACGCTCCCCTTAGCGAAGGTCACAACCACACACACACACACACTCACACACACTCACACCGCTGACCCACTAAAAATCCATGTATGAAAAAGTAATAATGCAGTTGGATTCTTGGGACCCAAAATATCTATAGTACTATTTTATAAATGAAATTAACATTAATTAATGTTAAAAACAATATTAATAAAAATTCTAAAATTAGGTTTATTCAAAATATTTTAAGACAGTAGCTGACATTTTTAGTAACTTTTTTAAAGAAATTATAATACAAAACTGAACGACACATTTTTTTTTGAAGAATAATTCCAAAAATAGCGAAACAAGTAAAATTGAGCTTTTGAACTTGACACGAGGTGAGATTGTTTACTGTTTACTGGTTGATTAGGATGATTTAGTTGTTGATTATGGGCACACCTTTATTTAATTTATTTATATAAATAATAAAGGGCTAAAAATATATAATATAACATGCCCTAAAGAGCGTGTTATTATCATTTATGTAGATTTACATCTTGTTGTTTTAGACACACTAATCCTTGACACGCTCCCCTTAACGAAGGTCACACACACACACACACACACTCACACCGCTGACCCACTAAAAATCCATGCATGTGTATTTGTATTACAAAAAATGTACGGTGCCTATCCAAACCAACGCATCCCATTCCATCCATTCATTGACTCAGTCATCCAGTACATTGACATTGGAAACACTCATACTTGCAAAACTGTACAAGTGTGTGTGCATATATGTGCGTGTGTGTGTTTGTGCAGTAACATCGCGTGATCGCGATAAGTAAAGCGAAGATCTGAGACCAGAAGGAGGTGACAAATGGGCAGAAACGTTTGTTTATCAACTAGTTCGGTGAGAGGAGCCCACAATGTAAAGAGAGCGCAAGCAAGAGAGTCATGTAAGAGAAACGAACTCTTAACTTACAGCAAACGGAAAATGCAAATCATTATCATAATTATTTCCTGTTGACAATAAGCATGATGTTGAGTTGCATCAGCTATTTAGTTTATGGGACTTCATTTTACAAAATGTAATTCAACTACATATATTTACACAAATATTTTTTCAATTCTAATTCTAATGAAATATTATTGGGAATTACAAGCACACGCAAATACAGTACCTCAGGTCTTATCAGTGGGAAATTCATATATGTATGTGCATAACTACCTATAACTAAAAAACCAAAACAAAATACTCAAATTACCACTAGGAAAAAAACAACGAAATGTGCGCATCATGTTGTCCAGGTGACAGATAAGGCGAAACGCAGACAAAAAAAAAACACTAATTTCCCTCTTGTGTCATTTTCGATTCTAAAAAGATATTTGTACTGAAAAGTAATCGTTCCCCTCAGGTAGAAACTTGGCGAGCTGTGCTAAAAAAATAAGAATTGAACAACTGAAAAACAGAAAAACTGAATAACACGTGTGCGTCAGAGTTTTTCAGTGTTTTTTTCTTCAGTTTTTCCGCAATTTCGCTTTAGCATATGGCGACATTTCAATACCAACAATCTATAATAATGACAGCTAAATTACTTATTTAGCTTTCTATTGTACAAATAACAACGGATCCCAAAAAAATTACTTCATCTTAAATAGAATACTTATAAATATTAAATACTTATATTGTTAAATTTAAAAAAAATATATTTAAAATCATTTTCAAAAATATATTGAACAGTTTTTTGACTTAGCTGAGTATAGTAATTTTCGACTCATAGAATCCATTATTTAAGCAAATGATTAATTTAGCATTATATGTAAGTAGCTGCAGATAGTCACAAGTTTTGCATTTGCTGTGTTCTTTTACTTTATTTTATTTATTGATTCTCGACAATGATATTCCCAAAATATCTATCTTAGTATAAAGAAGCGTTGTGTTTGCACTCTAGGCCTCTAATGGAAAAGTACACACCGAGCAAACCGAACAAAGAACCCGAATTTTACGCTTAAAGCCAAAAATTGAGTGTACAAAAAAGTCACAAAAAAAAAACTCAGCAATATTTCGAAAAGGTAAAAAGTGGAGAGCAAAAAATTTAAACGAAACGAAGCAAATTAAAATTGTATTCGCTTTTTTTCTTAGTTGAAAGGAAAATCACAGAAGCATACTCGACTTGTAGATATGATGTGATCTGAATATTCTTTTGCAATACCAAAAATTTGTATCATTATTTTATTGCATAGCTTTATAATTTCGTAACGTGAAAGCCCTTTTGAATTTAAGAAAGATCTGTACACAATATTAAAGATATATAAATAAAAATTACGCTTTTAATAATTTTCTGCATGAAGTAGGGATCGTAACTAGTGAGTATACCCTTTCTCAGTGAGCATAGGGTATAGCAAGTTCGTTGACGGTAGGAATTTTTTTGGGTTGTGTCTCGTTCTCAGTTCGATCGCTTTCCGTTCGTTTGTCCGTTCGTCATTTCGTTGTTTCGTCGTTCAGTTCGTCGGGTCAGCCGAAAAGCTGCGTTGCGTCCAAATAAGTACGTGGTAGACGAGCTTAACCAACAACATTCATCTCTTCACTCTCTCTCTTCACCCCCCCCCCCCCCCCCACACTCTATGTGTGTCGTTCTCCAGCATTAGCGAACATAAGTTGTCTCCCCTTGGCGGCAATCGTTAGAATCGTTTGCGTCTTTGTCGCTCTTAAAATGGCTGCCCAACACATTGGTGAACGGTAAACAAGCGAGAGAACGCAACGTTGACATCGCCACTCTCGCCTCTTTCGCTCTCCCATCTCGTTCGATCGTTTGCTGTCGTCGTCGTCGTCGTTGACGTTGTCGTCGACGTTGACGTCGCAACGCGTCGTCATAGTGTGCACTGCTCTGGCCTATACATAAAGGCGCGCATTGCGACAGGAGTTCAGTTCTTGCAGAGACTCTGTGCTGTCCAGACGTACGCGCGCATAGAAAACAAGCGGCTAACGAAAACAGAAACAAAATCAAAAAGCAGCATCCAAAGACCCCAATTGAGAATACACTGTAACTTGTGTACAATATCATATTATTTTTTTGTTGTTTATTATTCTATGCTCCCTGAACCAATCACTGGTTAGCAACTAACTTGAAAACTTTGGTGAAAAGTGCAAAAAAAAAAGAAGAAAAAAAGTAACACGTGCGAAAAATAATTCAAGTATATATAAAATTATAAATAATATATATAAGTTTTTCTTTTAACATATATACAAGTTTGTATTGTTGTTGTCGTTGTGTTGAGCATAAACAATTCTCGCCGTGTGTGTAGAATCGCGCGGTGTGTCTGTGTGTGCGTGTGTGCCGGAAAAGTTCTTAACGCTTTCCCTTTCATTTGTTTTTGTTTTCGAACATTTTTGTCTCTTAACAAATTTACACTCTTGCGAAAATGACGACTAAAATGGCAATTAATGCAAAGGTTTGTAATACTTTTTAATGTAATAACTAATTCAGTTTTTTTTTTGTATTAGTATTTAATTAACTAGTTTTTAGTCAATTAAACTTTAGTTAACCTCCCCCATTCCACAACTTGCTCCCTCAAAAAAAAAAACGGACGAGAAAAACCCAAAATTTAGCGACTGTTATCAGTCAACAAAACAACAGTTGGTTCAACACAAAAATCCAAAAAAAAAAAAAAAAAAATGTTGATAACAATAAAAAATATTAAATACCTAAAACATGTATAGAAGTATGCAAACACAATATAATAATGATAATAATAATATAAATATGCTATAAAAAAAAGAAATCTGTTTTCTAGTCGCGTCTTCGAATCAAATTTACATTCAGTTGGCAACAAGCAAATTTCCCACAAAAAACAACAAGTAAAAAATAATCGAATGATCACGTCTATAGAAATATGCAAAAAATAGAAAACAAGAAATGAAATTGATTGAAAACAAAAGAAATTTGTTCTCCATCTTCAAATCAAACTTATTTGGTAAGCATACATGTTTTCAAAATACATATTCTGTATTCGAATCTATTATGTAGATGGTATCAAATAAGTGGCGAGCGTTTAGAGATAAATCGATTACTTGAACGTTTTTTTTATAGTCTTGCCTTTAAAATAGTTTTTCTTGTCGCGTTTTTATTTATAAATATGTTTGGACAACAAACAAAATGTTTATTGCATTCTCTTGACTCTTATCGTGACGATTTGCCTGACGATAAGTGACCTGGGCAGCGCACTTTTCCCTCAACACCTTGATGGTTTGATGGTTGTTGTTGTTGATGGTTGTTGTTGTTGATGGTTGTTGATGGTTGTTGTTGTTGATGGTTGTTGTTGTTGATGGTTGTTGTTGTTGATGGTTGTTGTTGTTGTTGATGGTTGTGCCAAGAAGTGACGTCGTAGACATACCGGCTCCGTCTAGACTCTCACACAATCACACACACACACACACAGCATAAATACATGTCTTCAGGTTGTGCTTGAACTAGTTTTGCTTTTCAATTTGTTATTCATTTTGTGTTTTTCATTTTTTCGAATATTCATGGCTGATGCAATGCGTCTTTTGGATTTCTCACTTTTGACCGATTTTCAGCACATTTATTTTTTTTTTTTTTGTAAATTTAAATTTTGTTTTTCCGGCATAGAGACACTTAACACGACTATTTCATCATCAAACTCAAATGCCGTGGAATCTGTTGTCAAAAATTGCTGATCAGCTGTTTTTGATAGATTTTTGTGATAAGCTTACTTTGAAATAAATATTATTACATTGTGTTTATAATTCTATAAAGTACATGCAACATTTTGACCTCTTTTGTCTAAATGATGATAGAGCAATTTTGAATGGGAAAAAGATAAGTCAATTGGAAATATATATACATATATATATATATATTCTTAAGTTGAATTCAAAGTCAACACAAGGAATTCCATTTCTGGAACAGAATTAACTGTAGGAAGGAATAGTGAAAAATAGTAAAAATATAAATTTAACCAAGAATTGAATTTCCATCTCTCATTTACAAACAAATTTTAGAGAATTAATTCTCTTAACATAAAGAATAGAATGCCTATTTTAAGAACTCGAGAGAAGTTCTTAAGTCTAAAGATTCAAGACAAGAAATTCCAATGTATTCCATTCAAAATGGAATATATGTATTTCAAGTGAAAATCACCTGTATCCGAGTATAGACCTCGAAAAAGCCTATGACTTGATCCCACTAATGAGATGCTAATATCTGGAATTACTTACGTTTAACATGCATATGTATTATTTATGTAATCGTTCTTTAATCGGACATATCATTTGAAATTCGTAACATGTGCCCGTGGCCCAAATAAGCTCACATAACTGAGAAGTGCAGAGAGAGGCGCAACAAAAAAAAAATGACAGAGGTTATTGAACGACGCACAATCGAAATCGGAATTAAAATTGGAAATGGAATTGGAATTGGATCTACATAAAATATAATTGTCTATATGCCCACCTATAAATGATATACAGTCGTATTCCCATAAGTCAAACTTCTATAACTCGAATTTGCTACAAGTCAAACCAAATCGAGTGGCAATCAACTCAATAAACTTGAATAAAACGAATTCCATAAGTCGCCGTCTCTAGAATTGAAACTATTTCCTTGGTTAATGGTGATTCGACTTAGGGAATCTCTACTGTATTTCCATAGGCTTAGTCTTCGTTTCCGTCTCGTTGTTTAATGCAAATGTGACTCGTGGTTTGTGGTTCGTGGTTCGTGGTCCGAGTTCGTCTGGCTTTTGGGGCCAACACGAATAAGCAATTGCCATGCAACACAAACTTTCGGCTTTTGGCCAATTTGCATACAAGTGAATGGAAATGTTAATTACAAAAAAAAAACAAAACAAAAAAAAAACAGGTGCCAATCAATTGAAATTTTTGTTGCAACTTGTGTATGAAACTTGATCAAGTGAATTCTATAGCATTGGCAACATAATAGATTGATAGATTAGAAAAGTTGTCTGGATACGCAACCGGTTCCGGTTTCCACATGTAAATTATGTTTTTACAACTGATTACTATCTGAAAGATACTTTAAGGATTAAGCGATACATTTTATCGATAAATATACTATATATATTGTAAGGCTCTCAATTAAGTCAAACACGTAAATAATTCATAAAATAAAGCAATGGCATGAATACATCTAAAATTTCAACATAAGAATATATAATTTTTTTTAAATACTTACCTAAATATAAATATTCGAATGTTTTTTAAAGCCTGTTCCAATTTGAACTTAATTTAAGTTTTCATAACAGGGTTTTCAACCGTCTAGCTCTTAGCGTTAGGGCAGTGCTTTAGTCAGTCAATCTCTAGTCAAGATAAAGAATTTTATAGATTTGAACTTACTTGCAAGTCAAGTAAACTAAAATAACGTGGATAATTTCAACCGTCTAGCTCTTACTGTACTCATCATTCAACCGTCTAGCTCGCAGCTTAAGATTTGATTTGATAGTTAGTCAGCCTCTAGTCCGGATAAAGAATCTTATAGAGTAAAACTCAATTGAAGGTTAAGTTTTCCAATAAGAAATACGCCTGAAAATTGCAGGCGTCTAGCTCTGAGCGTTGTCTGTTGAGACATGTTCAAATTACTTAGTTAAGCGAATTACAAATTTCGAACTTGATGATAAACAAAGTGTGAATTGATTTTTCTTTCAGGATATTTTCCGCAACCAGCATCGATTGATCCGCTTCATCGAGCAGTCGATTCGCTTGTGCAGCAATCAATCCCTGAAGACGGCACAGCAGCAACAGCAGAAGACGACAACCAGTGACTTTGAGATAAACGCATCGGTTAACACACAATATACACATGCCCCGGAACCGATCAAACATGACAAGGATGTGGGCGATATGTTCAAGGCATCACAGTTGTCGGTGCGATTGGCGACACCGCAACAGTTGCAGCCCAAACCCGATAACGATGAGGAACTTGGCTTTGGCAAACTCTTCACCGATCACATGCTCAAGATCTATTATCACAAGAGCTTGGGTGGCTGGCAAAAGCCCGAAATTACGCCCCTGGAGAATCTAGTCATGCATCCAGCTGCCAAAGTTTTGCATTATGCTGTTGAGGTGAGTCTACGACCTAACAAGGCCAAGATCAACATCATTCACATCTTTCACCATCAAAAAAATCACTCAGCTCACAAAAATATCAAATCAATTAAAATTAAATTAAAAAAACTCCAACAATTTACTTAGATATTCTAATAAAATTCGAAATAAATTCTTTTTTTTTGGAAGTCTGAATATTAAACTTTAAAATCTATAGAGTGTCGGCTGAAACATCCGCTAAAGATTCATTTAAGATTCGCTAAAGAGTCGCTTTGAATTGGCTGAAGATTCGCTTGAGATTCGCTGGAGACTATTTTATTAAGAAAATCACGTGCCTAGTATAAAAAGAACAAGAAACAGAATTTGATAATACACATTTGTCAATTAAGATTTTAAAACAATTAAAAAAGAAGCGAATTGTGTTCGGACCAGCTCTATAGAAAAATACGAAAATAGAATTTAACGAAAATTGTTTTGCATTTCTTGCAGTTGTTTGAGGGCATGAAGGCTTATCGCGGTGTCGATGGCAAAATTCGCATTTTCCGGCCGGACATGAACATGAATCGCATGAATTTGGCCGCTCAGCGTTCCGGTTTGCCCACCTTCGAGGCGAATGAGTTTGTCCAGTGCCTCTCCCGACTGCTGACCATCGATTCCGAGTGGGTGCCACACACAGAAGCCGCCAGTTTGTACATCCGACCGACCTTAATTGGCATCGATGTGAGTATTACTTGAATGAGATTCCTTTCTTTCTTTTTCTTTTACATTACGCATCTGTTTTTTTCTGGAACAGCCAACGTTGGGCGTTGCTTCATCCGACTCGGCGTTGCTTTATTCGATACTCAGCCCCGTGGGCAGCTACTTCAAGACGGGCGGCAATGGCGCCGTTTCCCTCCTGGCCGATCCCAGCTACACACGCGCCTGGCCCGGCGGCGTTGGCAATCGCAAAATGGGCTCCAACTATGCACCCACCATCAATGTTCAAAAGGAGGCCGCCGCCCGGGGACTGCAGCAAGTCCTTTGGCTCTACGGCGAGGATCATCAGCTAACCGAAGTGGGCACCATGAATATATTCATGTTCTACGTGAACGATCAAGGAGGTAGGAAGACGCTATATATCAATATCAACAGCCCTATGCCCAAATGTCAAGCAATGCTATTGTTTTTTTTTTTTTTTTAATTTTTGTGTATTTATTTAAATTGGTTTATATTCAAGTTAAATAGCTATATATCAATATCAACATACATATTTATGTCATTATTTTCATATGTCCATATTTGAAGCAAGATTTCTTTTTTTTTTCTTTTTATTTTTTTTTAATTATAGATTATTTATTTAAATTTGTTTATATTCAAGTTAATTAGCAGCTTAAACTAATTTTAAATCAAAAACACAATACAATTGACTAATAGCGAAATATTCTTTAACAATAACAAACTAGAACAATAGATGACATGATTATTAACAAAACAGTGAGATTTTCAAAAGAAGATTTTTACATTTTGACATCAACTTTTGACATATTTATTTAAAAAAATTACAGTAAAAATTAAATGAAAATTAAACAGTTTAAAGAAAATTTAGTAATTATATTTAAATCTATATTTTAACAAAAATAATAAAAAAGTTAAATTCATTCATTTAGCTGAATTCATCTTATTTATAATTAATTTATTATTGCAGAACAAGAACTGATTACACCTCCCCTGAATGGTCTGATTTTGCCGGGCATCACCCGAGACTCGATTCTGACCATGGCCCGCCAGTGGGGCAAGTTCAAGGTGACCGAGGGCGTCTTCACAATGCCCATGGTCGCTGATCTGCTGAACCAAGGACGCGTAAGTAGCCCAACAATAGATCTGAATAAGACAAAGGCAAGTCGAAACTAATCTTGAACTTGTCTTTTGTTCCTTGCAGTTATTGGAATTGTTTGGCACTGGCACCGCCTGTGTGGTTAGTCCCGTCAATCGCATCAATTATATGGGCCAAGATTTGTATATACCCACCATGGAGCAGGAGAAGCCCATCCATGAACTGATACGCGAAACTCTGTCCGATATTCAGTACGGCAAGGTGGATCATCCCTGGTCCGTGGTGATTGACTAAGTTGATTGACTGAAAGGTCAATCAATCAACAGCACCAAGCCAAATGTGGTGCAGCACAGTTGTGTATTAGTAGGTTATATATATTGTAGTTAAAACAATTGGTAGGAATGTTGGCAGATTAGTTTCTGGTTTATCAAGATATGCTCGAATTTTTGGTTGGTTGCATTTAAAGAACTATACGTAAAACGCAGATATATTTATATATATTATTTACATATATGTATATGTTTAGAGCTTAACTAACTAGCTGTTAGTTAAGGGCCATGCTATATAGTTACTATATACATTTATAATCTATATACGATTTACCATTCTATTTATTTATATCTGCTTTTCTTATTCTAATTATTTTTTGTTATTTTTTTTGTTCCTTTTTTTTTTTTTTTCTTAATTTATGCTTTTACTTCCAATCAAGTTAATGTAAAGAAAAGCGCAAAAACCTTAAAATAATTTAGTTCCTAGCCAAAGTCTAAGTTCAGGAATTGCAACAATTGCATTTCTAAAAAAGAAAAAAAATATTAAAAAAGAAAAAAAAAGAAAAAGAAAATGAAACAAATATTATTTTTGGAAACGTACCGGAGGCAAATGCATTTATTAGTCAGTAAGTTGTCAGAGTCGAGTCCAAGTTAACAAAATTGCTAAGACACATTTCTGGAATGTTTGTTTTTGATTGATTTTTCCATTAATGCTGGAGGTAAAAGCAGTCGGAGAGCTGCCGAGCAAGCTGTGACTAAACTATTATTGTATGTACATAGATGTTAAACTATATACTTATTATGAATTATATATATATATATACGTATACGATCGCTATATTTAATTCTATTATTGAACAGAATTGATGAATAATAAAAATCAAATACTGAAAACGCCAAAAGCGAAGAAAAAAATAAACAAAAGCATTTTTCTTGCCCTTTTTCATTGATCAGAAAACAACAAAATTTTCTATTTAATTAGCTATTAGATGAGAAGAAATGAAATTGTCCTATACAATCCGACCAAATTTGCTTCAAATTGTTTCACTTTGAAACTATAAATGTTTGCTATTTTCTATCAGATCAATCAGCTTTTGTCAGCTGTCACTAAGAGTCGTTGCATCCTAAAAGTATGCAAGCATATTTCACGAAATATTTACAGAAAAACAAAAAATCAAACGTGCGAACAATAATATTAAAAAAAATCTAAATAGAGGTTGATTTTTTGATGAATTCAGTTGTGAAGCTCAAATATATTTTGTTTTAAACAATTATTAAATTTTGAATACAAAATGATAGTTTTTGTTGTTTCTTTTTTAAACACTTGTTAAATTTCAATACAAAATGAACTTGTTCATTGTTATTCTGTGGAACTTGGCACACACACTTGTGGAACTTGTTCGTTCATCTGATTTGTCAATATTTGGCACGTTAACCAACACTACATGTAACGGACATCTTTTTTTCTGTGATTGTAAACCCGCTTGAGATGGACAGTTGTATTTTGATTGTTAGTTGCGCTTACACAAATATATGTTGTATATTTATTGAGTGGCCGGAATAATTGATGGGTTGCACAGTGTACACGGAATCAGTTGAATCAATGAATTAATTAATCAAATTGCGGTTTAGTTAGTTTAGTTTAGTGAGACTTGCTGTTGTTGTTGTCGTCGTCGTCGTGCAATCCGCAAGCGGGCAGTCCAAACGTCTGGCGCTCCACCTGCGACAGTTTGCAGGGTCGCACCTCGTCAATGATGTCCCTGGCCTGGGCGTGAAGGACGCGCATGCGCTCCTCATCGATCCGTCGCTCCATGTCCGCCTCCATGTCGTGCAGCGCCTGCTTTATCATGCGCTCCTCCTCGACGGCGGCCGCACGCAGTCGCACATTGTTCACAATATCGGAGGCGATGCCCTCGTAGCTGCTGAGATTCATCGCATGGCTGATGGCCTCCCGATCGGCGGCCTGTTGATATTGGCGCTCCATGAAGCTGGTGCTGTCGCGTCTGATCTTTGTGAGAGCCGCATCCTTTTCCATATAGAATTGTTGCTCCTTCTGCTGGTTGATGAGATCCTTCGCCACCTGGTTATGCACATTAATTAGACCGGGAATAAAACCGTAACCTTAACCATAACCGTAACTGTTAACCGATGCTAACCGATTGAAATTGGTAACCGTAACTGAAATCGTAGCCGAAACAATACTTTTTTATTATACCGAAACCTAAAAACCGAAATAACCGCTAATATTTCACAGAAACAAAGTGGAAATAAGTTCAAAAGTACTTTCTTACCCTAATTTTATCACCTGGAGTCGATTAAAAGAATAAATTTATGATTTTAAATTTTTGAAAATTTTCGAAAAATGTTAAGGGGTAACTATGTAAAATTTCCGAAAAAAATGAATTTTTCAAAATCTTCCAATTTTGATGCCAAATCAATATTTGTATAACAAAATGGTGAAAAAGACATCCCTTTTGAAAATCGGTCAAGATTTGACATATCTATTCAAATTTAAAGTATACCATGTACTATAAATCAGGGAACATTTTGCTGTTTTTGGCTTAAATCTTAAAGAAACAAATCGAAATTCAGTTCAAAAGTACTTTCTTACCCTAATTTTATCACCTGGAGTCGATTAAAAGAATAAACTTAAGATTTTTAATTTTTGAAAATTTTCGAAAAATGTAAAGGGGTAACACTGTAAAAATCGACAATTTTGGGAAAAAAAATTTTTGTCTCAAAAGCATAAAATTTGAATGCAAAGTTAAAGTAGAGTTAATAATATGTAAAATAAGACATTCCTCATGGAAATCGGTGGGGATTTAAGAAAGCTTGTTGAAAGTCCAAAGAGTTAACATTTCTTATTTAAAGATCATTTATTTGTTATTTGTAATCCCACTGTGATAGACCCAGCCCTTATTCTGTTAAAAACGAATTTAACGATTGTTAAATTAATTTTTTTTAATGATTTATTTTCTACACTTTCAGTAAAGCCATGAAAGTTCAAAGTATAAGAATAATATCGTGTACTAAAAACCGGGAGGCCTTAAAAGTCGAAAATCTTACATTTTGGCTTAGATTTCAAAGAAATAAAGTGGAAATTTGCTCAAATGTACTTTTTTACCCTAATTTTATAGCCAGAAGTCGATTAGAATAATAAATTAAAGATTTAAAATTTTTGAAAATTTTCAAAAAATGTAAAGGGGTAACACTGTAAAAATCGGGAATTTTGGGAAAAAAAATTTTTGTCTCAAAAGCATAAAATTTAAATGCAGAATAAAAGAAGGTTTAATATTATGAAAAATAAGGTATTCCTCACGGAAATCGGATGAGCTTTAATAAAGTTGTGCTTGTTGAAAGTCCAAAGAGTCAACATTTAATTGTTTGAACTATCTTAAAAATTAATTTTATTGTAAATATAATATCAATATTAAATCAGCCATCCTAATTGATATATCGATATTATATCAACAATCCTAATCGATATGTGGATGTTATATTAAGAACCCTAATCGATATATCGATATTATATCAACAACCCTAATCGATATATGGATATTATATCAACAACCCTACTCGATATATAAATAGTATATCAACAACCCTATTCGATATATCGATAATATATCAACAACCCTAATCGATTTATCGATGTTACATCGACAACCCTAATCGATATATCAATATTAAATCAACAGCACTTATAGATATTATATCAACAGCCCTAATCGATATATTGATATTATATCAACAACCCTAATTGATATATCGATATGAAATCAACAACCCAAATCGATATATCGATAGTATATTAGAAATCTTAGTTGATATATCGATGTAACAGCAACCCTAATCGATATATCGATACTATATCAACAACCCTACTCGATATATAAATAGTATATCAACAACCCTATTCGATATATCGATAATATATCAACAACCTTAATCGATATATGGATATTATATCAACAACCCTACTCGATATATAAATAGTATATCAACAACCCTAATCGATATATCGATATTATATCAACAACCCTAAGCGATTTATCGATGTTACATCGACAACCCTAATCGATATATCAATATTAAATCAACAGCCCTAATCGATATATTGATATTATATCAACAACCCTAATTGATATATCGATATGAAATCAACAACCCAAATCGATATATCGATAGTATATTAGAAATCTTAGTTGATATATCGATGTAACAGCAACCCTAATCGATATATCGATACTATATCAACAACCCTACTCGATATATAAATAGTATATCAACAACCCTATTCGATATATCGATAATATATCAACAACCTTAATCGATATATGGATATTATATCAACAACCCTACTCGATATATAAATAGTATATCAACAACCCTAATCGATATATCGATATTATATCAACAACCCTAAGCGATTTATCGATGTTACATCGACAACCCTAATCGATATATCAATATTAAATCAACAGCCCTAATCGATATATTGATATTATATCAACAACCCTAATTGATATATCGATATGAAATCAACAACCCAAATCGATATATCGATAGTATATTAGAAATCTTAGTTGATATATCGATGTAACAGCAACCCTAATCGATATATCGATACTATATCAACAGCCCCAATCGATATATCGATATTATATCAACAGCCGATTGATATATCGATAACATATCAACAGCCCTAATCGATACACCGATAATATATTAAGATATTAAGAGCCGTAATCGATATATCGATAAGACAACGCGATGCATTTAAATATGGAACACTACACACCTGTTGCTTCTGACTGCGACGCTTCTCGATGTCCTGATGGGCGCGTTTCTTCTCCTTCGCCTGACGCTCGCAGGCGAGAATATCGGCGAGCATGTTGTCGTGGGCCTCCTGCTTGCTGCGCAACTCGCCGAGCTGCTGTCCCAGATGGTCGCTGACGAGGCGACGTCGCTCGATGTCGTCGACGCGTCGCTGCAGCTGCTGGCGCAGAAAGCTGGCGGTGACCGGACCCAGCGCCTCCATGACAATCACATCCAGTTGATCCGGTTCGATGGGATTCGCCTCGCGAATGCTGCGCTGCAGGGCCGCAAACTCATCGAGCATCTGCTTGAGCTCCAGCCGCTTCTTGTGACGCCACTCGTGCGATTGCTGCAGATCGGTGGCGTGCGCCAGTTCGTCATTGTGTCGCTTCTGACGACCCTCCGCCATGTCCGTCAGCTGTTGCTGCTCCCGCTGCGTCTGCAGTTTGCGTATCTGTTCGACCAGCTGTTCGCTGTAGCTTTGCGCCTTCCTGCGCAACGCCAGCTGCTCGGCCAGCTTCTCCTGACGCACCTGCTCCCGATCCGCGAGCGCCTCCCGGCGCTCCAGCGCCCGCTCCACGCCATGCAGATCGATGTTATCGTTGCGCTTCTTCACCACACTCAGCGTCGTCTTGGCCCGATCGATTTCCGTCGCCAGATCGCGTAATCTCTGCGAGTTCGCATGCAGTTGCTTGCGTCTCATCGCCTCGGCGAACTCGCGCCGATTGTGCTCGGCCATCATGCGGGCGATCAGCGCCGATTGACGCTCCCGCTCCTGGATGGGATGATAGTTGCGATTGCGATCGTCGGCGATCTGTTGCACCTGATATTTGACCTCGCGGTACAGGCGATTCGTCGAGGACGAGGTGGCCAGCACCAGCGGACACGCGTCCGCTTCCATCGCCCGATCGCGGCCCGTCTGCGGCAGCCGCTTCAAACGGCCCAACATATCGCCCAGCGGCTCCTGCGGCACCGTGGCGAACAGCGAGACGCGCGGATCATCCCAGGCGCCATATTGGATGCGCGCTGGCTCCATGCGACGACGACGTCCGCGCCGCATCTCTCCGCCCGACATTCTCCCTTAGCGTTTGCAATTCTTTTACGTTAAATGTAATGTTACGTTTCTCAATTGCGCGCTGTTTAGTTTTGGTTTCTTTTCTTTTGTTTTTTCTAGTTTTTGTGTTGTTATATTCCGGAATCGTGCTAACCAACTGCCAAGTGTGCGACTGAAACTGAACGAAACGTGCTCCCAAACTGATTCCCCCTCCAGCAACGAACCCAAGGCCCACTAGACACTTGAATGCCGGGTAAAACTGTTTTCTAGAGCTGCGCCGACCACTCACGATAGTATCGATATATCGCCTTCTTATTTGATTTGTTAAGTCGGCTATCCAGCACCGCGGAAAATGTATGTCAGGTATTTGCAAAACTAAAACAGTGTGACCATATACCAAAAACGTGCATGGTCACTCTGGCGAATCAGCTGTGTATTTAGCAACAATATATTCCATCGATAGGCCATTTATCGATATGCATTTGTGGATATCGTACACGTTGCTGGATACTCAAGAAACGAAAACGTAATATAAAAATTCCTGGCACAGTTTGTTTTTTTATATGAAGTTTGACGGGAATTGTTTACACTATTTCACACTGTTCAGTTTCCTTTTTGTTCTGTGAATTGGCAGTTTTTCATTTCTTTGACATTGTCTTTAAAGACGGAACTACTTTGAAATTAGCCTTGCTGTTGTTTGAATAAATGGATGTTGGTTAAAAATAACGATACTATCGATACTATCGAATTCTTGTATAGAAAAACTCGAAAGTATCGAATATCTCCAGCATCGATGTTTTCATAGCTCTACTGTTTTCCCAGATCCCCCAAACGAAAACTTTTAGAATTTAGTGATGTCAAGAAAAACGATGTATCAAGTTTTGAATTATCGTCAAAACAACAATCGATAAGTCCATATATCGTCAAACAAAAAGTATCGCGTAAGAGTAATGAACAATCGAGTCATCGATAGTTTTATATCACAACTAAGAATCAGTTGAAACTTTAAACTTTACTCCGATTCCATAATTTGATAATCTATTTACGAGTACTTTTCAAAATATTTCAACACGAAATCCCTTTGAAATTCTGGACAACTTCAGCTCGAACTGTTTTTTAAAATCACCATAAAATTGAAATTCAATTTCGTTTGAGTTGTATTTTAATTTTGTAATTATTATTATACCATTTTTTTGCTCTTTACAATTATTGCAATTTTTTAGTTTGTTACATTTTCAATGTATTTTGCGTTGCTTTTCTTTTCTTTTCTTTTCTTTTCTCGACTCTTCACTTTGCTGAAAATGAGCAGATTAACAAAGTTGATAAATTTTTACTAATTTGTTTATAATCATTTAAAATGTTGAAGCTTGTTTGTTGTTGTTCTTGTTGTTGTGGTCGTTATTGTTTGTTGCTGTTTTTTTAAATACAATTCGAAAGAGTACAAAAAAAACTTGAGCACATTTTGCAAAAATTGTAAATAGAATTGTTTTAATTAGTTTTTATCGTTTTCGATTTGCTTTTTGTATATTTGATTTTGAAATGTGCGACTTATTTGCTGTATTTAGTTAATAATCAGTTGTAGTTTGTTGTTTGTTTGTTCTGTGAGAATTTTGCTATATTGTTGATAAACTTTTTGTTTTTTCAAATTCGATTGCTTCTAGTCAATTTAAATTCAATTCAACAATTTTTGTATCTTTTACATTTCTCCATATTTTTTGTTTTTCTCTTTTCTTTTTCTCATTTAACAATAAACTTAATATGCTGATCAACTTTAATACCAATTAAAAACGCCTTATAAATAAATAAAGATATAGATATATCAAATTTCATTTGTCCAAAATTTGTTTGCATTATGTAGAGTTGATTAGACAGAGATAGATAGATAGGTTGAGGGTGAAAGTGAGCGAGAGAAAGTGAGAGAAAGTGTTTGTTATGATCTCAACAAATTTGTATAATTTTCTATTATTATTGTTAATAATCTATTACTTGCTTTTGCTGTTACAATTGTGAATTGTTTTATTTTTAATGCCATTTTTTCGGCTGAGCTTTAACAACAGTCGTCGATATTTGTCTGTGTGTGTGTGTATTTTGGATTTGTTTCTCATAGATTATATAAACAAATTTAACATTATTATGCTCATTAGTTGGATTCGATTAAATATCATTGGTTGTTCTTTTGCTTTACTCATATTATTGATTGCAATTAACATTTAAATTTATCATTTACTTGCTATAAATATCATTCGTTTTATAATGCATTTCTTTTCCCATCAGTTTCGGTGTTTATAATTTATAATTATTTATAATTTATTGCTGCTAAACAAATCAATTGCATGCCATTTCAATTAATTCTCATTTGTTTTTGGTTTGTTCTTTTAACTATAAATTTGTTGATGTAAAATTTGTGTCTTGTTCGTTCTATAAATTTGGTTGTTAATCTCTAAAAAATACATAGTATATATATATGTATGTATGTATTTGTATAACTATATATGCATGTATATGTACGTGTGTGTCTATTATGCACTATGTAATAGTTTAGTTAAAACTGAAAATGCCAGCATTTCATAATTTGATAATATATGTATGTATTTAAAATCGAACCCAAATAACTATTTGGCTCTTCCTCAAAAGACTTAACTACAAATTATTTATATATATAGAACTATATAATAATAATAATAATGATAATGCTATTATCTATTATCTATCAAATTGCAACGATTAGATCAGAAGTTAAACAAAAAGTATATATTTAGCCTTCGGTCTACCGAAGTTAGTTTTCAGATCCTTGCTGATGGTTTCCAATTGAAATTTTGTATCTATATATAGCAGCTATAGTGTTATGATAATTTGAATCGATTCGTTCAGACATGGTTGAGAATAACATATAATAATATTAGAAACCTCTGCAAGGCTTATATCGAACAAAACAGAATTTCTTTGAGACTTAGTCATATAACATTGGTAAATAAATAAGATTTGATGCTGTTTGAAATGCAGTTGATTCATTTTTAAGGCTATTCGAAAAAGTCATAGAATGGCTGATGTTGATTTGTAAATTATACAATTTAAAATTGAAATTGTCGTTGGCTCGCTTTGGTAGCCTCACTAGCAACGCTTTCGATTTTGGTTGGTTTTCTTTTTGGTTTTATAGTTTTAGGAGTGTTTTTTTACTTAACTTTCAATCTGGTTGTCTTTTCTCTGTTTTATTTTTATTTTTTATTTTAATTTAGATTTTAGTTTATGCCTTAAACAGTTGGGGAAATTCGTTGGCTATTTCGCGCACCAGCTGCTGATCGGATGCACTGCATTCGGTTTCCTCGCAGAAGATGCGCGTAAAGATTTTCATGAGATCATGCTTGCGATGCTGGTGTTCCTGATAGTTTGTATTACGCAAAATGCGACGGCACAGCTCCAAATAGCAGGGACGTAACTATAAAAGGAAGTGGGATAGTTAAGATCACAAATTCAAAATTGATTAATAATTATTAAACTAAATGAGCGGTGGGCACGCAGTGGCTCTGAGAGCAGCGGCTGCTCTTGTCGTTATTTCTGGTCACCGCTGAATTTAATATACAATTAAGATTCAAATTCAAAATTGATTAATAATTATTAGATTAAATAATTATTTTTAAATCAACGGTGGGCACGCAGTGGCTCTGAGAGCAGCGGCTGCTCTTGTCGTTATTTCTGGCCACCGCTGAATTTAATATACAATTAAGATTCAAATTCAAAATTGATTAATAATTATTAAACTAAATGAGCGGTGGGCACGCAGTGGCTCTGAGAGCAGCGGCTGCTCTTGTCGTTATTTCTGGCCACCGCTGAATTAAATATACAATTAAGATTACAAATTCAAAATTGATTAATAATTATTAGATTAAATAATTATTTTTAAATCAACGGTGGGCACGCAGTGGCTCTGAGAGCAGCGGCTGCTCTTGTCGTTATTTCTGGCCACCGCCGAATTTAATATACAATTAAGATTCAAATTCAAAATTGATTAATAATTATTAAACTAAATGAGCGGTGGGCACGCAGCGGCTCTGAGAGCAGCGGCTGCTCTTTTCGTTATTTCTGGCCACCGCTGAATTTAATATACAATTAAGATTCAAATTCAAAATTGATTAATAATTATTAAACTAAATGAGCGGTGGGCACGCAGTGGCTCTGAGAGCAGCGGCTGCTCTTGTCGTTATTTCTGGCCACCGCTGAATTAAATATACAATTAAGATCTTAAATTCAAAATTGATTAATAATTATTAAACTAAATGAGCGGTGGGCACGCAGTGGCTCTGAGAGCAGCGGCTGCTCTTGTCGTTATTTCTGGCCACCGCTGAATTAAATATACAATTAAGATCTTAAATTCAAAATTGATTAATAATTATTAAACTAAATGAGCGGTGGGCACGCAGCGGCTCTGAGAGCAGCGGCTGCTCTTGTCGTTATTCCTGCATTAAATATATACTTACGGCATTGCCCGCATCCAGATCTGACAGTTGACGCACCACAATATCGATAAGCACCTTGATATCGTTCGTATAAAACATTCCGGCCGTATCCGGATGGCTGAATATGTCAATAAACATGCGGAGCACCGTGTTCATGTGCTCATTGTGATGCTTCAACAGTCGCGTTGGATCATCTTTGAAATGGAAATGAAAGAAATGTTAAAGCCACAATCGAAATGATTTAGTCTCAAATAGAATTTACCCTCGCGATTGAGCAGAAGCAACAACTTCTCGGTGAACACTTTGGCTGTTGGCAGATTTTGCATCGCCTCGATAATCACATTGACCGTATGCTCGCCAAATTGTTGATTGAACGCCAGTATTAGGGCAATCACCATATCCACCAGCAGCTCCGGATTGTTGCCCTCCACGATTTCCAGCAGAAAGCTGGCAAAGTGTACGCCCAAATAATCTGCAAATAAATTGAATGTGTTAACAATCAGAATCACAAGGAACAAATAACAGCCAAATGACTAATAATTATAATTGTAAAATATATAAAATATGATATATGTATTGTGATGTGATGTGAGGAAACACACCTTGATGATTCACTGGCATGGGCTGGCCCAATGAGAATATGATGGTCAGCATCTTGACCAGCTGCTTAAAGCGATCCAGATTGGCAAAGTGCGTCTTCATATCCTCCACCTGGTCAGTTCAAATTGAAATAAATATGTTTAGATTTCAGTTAAACCAAAAGATAAATCCATTGCTCTGGTTGACTTACAATCTCCAGAGGCAGCACCGAGGTCAGCAGTATGTCGACAATGATGTGATCGAGATGACAGGCAGCTGTGAAAGTCTTAAGCAGGAGGCGTTTGATGGACCAGCGCGTCTCCATCTGATAATATTGCACCAGATTGATAAACATCTGATATTGATCGCATGACATCTCATAGCAGCTGATGTTCTCATCCGCATTGTTCTATGTGAAAAGGAAACGTTAGTTCAAATCGATTATATTGATCTCTAGACAGAGCTCTTTCAAAATTGCCATCAATTTTGATTCAAATTATATTACAATTCAAAATGTCAATTGAATAATTGATGAAAATCATAATTTACAATACGAAAAAATGCAATTGTGATTCATTGCTAAACATAATTGATTTGAATCATTGAATTAAAATTGTTTATAGATTGTAATATTCACAATATATATATTCCAAATATAAATCATTATAAATGCAATCAAACTGATTGCTAAATAGATGATTGCAAGCATTTGATTTTAATTGCATTTTTTGAGAATAAAATTAAAAATATTGATTGAACAAATGATTGATACCTAAAGCTGTTTGCAAACAAAATTTACAATCCAAAAGAATTCAATTAATTGTGATTGATTGCAGTCTTTCAATTCAAATTACATATTTTTTATGAAACTACAATTCAAAACATTGTTTTATCAAGTGATTGCAATCAATTGATTGCAATCCTCTCAGTAATTCTGATTGCATTTTTTAATAACACTTGAAAACATTGATTGAATAAATGATTGAAGACTAAAAGTGATTGCAATCTAGGTCGTAAACATGATTGATTGCAATCAAATTGAATGTAGATATGTAGAATATTTACAATATAGAATGCAATAAATTTAGTTTGCAATTTTCGACAGCTCTATTTATCAGTTATGCCCACCAGTATCTCGACGAGCTCCTCGAGAAACTGTATGATGTCCTCCTCGTCCTCGTAGAGCATCCAAGTGCGCTGCTCCGTATCATTCTTGCAGTCGGCCAGCTGGGCAAACAAATATTGCAGTCGCTTCGAGTCGTGTGTGATGCCGAGCAGTTCCTTGGGCGTCGGCACTTTGCCCGTGACATGAACGGCGACCGCTTCCAGATATGGATTGATGGCGCCATTATATAACTGCTCCAGGCTGGTGAGCACAACGCGCAATGCCTCGCAGGACAAATCGAAGCTGAGATTGGTATTGCGACGCAAGGCATCGACTATTTGATACACATCCGATGATTCCACTTTGAGTGGAGCACTCGATGCTAAAAGGCGTTGGCGATGCGAAAGCGATGCACTCTCAATGCTATCATCGAGTGCTTGGCTATTGTCGGCGGCATTGAGGCAACCATTGCAGGCATCATCAACATCGACATCGACATCCACATCGACATCGACATCATCATCACTCGCCTCCTCCGACTTGTCCACGCCCTGGCTGAGACTCAGACTGAGCTGTTCGTCATGCGTTGCCGTTGTGTCACCAGCACCAACATTGGCATTTCCATTGCCATTTCCACTGCCATTTCCACTGCCATTTCCACTGCCATTTCCGCTGCCATTGCCACTGTTATTGCCACTTCGATTGCTTGACTTTTGTGCTGCTGTTGTTGCTGCTGCTGTTGATGTTGCTGCCGTGGCTGCTGATGCAACAACAGCAGCAGCAGCAGCAGCAGCGGCACCGCCACCATTGCTGGCACTCAGCTGGCTGGTCTCCTTGTAGGTGGTCACCACATCCTCGCTGGTCGTCGTCGTCGTCGTTGTCGTCTCCGATGGCTCTGAGGTGATGCTATTGTCCTGCGCCACATCTGAAACTGAGGCGGATGCTTTTTGTGCTGCCGCCGCCGCTGCTGCTGCTGATGTGGATGCCACCAGCGGAGGAGCTGGCAGTGGTTGCTGCTGCTGCTGTTGTTGTTGTTGCTGCTGCTGCTGTTGTTGCTGCTGTTGTTGTTGTGGCGTCTGTATGGTGCAGCCGCTGCTCTGCAGTTGCATGCTGCCCATGCTAGGCGACTCGGGCATTGCGACATGTGCCACGCCCACCGCCGGACTGGACATGCTCTTCTTGCCCATGTCCAGTCGCTGTGCGGCAGGCGGCGGACTATTCTGTTGCGATTTCATTTGCAGCTGCTGCTGCTGCTGCTGCTGTTGCTGTTGCTGGTGAGGATGCGAGTGCGAATGTGGATGCGGATGCGAGTGACGATGCGAGTGACTGTGGCTGCCACTCAGCGGCTGCTTGTCGCTGTAGCTGTGCGAATAGGACAACGATGAGTCACCGTCACGCTCCGAACTCTCCTGCAATTTGTAATTCAATTTCAATTACAGATCAACAATCAATAGAATCGTTTCAGCATTTTTATGCCCTTGCAGAGCGTAAGCTTAAAAAAAGAAAAGTTGCCAGCCTCTATACAATATATATAATTATAATAATTTCTATATATTTTAATGCTGCAAATCCAAATTATGGATCGAGTTTTAAATCAAAACAATCGAAAATAAAAACCAATTATCGAGTTCAAGAAATTATCGAGTTAACGAATATAAATCTTAAACAAACTCACATCTTGAATATTTGGGACTGTCTGTTACATTCTGATCAAATTTGGTCAAAATCGGATTACTGTATCATATAGCTGCCATCGGAACAATCGGCTGCAAATTAACCCTTAGTATGAAAAACAAAAAATAGTAAAATATTTCAAATATGTCAATTAAACTCACGGATTTTGTCTCTGGTATCTTTTTTTGAATTCTGAACCAAAATTTGTCAAAATCGGATTACTATATTATATAGCTGTCACAGGAAAGATCGGTCGAAAATCTATATTACTATATTACTATATCATATAGCTGTCATGGGAACGATCGATCGAAATTTAAAGCTCACTATAAAAAACTCTCCTAATTCTTCAGATAATTCAACCAAACCCTTAAATCGGACGACTATAGGAGCTATATACACAACTATCATAGAAAAGTCTCGCACAAAAATGTAATAAATGACTCTGCAAGGGTATCAATTAGTCGATCATGTGTGGAGCAGCAACTCACGGCATAAAGTCGCTCCATTGTGTGCTTCTTCTCGCGCAGTCTGTCCAGGAGCTCATCCTTGGACATGATGCCATTGATCTCAAGTTCCATGCACTTTTCCAGCGACTCAATCGATGAGTTGAGAAAACTGATGAGAAAATCATGTTCCACCTGCAATATATGAAATTGATTGTATGCATGTTTGTGTGTGTGCTTATGCGTGTGTGTGTGTGTGTGTTAGGCACTTACCTTAATCTTCATTACGTAATTGGATGGCACAAAGCCAATGTTGCCCTTCATGCTAACAACTTGCCACCAATTACGCTGGCGAGCCGATGTCTGATATAGTATAAAATATTCACCCTCATCGAAGCTGATCGTTTTGGGATAAACCGCTTGAAAATCGTATAATGCTTTTAGCATCTCGATGCCAATGTTGTTGCCAGTAGTATCGATGCCGTTGCCAATATCGATGCCAGCGACAGCGACTTCAGTTGCTGCTGCCACCGCTGCTGCTGCTGCTGCTGCTGCTGCTGCTCCACCTCCACCGCCTCCACCTCCTGCCGTTGTTGTTGTCTCTGCTGCTGCTGCTGCTCCTGTTGTTGTTGTTTCTGTTGTTGCGGGCGATACTGGCGCTGCTGCTGTAACAAATGAATGTGTCCTTTTGTTAAATATATCTTTACGTTGTTATTCTTGCAAATTAGGGGCGTGAACACAGCGAACAGTGGAGTTTTCTTTTATTTAACTTTTAATTATTATTATTTTTTTCTTTTGCTTATGCTTAAGGCCCTTCCTGGCAGCCAGGCGCTAAAAAGTTCACTGCCGAGGGCCCAAACTGCTGACTGAAGGAATCGCTTTACACACAAACACACACACACACACACACATTGGGGGGAGAGAGTGTCAAAGTGAGAGAGAGAGAGAGAGAGTGTGGCACGAGCGCATAAAACGAATGGCGGCGGCCTGCAGGCGACAAGCAAGAATATTACAATAGCACACAGGAAAGATGCAATTTTCATATTGTATATGTACACAGTACATACATATGTATGTATGTATATTTACATTTGCAGCATTTAGTTTCCTGTGTTCCTTTTACATTATAAACACAATACAAGGCTACACTGTCACACACACACACACACTTGCAAATATTTCGTTTGTAAGGCAGCTAAGCCAGAGTTAAGCCAAAATACGTTTGATTTGTAACACTTTTATTCAGGAATCAGTTGATTTTTAACTACTTTTTATAATTTTAGATAGTTTCCCAAAAAAAAAAAAGAATGGTTTAAGTATCTCTTCTTGTTCTAAAGCGATTTAAAAAAAAGCCTTAAAATGCAGTGTAACTTAACTCTGTTTCAATTAAATCGACTTAAGCTGTCGTATAAACATGGCAAAAGGGTCTGCTGAAAGCTCTGCTGCTGCGGCTGTAGAAACTGAACATAACAAAAGCTAAGGAAACATTTCAACGCTCTTACGCGCTCCTCCTTTCCCACTCTCTCTCTCTCTCTCTGACTGTCTCTTCCTCTCTCACTCCTTGTCTAATTTTGCTCTCTGCGTTTTTGTATCCAACTAATTCAACCGTCAATTGCTGCTACTGCGGCTATTGTCACATGCACTCACAAACACACACACACACACACACACACATGTACATACATACATACATATGTGCACATGCAAATTTGTCAAAAGTTAAACAACCCACTTACCCATATTTTTTTTTCTTCTCAGCACACCTTGTTTTTCACCGTTTATGTGTTTGTGCGCGCGCTTGTTCGTTTGTGAGTGTCGTCGTCGTTGTCGTTGTCGTTTTCTTATTGTCCTTTTTACGCCTGTTCCAGTTTTGACGTTTCGCCGTTAACCAAGGACGTTACGTTTATTCGACTTTTTGTCTCAGTTTACGCCACTTGGCAACACTGTCTGCTGCTATTGCTATTGTTAGTGTTGTTGTTGGTTGGTCATGCAGCAGAGTCTTTTGTATACAACACTTTATTGCTATCGCTATAGGCGTGTTTCGCTATTTGTCATAAATATTATACGTATGTACATACATATGTACATATATATACATGTGCATGGATGTATGTATCTGTATGTTATTTACAAGTTGCCCTGCAGTTTACGTTTATTTATCACTTGTTGTTGTCTTTCCTGGGAGGGGACACTGCACACTAAACGCAGATATTTGATATCCACCCTAACACACGGATTGTCGTTTTAAGGCCGCGCACAAATTTAGTTGAAATGCAATTTTGTGTTAATTTCCCCGATTTTTTTTTATTTTATGTCACATTTTCCCCACTTTCTTTGCCGCCCAGTTTCGTATCTTATTCTCTCATTTTGTGCTTTACACTAGACTCCAGAGAGAGAGAGAGGCACAGGCTTCACACACACACACACACACACACGTAATCGAGATGCTAATGCGGAAGGAACGCAAAGGATTTCTCAGAGCATCGCTTGCATGAGTGTGTCGAATGTATGTATGTATGTACATATGTATGAATGTATTTATTTGCTCCACCCAAAATTCAACATACATATACACGTCGGCGCACTTACAGTGTAACGGTATTTTTCGTGTTTGTTTTGCTCGGCAGGCGGTAAGTGAACACAAAAACAAATTATGTACATACACTCATACATGAGTATGTGTATGTGTAAATGCAATGAGGCAAACTTAAGTGGTTAATTAGATACAATTACAACGTGTGACTTATAACATATCTGTGTGTGTGTATATATTTATCTATGGATACAGCTAAAAACACGTGCAAATATCGCCGAAATTCATTATTTAATCAATTGTTTTGACTAATAGAATTGCACTCAACTTTGCAATTTAGTGGACAACACACACACAAACAAACAAACAAACATACATCACTTGGGTAAATGCCAAATATTCGATACACAGTTTAGCCATTGGCTTAATACATTTATATGAACACAATTTATCTGCCGAAAATAAAACAATATACATAAGCATGTATTTTAAAATTGAATGTTATAATGAGACTCGATAATGTAAACAAAAAGAATACAAGAGCGTAAGCTTTCAGAACGTAAGCTTAACATGATGTTAACGCAAAACGGAGCAACAGAACGCAACATGAGTCGCGTATCTTATGTAAAAATGCTAAATGTAAATCAGTATGCTGATCGTTAGCAAACAAAATATTGTTTTTCAAATTTGCATTGATAGCTTGTAAGAAAAAGTCGTTATACAAAAAATTGATTGCAAAACTTGTTCATTTTATTTTCATTTTTGTGTGTAGTATACATATGTCGATAGTAATATGCACTTGAGAAATCCAAATACTGTTTCGCGCTTATAGGCAAGGTTGGTAAATCAACATGAAACGGGCTAAACGAAAATCGTATTTTTTTTTTTCAAATACAAACTATCAAGTGCAATATATTTCATTTAAATTGGCTAAAAATATTGTTCGAACGAATTAACTGGTTACATTTTAGTTTATTTTGTTTGTGTATTCTAATATTAACAAAAAGTCAAGTGACAGTTAATCGTTCATATGCATAAATATAATTTTTCTTTTTTTTTTTTTAAGTCAATTTGTCGTGTAAAATAAAGTATATAGCACGTTCTGATTATGCCAATCTCTTTGAATTCTCTATTTACGCTAAACTAGTTAAAAAGTTTGCAACATTCTGCATTGTTTCCCTAAACTTTACACATTTTTGTCTTTGCTCATTTTCATAACTACTTTATAAGTTTGTATACTATAAGTACTATAAGTATTTAGGTGTTTTTGTCTTTTTTTTTTCTCGTTCAGAAGGCATTTTATCAAAAGTTTCGATCGTTCAGAACATGCATGTGTATGTATGTATGTCAAAAATTATAAATACATATATAAAGTTTTCCTTCTTTTTTTTCTCCAAATTGTACACGTATATTGGTAAATGTATATACTATATATGTTTTGATTTGTTCATTGCTTTTCTGACGACGCCACTGAAAACCACAACATATGATCGAATTTTGCAACAGTAGTTTTCAAGTTTAGTTGTTGTTTATTTGCTTGGTCTTGCAATAATTATTAGAATAATAATAATAATAGTGTTTCGTGATACAATTACATACATACACAATAAATTATAATAGCACAATTTGGTTGTTTATCAAGAACACATACAAATTTAATAACAGCAGGCCACAAAACAAAGGAAATTTAAACAATATACAATAATAATAATAATAGTTTTTTTTTTTTCAATTATTTCCATAATAATTAGGTAAGTTTATTGCGTCGTGTGGAACGATTAAGTTTGAGTTTGGAGCTGTGGGGGAAAAATTGGATTTGCTGCTTGGTGGCATCAAAAACAACAATGCCACTTGCATTTTTCGTAATAGTAGCATATAATAATAATACAACAAATACAGATTTCTATATAGATATATGTATATATATAATAATAATAAAAAAATATTATTTAAAAAAAAAAAAAATAATTATAAGAATAAGTAGCCAGTAGATATAATTGTAATTAGTTGTATTGTGTAATAGATTTTCTTTTTTTTTGGATTTTTTTTATATTTTTTGCTAGCGGAAGCCGCTTGCTTTGAATCTATTTGTATCACGCAACTTCTGCTCCTTCACCGTTTGCTCTGCTCCGCTTGGCTCTGCTCCTCATCCATCCATGTGGGCATTCAGCTTATTCAGCTTATTCAGCTAATTCAGCTTATTCAGCTAATTCAGCTAATTCAGCTAATTCAGCCATACGGGTTGGATTTGCCACAGCCGCCCAAACATTTTGTTTATGTTTCGCTTGTTTTTATACGACAATTAGGTGCATTTTCTAATTGTTAATTTTGTTAGAATTATGCTATAAAAATAGTAATATTGATAAATGTTGCCGGTGCCCCAATTCAAAATGTGCGCTAGTTTTTGTATCCATTGCGCCAACAATACATCATCATGATCATGATCACGATCATCATCATTATCCCAGCGGCTGGACATCCAGCTGAATCCGCATCCAGCAGTATTCCATTTCCATTTCCGTTTCCGTTTCCGTTTCAGCTTGAAGCTTCAACTTCCGACTTGAGCTTCATGTAGCATCCGTTGCAACAGTTGCCCATCATCTTGCCACACACAATATATATATATATATATACATCTATATCTACATATATATATATATATAAGATATATGCATAAATGTTTATGTGTGAGATTGTTGTTTTTTGTTTGGGTTTTGTTTTGTTGTTGGTTTTGTTTTAATGTGTTTGTTTGCTTTTGTTTTGATTTGCATCTGTATTTCTTCTTTTTTTTTAGCCAATTCAGCGCGATCATTTGTCCTCGCAGCAACCGGTCTTGGCCAGCTGCTTCTGCAGGGCGGGCGGAATGAAATCTTTCGTCTTGGAATGATTGCCCTGACCCAGCAGCGCCGGCTCAATGTGCTTCCCCTCCTGTATGCCCTGTATGCGCTTCAGCAGATCATAGTTAATGCGCTCGCTGACCACCGAATCTTTTCTGCAATCACAATCAAAAATTAATTAATTAATAATTATAGTTACATTTGAAATGTAAGTCGTTGACTTACTTGTATTCCGGATGGTTGAGCACCTGTTCGCGTATCCAGGTGGCTGTGGTGATCAACTCACCGGCGGCACGCTTCTGTATGAAGCGCAGATACTGTTCAATGGTGCAGTGTGTGTCCGTGTCCACCTCCATGGACTGCAGATAGCTGCGTATGAGTGGAACTAGGCCGGGGAATACATCGGGCTGCGAGTACAAAGATATTATGCATTTTAGTTTATCATTTATCATTTACAACAACAAAAACTAAAGCGAACATAAAAAAGAAAAACTTATACAAAGCATTGATTACAAAAAAGGGGTAAGCACACGAGTCGTGTTATTAACAGCGCAAGCTAACAGCGTACTGTCCTCACACTACACATTACAGAGCGCACACTGTTAATAGCAGACTGTGTTACTGTGCTTGCACTAACATTGCAGAGTATATAATATTCACAACAGACTGTTAAGCTAACCGAATTTGACACTGTTACTGCACATGCATTTGGCGCTTAATAGCTAACATAACATAGCATACTGTTGAAGTTGAATATTGTCCACTAACATTACAGAGGACATAATGCTCACAGCAGACTGTTAAGCCAAAAGAATTAGACACTGTTACTAATACTGCACTAACATTACAGAGGAGACAAGATAACAGCAGACTGTTAAGTTAACCGAATGGTGCACTGTTACTACACATGCAGCTGTCTAACATAACATAGCAAACTGTTAAAGTTAAATATTGCTTACTAAATGTCTTTTACCTTGCCATTAAAGATCTCATTAATGGTGAGCAGCTGGAACAGCTCACTCTCCTCATCATCCGTATCGGTGTGATCGCTATCGATGCCGTTTTGAGTGTGAATGCCATTGGTGGTGTTGTTAGTGTTGTTGCTATTGCCATTAAGTCCATTGTCATGTCCATTCAATTTGGCAGTGCCATTCAAATGTTGTTGTTGTTGCTCGCAACCTTTGCCATTTGTCGTTGTTGTTGCTGCCGCGCTGCCATTGAGTTGAACACAGGCAGCTGCCGCTCGCTGCTCCGTCGACTTGGATGATTTGCGAAACCAGAATTTCTCCTTGCGACACGCGTCACGTTTCTGCGCCGTCTGCATATTCTCATCGACTTTGCTGATGGGCGTGAGGAAATTCAACTGATAGGACAGAATGACGCGTGTGAGCAGGACGACAAAACAAACAATGGCGGCATTTTCAAAGTCACTGATCTGCGCCTCGCACGGACGGAACTCGACCCGCCACCCGATCGAGCTGTTTGGCGGTGGTGGCTTAAAGCGCATCGTCTGCCAATTGGTCGACTGAATGTTCTCAAAGTGATCGGTGTCCTCGTTGTCATTCTGATGGACCTTCTCGCTGAACAGCGACACGGTGTCCCGGATGAACAAGTGCGCCACGTGCTGGGCCAACAAATGATCGATGCCGCCCTCGATGAGGCGATTGTAGACATCCTCGTCGTAGGTCAGCTTGACGTCATTGTATTTGCCACCCTCGGGCGATAGATACGAGTCGATGGAATCGTAGCGCGACTTGGCAATACGAAATTTGCTCTCCTTGAGCGGCTCCAAGCCGCGTTCCTCCGGCGTCCGGCAATCGACCGAGGAGCTAATCACATTCCACCGACAATCCGATTCGGTCAAATAGCCACGATAAACCGGCGAGGCGGCGGTCAACGCCAACATTATGGGACACAGTGGGGCCAGCTGATCGTACAGGCGACGGGCCTCCGTGATGTTGCAGGCCTGAAAGGTCAGCTGGAGACAACAGCAGCCCATGCCAAAGCCCATGGCATCCAGGAGCACAACATCCGGCTCCCCAGGCGGTGCGCCCTCCACGGGCAGCACTGTGTTGACATCCTTAAACACTGGAAACATAGTAAGATCATTAACAATTTGGATCATTTAATCATTTTTTGAATTCTTCATTTTTTAACTTTTTTACCATTTCAGTTTAAAATTCAATTAAAATTTTATTTTTTTATCTGCTTACTTTTTATTTATTTTGTACTTTGGTCAACTGTACCTTTTTTTTATTTATTTATTTAATGTCAACTAAATTAAATAGATAAATCAAATAAAAAAGAAATTTTAGTAATTTGGATCATTTAATCATTTTTTAACTTTTTTACCATTTCAGTTTAAAATTCAATTAAAATTTTATTTTTTTATCTGCTTACTTTTAATTTATTTTGCACTTTAATTTTGGTCAACTGTACCTTTTTTTATTTATTTATTTAATGTCAACTAAATTAAATAGATAAATCAAATAAAAAAGAAATTTTAGCAATTTGGATCATTTAATCATTTTTTTAATTCTTAGTTTCTTAACTTTTTTACCATTTCAGTTTAAAACTCAATTTAAGAATTTTTATTTTTTTTATATGCTTACTTTTTATTTAATTTGCACTTTAATTTTGGTCAACTGTACCTTTTTTTATTTATTTATTTAATGTCAACTAAATTAAATAGATAAATAAAATAAAAAAGAAATTTTAGCAATTTGGATTGGATTTAATCATTTTTTAACTTTTTTACCATTTCAGTTTAAAACTCAATTTAAGAATTTTTATTTTTTTATCTGCTTACTTTTTATTTAATTTGTACTTTGGTCAACTGTACCTTTTTTTATTTATTTATTTAATGTCAACTAAATTAAATAGATAAATAAAATAAAAAAGAAATTTTAGCAATTTGGATTGGATTTAATCATTTTTCGAATTCTTAGTTTCTTAACTTTTTTACCATTTCAGTTTAAATTTCAATTAAAATTTTATTTTTAAATTTTACTTAATAAAAATAATGTTTTTTTATATGCTTACTTTTAATTTAATTTGTTGACATTAAAAAAAAAAAAAAAAAAAACAATTTAAGCAATTTTTGTAATTTAATAATTTTTGGAATTCTTAATTCATAATTTTGAAACTTAAATCGAAATGTTATTTCTAAGTTGTGCTTAAAAAATCGATTTCTTTTTTAATAGCTTTAATTGAATTTGTACTTTAGTTTTGGTCAACTGTATTAAGTTGACATTCAATAAAAAGAAGAAAAAGTCAAATTTGCTTACCCTTCAACTTGATGGAGACCTTTTCACCGCGTCGCATGCGAATGTTGCGCGTCAGCGTCTTGAATCTGGGATGACCCGGAAAGATGGCCTCATCCGGAAAGTACAGGGAACGCGCCGAACTCATGGGATCCTCGGGCCGTGGCTGATGCAAAGGATATGTGAAATTTGGGGCGCCCAGGCGAGGGAAATTCGTGATGGACATGACGCACTCATCGCTGGCCAGCAGCTCGGTGACCTCCTCGCGACGATAACGCATATTGGCCTCGACCAGATTGAAGTGGGCCATCAGGCCGCCAAAGGGTTTGCCCGGCGTGCCCTCGATCATATAGGCGCCATATTCGGGTCGCCACAGCGACTTGACGCCCTTGGGATCGGCCAGTTCCTTTTCATTGAGTTTGGCCAGCAAATCCTTCGCCTTGAGCGCCACACGTGCCAATTTCTGTTCATCATCGAATTTCACAATAATATATTCAACCTCATCGCCCCATTTCAATATATCGCCCTGACGATCCTTCAATCGATGATATAGATTTATAAACTGATTGATGCCATGCTCACGCACATGATCGGCCAGCTTTTTGGTCTCCTCCCAGGATAAAGGATTGCCCTCGCTCAGTAGACCCATTTCTATTATTTATATTTATTCTGCGGATAGAAAAAAAAAACAGAAAATCGAAGCTTGTGAAATTTGTGTCTTGTCTTTGTCTTCGGGTTCACATTGGAATTTTGATATTGATTTGAAAAATGAATTGATCAAACAAATACAAATATATTGGTGAATTTTTCAAATCGTTCAATGACTTTCAATTGATCAGCTACTGTTCTTCAGTTCTATACATACAGATATTATTTATATCAAAAGTTAATAGCACTTGAGTTTGAAAATAGCCTCAACTGGCTAATCGGCCAGATAACTGACAAATAGGCCATTTCTTTTTACCATTTTTGGACACAGCAACAGTAGAAGAACAATTCCGATACGATTAGCAACTAATTCCACGAAATTCCATTTTTTTTTTTATTCACTTATATTATTTATATATTCTGCCCGTCTATCTTGACCAGCGGTGGGCACGAAATCTTAACTCGGTTCAATTTTAACCCAGTTAGAGTCTCTACCTTATTCTATATATAAAATAATAAAATTAACCCATAAGAAAGCATAACACATCCGAAAATATAAGAAATATCTATTCAATAATTAGAAAATCTATTTATTGACTTTATTATATTCTATTTATCAAAAATTGATTCTAATACGTGAGTTTTTTTAAAAAAAATCATAGAATCTTCGAGTTTCACTCGGTGCACAAATCACAATTCAAAATCTCGACATCTAGCCAGAAACAACGGAAGGAGCAGCCGCTGCTCCCAGAGCCACTGCGTGCCCAACGCTGACAGTGGCTCTGAGAGCAGCGATATTCAGATAAATCATAAGCCATTAGTCATATCTACTATATACACATTTGTATTTTCAATAAGACAGCCATAAGTGTAGTTCTTATTCGTTGTGCCACTATTAAGAATTCTTCATTTCTTTTTAACTCACGTGATTTCTCGTCTTTGTCGCACGAGTTTTGCTTTATTCTTCGAAAATATAGGTATATTAAAAGACTCTATCATTGATTAGAATGCCCAGATAAAGGAAGCACTTAAATATTAATAGTTTTCATTAGTGCGGAGATTGTGGCGTGACACGAGAAAGCACGAAAAATTGAAAACTCGCTAGAATTCTTCAATTCTTATCAAGTTTTACTAATACCAATATACCAATATATATCCATACTAAAATGTTGGATATTCAATAATTTTATGAATATACCCAGACTTTTATACTTTTTAATATTTAATTTCCTTTCTTTAGCCTTTCAGTTGAATTTGAAGTTGTTAATAAAATTTATTTAAATTTTATTTTATTATACATTTCAAATTACTCAAATGTTCAATTTTGTAATAATTTTTTAAATACTATTCCCAGACTTTCAAAATTCCTATAAAATGAACAATTCAATTAAAATTAATTGAAGAAAAAGCATAAAATTAAATCGGGCAAGATAAAAAGAAAACAAAATTAAATATTTAATTTTAAAATTCATAATCCAAAAATAAAAGATGAATTTAAATTAATAAATTAAAAATAAAAATATAAATAATTTATTTTCTTTACTTTTTATCTTTTCCCTTTTAATTTGAAGTTTTTCATGCCATTTTTATTTTTTTGTATTTTTTAAATTGAAACAATTTGTTCTAATATAACATTTTAAATGACTTTTGAACATAAGCTAAAGAAGTAAATAATTTAGCAAGTTGCTCAGATGCTAATCGGGCATATATGTATGTATATATGAACATAATATATATATATATTTTGTACATATGTAATAAACGAACCATAAAAAGTGAGTAATCGATAACGCGGGCAATGGGCAAAAACAAGTACAAATTATTATGAATAAAAAAAGAAAGAAAAAAAATGAAATGAATAAAATTATTGATAAGACCAATTATAGCTTACATATACAAACATACATATACATATTTATATATATGTACACATGTATAAACTTACACATAGAGAGACATGTGCGTTTTAGCCATAATGGTATAGACTGTCTTTTTGTTGTTTTTTTTGGTACTATTTGTATCTTGAGCTCTCAAGCGATACTCGAATTGAATCGCTTGGCTAAATTGTATAATGGACATATCAGTGAGGGGAGGGGGGGGGGGTAGGTAAGCCAAGGGGTGGCTAAGGGGAAGGGGGTTACGGAGCTGCTGGCCCCACTTGTTATGGCCACTTCAAATAACAAGAGGAAGCAAAAACAAAACAAAGTCTGTAACTGAAATTGAAACCAACAAAAAATCCAAATACACCAAAAAAAAATCGAAATGTATTTAAGTCAGTCACATGATTACAGTTATTAGAATCAGTCGGCTGTGAGCTCAATCTCAATCTCAATCTCAATTTAAGCCGCAGCTACAACAGCAAAAAAAAAAACAAAAAACAATGACAACATTTCCATTTGATTGTGCAATTTTCGAGCTGACAAGTCAGAACAACTGCAGAGACAAACAGCAAAACTTCCATAACTCGAACTTCTTAACTCAACTTCGATATCTCGAATTTTCTTCAATTCCAACTAAATCGAGTGGCAATAAGTCAAATAAACTTAAAAAAAGAATTCTATCTATCAAAGTCTCCATACAACGAACTTTATCTTTGCATAATGGTGATTAGAGTTTTTTCTTTTTTTTTTTAAATTTAGTATTTATATTTTAAGCAAATTTAGTGCCATTAGAACTCATAAGTCTCTTTGAAGTTCTCTTGAGATCAGTTTCAGTTACAGTTTCGGTTATGTTCGCATTCAGGTTTTTGGACATCAAAAATATGTTAAAGATATAGAAATTTGAAAACAAGCATTTCAAAATTTAGATCTTTTTATTGAGATCAATATATAAATTAACTTGGGGCAGAAGTCAACATTTAATTAAGTTTTAAAACACGATGATTAAACCTAAACACCAAAAATTAATGTGTCACAAAACTTGATTTTCGACTGATCGTTCCTATGGCAGCTATATGATATAGTAGTCCGATTTGTACCAAATTTGGTCAATACAAATATGACCATCTCAGATGTTGATCTGTAGAATTGGTTGTCAAATTGTGTGTCGATTATTGCAAATTATCTATATATGAGAAATGTCGACTCTTTGGACTTTCAACGAGCACAACTCCATTAAAGCTCATCCGATTTCCATGAGGAATGTCTTATTTTTCATTATATTAAACCTACTTCAACTTTGCATTTCAATTTGATGCTTTTGAGACAACATTTTTTTTTTTGAAAATTTGTCGATTTTTACATAGTAACCCCTTTACATTTTTTTAAAATTTTTGAAAAATTTCAAATCTTAAATTTATTCTTTAAATCGACTCCAGATGATAAAATTAGGGTAAAAAAGCACTTTTGAACTTATTTCCACGTTTTTTCTCTAAAATCTTAACGATTACATTTAAGGGAACTTTTTACTTTGATTTCAAATCAGCATCAATCAAATCCATCTGATTTTGATTAATTTTCAACAGATTTAGCACAGTGCACACATGAAATTAATCAAAGATCATTATCATTTTATGAATAGGAATTGGACGATTACGAAATCAGCTTGAGGGCTTGAGAACTTTAACATTTGCGTCATACGCGTAATTCATTTACATGTAAAGAACTGAAATCAATTTGAATACAAAATTGAAATCAAATTCCAATATTTAAGACACTTTTCGTTTGTAAAAAATAGTAGAAAATATTTCAAATAAATGTTGGTTAAATAAATTGGCACGCACTGTTAATAATATCACCAAGTATTATCCTTAGTTGATCCGTAACTCTAGTCGAAGTACGAAGAATAAAACAAACAAAATAAAATACAACTTTGTTGCCTCACGGCTAAACGACAACTAAATTTACACACGGCCAGACTCCAGCTTAATATGCGGTGGCAGTGTTTACTCCATCTCCCTCTATCCTCCCTCCCTCCCTCCCTCTCTCTCTACTCTTCCGACTCCCCCCCCCCCCTCGTTGACCACCACCATCCCACCCCTCTTGACGAGTCATCGGCCGAACAAACGATCCATCGATCGATCGGTTGACGACGCCAAACGACAACAAAACAAACACACAAAACAACGGGTGTACTCGACTGCAGGATACCCTGCGCCCAGCCACTTAAATAGCCTAATAAATAATATAGATTTATATTTAAATAATATATCTATATTTTCGACTAATTCTTCGTATGACAGCTATATAATATAGTCTTCCGATTTAAACCAAATTTGGTCAAGATGTATGAGACTATAGATGCATATTCTGTCCGATTTGTTGAGATAACTCAAACAGCCAAAAAGTTGTTTATACTAAAACTTGCATTTCAACAGATAGTTCCTATGGCAGCTATATGATATAGTGGTCTGATACAAATTAAAAAACAAACTTGATCAGCGTCCGATATTCAGCAACCTACATACCAAATTTGAAGTATCTAGCTCTTTTAGTCTCTGAGATCGACTCGGCTGTTGTTATTGATCAAGAATATATATACTTTATGGGACCTGCCACGCCTTCTTCTGCCTGTTACATACATTTCACCGAACCATTGTACTCTATTTCAATGGGCACAGGGTATCAAAAACTTAGAAGTATCTATAAAAGAGCGGATGTCAAATTATCGATCGATTCAAGGCGGAGGAAGGGGAAGAGTGGAAAAACGGGGGAGGGGAGGGGTAGGCCACTTGAAAATCTATTGATTGCCATATGTACATATATTATAATTATTTGAACTATTTAATTTATTATGTATGTACATATCAACATATTTAATAATAGAATTAAAAACACAATTCTCAAGTGCCTTTTTTCCACAATTTACTTTTTTCATTATTGTAAATTTTGATATATTTTTGTTTGATTTGATTTATAACAACACCATAAAGATTATAATTAGACGATGTCGCACTATCGTAGCCACCAACTAACATTATATGTTATAAATACATAAGACGAGGGTTGATCGATTAAATGCTGGAAGTTCGTTTTCGGCAATAACTTTGGCAAAGGTTTGAAATTTTCGAAATAGGCTGTCAGTCTTGGAAAATGCAGTTAATATGATATTTCGAATATTTTCTTAGTTATGTAGTTATTCTATTGATTTGTTGTTCAATTTTTGGAATACTTCTAACTAAATATTTTTTAAGAAAAGAGAACCAGCTAAATATTATATAAAATATAAGCTAAATAAATATATATAATATATAAATAAATACAAATAATAATTTGGAGCTTATTTGTATGACATTTTTATGACAAATATAAAATATATCAAATAATATAAAATAACTCTGGATAACTTTATTTAATTATCTTTAAGAATTTGATCACTTTGTCCACATTTGGGAACTGCCCTCATTTTAAATATTATAAGGTATGAAATACTTGTTGACGCATTGTAAATCAAATAAACTCAAACTGCAATATTTAAAGCGGAAAGGAAATTAAAATATGTTTGCACTTGACGTATGATTTTGTTGTCCGTCCGTCCGTTCACAATCAGTTTAAAGCAAATTCCCAACTGAAAGTGGTGCCTGGTATTGGCATGGCCATAAACTGAAACTCTAGAATTTCAAAATGATTATACACATACAACTAACCAAAACTCGCAAGTTCGTGGAAACTTAATGTTGTAACATCTGTTAGGATTACGTTACAATGTTAGACAGTGGCTCACAGCTTATTTGAGACACTTTATAATTAAAAAAAAACAAAAAAACCGAAAAATTGCAATCTGAAATTTTATTTGAGATATCTCATAAAATAATAAAGTTTTTCATACTAAACGTTACTTTGCATCAGATTGTTCCTATGACAGCTACATGATATAGTAATCCGATTTTGACCAAACGTGATCGAGATTTAGCAGTTAGTACCAAATATACAATCTGCAAGTTTGGTTAAGATATCCTAATTAACAAAAAAGTTGTTCATACTAAGCAAATCCCTGAACTTTGACCCCGAATTTGACCCTTTAACTGGGCGAATTTCGCAAAACGGCGTTTTATTGATGAAATTGTCTTAGCTCTGTTGTGTGCAAATTTGAGCTTTCTATCTTTGGCGGTTTGGCCTACACGTTGATTCGATGTCAGTCAGTGAGTCAGGACAAAGAGTTTCATGTACACACATACATATATAGACATATATAAAATAAAATAAAAATGTACTGCTCAAGCTTAAACTATTTTAGATATTTCTCATTAAAAATAGAATTCATTCTAGATTTGCCATAGGCTGAGAGCCACTGTGACTATAGTACTAGTCAGTCAGTAGAACTTCCCCGGAATATCGAAATCACAAGGCATAAAGGAAACCACCTGAGTGATTGTACGAATCGCGACCACAGTTTTGACTAAATATAACAAATTGCCTTCAATTACAAGGAAACAATTAAAATGCACAATCGATTAATTAACTGTGTGAATGCCATATTTAGAGTAAAAAGAACTTCACTTTAAATGATTATTGCGCTTTTATGAAGAATAAGAAATACTTTTTAAATGTATATATATATATATATATTTTTTTTATATCAGATAACTACAAGAAAATATGAAAAGTTCAATTTCAAGTTTATCTAATTGGAATGGCATAAATATAATAAAAAAAAGTATTAGAGCAAATAATATAAAAGAAATTAAAGAATTATATGTAGAATTTAAACTAAATAATCGTGTCGAAACAATCAATAATTGTTGAAAAGTTTAATATATGAAAGAAATGCAACAATGAATTAATGAAAATGAAAAGGAAGAGGAAACATTAAAGTGATTATTGTAGTTTTCTCTAAATTTTTTAAGCACACAATTTGTAATTAATACTTAAGTTGAAATACTTTTGTAACTTGCTTTTGTTATATTTGAATTTTAAGGTACCAAGTGAAATAAAACAAAAACTAAACGAATACATTAAATGAAAGAAGAATTTTCTTTGTGGACAAATAGGTCAAAGTATTTGTCATTCACATGTGCGAAATGCTTTAAATACCACAAATTGCGTTTCTCACTTGTTTATCCAGGGAAATCCCACAGCCAGGTGATTTCTCAGGCATTTTTGTTGCACAATTTTGAGCCCAGTTTGAATTGAATTGCTGAATGCGGCTTAATAGCTGGCGGAAATGAAAAGATACCGAGTCCTTGGTATTCAGTTTTGGCGCATTTTGTTTGCATGTTTATTGGCCGCAACTCTTATCGCAACTCAGTCAACAAGTGTCAAGTTTTCCAAGTAACGTACTTATAGATATGGTTGTAGGATCGAAACAAAAGTATACAACAAATTCTATATATATAGCACATGATATTGTGATTGGTTCGTAATAATCGATTACTAAATATTTTTGGAAAATACATAAATACATTATATGTACATATGTACATATGTATACATAGATCATGAGTCAAGTGAATTATAATATGCAAAAATGTCACACGGATCCCGATTATTTAAAAAAGTACACAGCATTTCTGATTCAATCGAAATACGTTTTAAAATATATGTTTTGTGAATAACATTTTAAAATAGAACCGTGTCAGAGTTCTTCGAGTTCTTTTGCTTCGAAACTTATTTCGCCTTTATTTCGGAACAGGGATTACAAGCGTAACCGTTAACCGGTATTAACCGATTGAAATTGTTAACCGCTACTGAAACCGTCACTGAAACAAAATATTTTTATTGTAATCAAACCCAAAAACCGAAATTATTCAAACCGAAATAACCGTTAAGAAACCGATTCATGCATAACGGTTAATAATTATGTTTTTAAGTGTAATCATCGTTTTTAAAAAATGATGATTTAATAATATTGTTACTTCTGTACTCAGTTAATTTATATACTGATCTCAATCTCAATAAAAAGATCTTAATTTTGGATATTTATGAATTTTTTGTTTTTAAATTGACATATCTTTATCATTTTTTTAATTTGTTTTTTAAACCGAAATCCTACCGGTATTGCAAAGCCGAAACATATAAAAAACCGGTAACCGTTACCTAATCGATATATGAACATTTTGCATAACCGATACCAGAAAGCGAACATAACCGAAACCGTAATTTGGAATAGTTAAAAGCACAATACTGTAAAAGTAAAACTCAAAACTCAAATATGTTTTATTGTTATTTTGACTTCCCCTTAGACGTATGTATATATATTTGTATATATGTACATATGTATGTACATATATCTTTCTATGTTTCTCTGTATTATTGCCGGCAATTGCTTTGCCTTACAAAAAAGATACAAAAGAATCTATAAGTTGTGCAAAGTCATTTAAGACAATTGCCAAGCCAATTGTGAGAGTGTCAAATACAATAATAATAAATATCTAAAGTCATTGCGAGCGGTTTGAATTCAATTTCTTAATTTTATCTTATGTCCATGGAATGCAAAGAATAGCGAAGAATTAAGAGCAGCGAAATAATCTTCTATTTTTCAATTTCTTATTATTCATTTTGTATATATTCGAATATAATTCAAAGTACATGATCTTTTCTTGGTGTTTGATGATTCACATTTCACTTTTGTGTGATAAATAAATTTCAATATTTATTTTAAGCTTGAATCTTAAAATGTTCCCCTCTTGAAAATCCCACAAATTTATGTTTTATCGGGTAAAGTACAATATACATGTGTATAAGTGTCTCAATAACAGGGTATCTTCTAGTCAAGCACTCTTGACCGCAGTGCTAAATTGGCAAAGACATTTTTGTTTTGTTTTAAATAAGCTCAAATAATAATTGAGAACTGATAAGATCCGAGTGTAAACTTGATTGATTTGAAACACCATCATGATGTTGATAATGACGATGATGATGATGATGTTCAAGATGATGATGATGTTTATGATGACAATTACAAGCAGGTTGTTGGCAATTTCAATGGCAAACATTAAAGCGGCCACATGTGGCGTATACGTAATATGCAAAAAGTCAACTCAAAATGAAAATCGCAAATCAAATGCGGAAAGAAGCAATACAAAAAAAAATAAAAAATATACAACAACAATAGCAATTATTTCAGGGCCATCTAACGTAGACAAATGAAATAGAAAACATACAAAGTCTATTGATAGATACACAGATACAGATACAGATACAAACCAAACAAGTACCCAAAGATACACACAGATACTCAGATACAGATACATATGGGGGAAAAGGTTTATCTGCAATGGAATGTAAACAAATGGCGAAACAATTTACAGTTTTTAATAGGCAATAGGAAATTGCAGTCGTTGCACTTGAAATAATTGCACGCCATGCAAAGATTACGACAAGATTACGTATACGACTCATAAAACAAGCAACAACAAGTCAACTAAAAAAAATATATAAATTCATATATGAAAATGTGACGACGCGTTAATGTCCATACAAAGTATTTATATAGCAATTACAAATGAAATTATGAGCCTATGCCATCAATATAAATACGGTTTTTCATCTTTTAGAGCTATAACTGTTTCGATTCTCTTATATATACTAACTAAATGTTATTAAGAGCAGCTATACCAAATTTCAACAAAATATCTCAACTCAGAGCTGAGTTCAGATAGTTAGCTAAAGTAAGGATTGGTCCTAAAGACACATAAACAATGCTATAGTTATCACAAAGCAATTATGATCACATGTGATCAATTTAATCAAGGTTTTCCAACAAAAAAGATTCAGTAAACCATTATATTTATATGATAATGACAACTGATTTTGTTAATTCCGCTATATAAACTAACTATATCTTAATGATAGTAGCTATACCAAATTTCAACAAAATATCTCAACTCAGAGCTGAGTTCAGATAGATAGTTGAAGTTAGGATTAGTCCTAAAGACACATAAACAATGCTATAGTTATCACAAAGCAATTATGATCACATGTGATCAATTTAATCAAGGTTTTCCAACAAAAAAGATTCAGTAAACCATTATATTTATATGATAATGACAACTGATTTTGTTAATTCCGCTATATAAACTAACTATATCTTAATGATAGAAGCTGTACCAAATTTCATGACGATAGCTCAACTCAGAGCTGAGTTCAGATAGATAGTTGAAGTTAGGATTAGTCCTAAAGACACATAAACAATACTATAGCATTTACTTATGAACTGTGATCAGTTAGAATCAATATAATTAAGGTTTCCATCATAAACGCGTCAGAAAACAACTTTTACTTATCCGATTTGGTTTACTCCGCTATATAGACTTACTATATCTCAATGATAGAAGCTGTACCAAATTTCAACAAAATATCTCAACTCAGAGCTGAGTTCAGATAGATAGTTGAAGTTAGGATTAGTCCTAAAGATGCTTTAGACAATCAACTACTCAAACAAAATCATCAATTTACATGAATCTTGAACTGCTTTTAATTTTTTCACAGCGTCACATCTTCAACGATAGAATTATACTACCCTTTGTGAGAGTATAACATGAAATAAAGTGTCTGGCGGCACAAAAGTGCGACGTAATAGAAATGTAGGACAGTCTAGAAAGAAGAGAGGGCCAAGTACATACATATATACTGATATGTACATATGTACATATATAATATATTACAACACATGTGCACGGGTCTCATAGACACTGACAGACGGACAGACGGAACGACTGACTGACCGTTTAACCGTTGGTCATACATACATACATATATATATATATATATATATACATATATATATGTGTATGTATGTGTTTAGGTTTGAATATTTGAGTATTCGTTTTGGTCTTTTAGTTTGTCAGCTGTCAATTTGAGCAACAATTCTGTGAATTTATTTGCAACTTGCGGCTACGCGTAACCAACTGAATAATTCGTCAAACCAAAAAACAAGAAAAAAGAAAACCAAGAAACATTTTATCCGGATTTACATAGAGTATATTAAGTTTGTCAGTTGCAAAAACAAAGAAATTCCTAAGCCGATTATAGCTCTAAAAATATTTGAGTTGAGTTGCTTTAATTTGCTATGTTTGTTTCAAAAACCATTTCAGTTTTCGGATACATATTCTATATCTCTTATTTTCAGACACATTAAGATTTGATTGTTCATTAAGAAATTAAAAGCAGAATTTGTAAAACAAATGTAAATAATTAAGCTAAAAATTGGTGAGTTGATTTTAATAATAAAAATAATAATTTAAAAATTCTATAACTCTTATTTCCAGACATATATTTAAAACAAAAGCAAATACAAAAAATTTAGCTAAAAATTGGTGAGTTGATTTTAATAATAAAAATAATAATTTAATAATTCTATAAATCTTATTTTCAGACACATTAAGATTTGATTGTTCATTAAGAAATTAAAAGCAGAATTTGTAAAACAAATGTAAATAATTAAGCTAAAAATTGGTGAGTTGATTTTAATAATAAAAATAATAATTTAAAAATTCTATAACTCTTATTTCCAGACATATTGAGATTTGATTGTTCATTAAGAAATTAAAAGGAGTAATTGTAAAATAAATGCAAATACAAAAAACTTAGCTAAAAATTGGTGAGTTGATTTTAATAATAAAAATAATAATTTAATAATTCTATATCTCTTATTTCCAGACATATTAAGATTTGATTGTTCATTAAGAAATTAAAAGGAGTATTTGTAAAATAAATGCAAATACAAAAAACTTAGCTAAAAATTGGTGAGTTGATTTTAATAATAAAAATAATAATTTAAAAATTCTATAACTCTTATTTCCAGACATATTGAGATTTGATTGTTCATTAAGAAATTAAAAGGAGTAATTGTAAAATAAATGCAAATACAAAAAACTTAGCTAAAAATTGGTGAGTTGATTTTAATAATAAAAATAATAATTTAATAATTCTATAACTCTTATTTCCAGACATATTAAGATTTGATTGTTCATTAAGAAATTAAAAGGAGTAATTGTAAAATAAATGCAAATACAAAAAACTTAGCTAAAAATTGGTGAGTTGATTTTAATAATTTCTGTAGCTTTCAACAGAAAAAAAACTGGTGGTATTTTAATTACTCGAGTTAATTGATATTCTGTATTTTAACTTTCAAGAAAAGCGAACTCTCTTACTTTCTCTCTCTCTCTCTCTGTATCTGTGTCTCTTTCACTCTGTCTGTCGGAAAGAAAACATTAAGCAGCTGTGATCTGAGCTAATTAATTTTACTTAAATAGAACCAGTCGAATTTAGTTAATTATTTATCTAAAGAGTTTCAAAGATAGATACAAATATTGATTGAGTTATTATGAACTGCTAATGTTTATCAAGTCTACAAAATAGCAATAATATAAATAAATGACACCACACGTGCTTGACGACAATCTCTTTGATATTTGTTTATTTCGCTTATTAATAACAAACTACAAAAACGTATTAAACTTGATATCGAAGGGAATTGTTAAAAGCACTTGTGCAAATGCAAATGACGTTGAAATTTCAATTAGTTCACTTCACATATTTCGTTTTTTTTTTGTGAAAATTTGTGTGCACAGGTTCTAATTAGTGAAAAGGGTTTCAGGCAGCTGTTTAAATACCCTGTGCATAAAAAATAATTCAATTGGGGTATAAGTAAAAAAAAAAGTATTGCAAATGAATTTTACAAAATATATTTGAAAAAAATCCCAAATAAATTCTTGACTTTAATTTTGAAACCTTAAACTGTGTGTCAATTTCAAAATATTGTAATAATTTATTTGCAGGGTATTTGCAAGTCGGGTAAACATGAATTGTCGCCACTGTCATTTGCTTTTGCAATTGCGTAAAATGTGAAATTGAACAACAGCCCTTTGAATGACGCACTTAAAAAATATGTACATATGTACATATGTATATATGTATATATGTATATTCATAAGTAATTGCAGAACAGTTGGATCATTATGCTAATAGGAACAATGATCATAATGCTCATTATGGTGTTGATGACGCAAACTAGACCGATACTAGATCCTCCGACTTAGTATATCGCTTAACGGAACAGTATTATATTGCCAAGTTACACAACTGGAATTAAATAGAATAGTTGGGGGAATATTGAAGGGGAACTCAGTGGGGAAGATAAGGATGAGGTAGCTGCGTAATTTGAAACAGTATCTGTCACTGTCATTGCACAAAAGAGTCGACGATTCGATGCCCTTCAAAATAAACGCAATATTTATAGATATTCTCGATAATAGAACGAGCGAATTCCGTTCAAGAACTCTGAATTTAGGTCGATATTCAAATCAAGTTATTTTATTTATTTCCGTATTAAACTCAGAAACATAAACTGTATCTATAGATTTGAATATTCATTAAAGTAAAAGCTGTAAAACACGGATTAAAACCATAACTATAACCGTAACCGTTAACCGGTATTAACCGGTTGAAATTGGTAACCGTAACTGAAATCGAACCGAAATTATTCCAACCGATATAACCGTTAAAATGTTAAAGATATAAAGTGGAAATAAGTTCCAAAGTAATTTTTTACCCTAATTTTATCACCTGGAGTCGATTAAAAGAATAAATTTAAGATTTGAAATTTTTCAAAAATTTTAAAAAAATGTAAAGGGGTTACTATGTAAAAATCGACAAATTTTCGAAAAAAAATTGTTGTCTCAAAAGCATAAAATTGAAATGCAAAGTTGAAGTAGGTTTAATATAATGAAAAATAAGACATTCCTCTTGGAAATCGGATGAGCTTTAATGGAGTTGTGCTCGTTGAAAGTCCAAAGAGTCGACATTTCTCATATATAGATAATTTGCAATAATCGACACACAATTTGACAACCAATTCTACAGATCATCATCTGAGATGGTCATATTAGTATTGACCAAATTTGGTTCGAATCGGACTACTATATCATATAGCTGCCGTAGGAACGATCAGTCGAAAATCAAGTTTTGTTCGGTGTAATCATCGTTTTTTAAAACTTAATTTAATTTTTACTGCCGTCCTAATTTAATCTTTTTATTTATCTAAATAAAAAGTGCTTAGTTTTAGAAATTTGTTAATATTTATTAATTCTGGAGATACACATTTTGAAAATTTCAAACGTTTTCATTAAATATTCTATTCGATCATGTAAAACGCCTTGAGAGGGAATAGTACGTTAATGCTATACGATTAAGATTGTTTTAAAGCTTCAACTACGATTAATAAATCCAAGATAAGCGAAGAAGTTTTTATACGATGATGATAAAGATCATAATCACCGTATCTAAGGGCATAAAGATATTAAGCAAAAAGTTTATTAAATTTATCACAAAAACAAATATCTGATATTCACAATATCATGGATAAGGTTTCTCGAAAATGAACAGTTCTAGAGATTTTCTGGAAAATTCTTATTATATCCAGCTTTTCTTAAGGTCAAATTTTATTTATTTTTGAATACATTTTCTAAAAATGTTGTTTTGTTTAACTGGAATAAATGCATAGATAAATTCTAAGAGGAAAAATCAATTTTCCTTTCTAATATTTTTTTGCAAAAATAAGATCTTTTAACTGAGATCAATATTTATGTTAATTTTAAGGCTTCGTTAAACCGATACCAACCGATATGCATGATCCGGTAACTAAACGGTTATTTCGTTTTGAATAATTTCGGTTTGTCGATTTCATTAAAATAAATAAGTTTTGTTTCGCTTCCGGTTGCCAATCAATCGATTTCAATCGATTAATACCGGTCAACGGTTAACCGCAACCGGTACGGTTCAAGTCCCTGACTAAAGGGTATTTCAACTGCCAGCAAGCGTTAAGTTTTTCTCTTTCGCAGTCGTTTGACATTGCGATTAGGCCTAGGAAGGCGTATAATGCTTTTTGGGCGGCATTGAGGCTGATATTAACGAGTTATTAAATGCCAAGGCCGAAATACATGTGTACACACATACAGGTAATTAAATATTAATGTATGTATGTTCGTGTGTGGGCTTCACTGTTACTGTGCGATAACAAACACACGGCACACGGCACACGGCACATTTTTCGATAACAATTGATCGAGTTTATGCGCAATTGTCATCTCGAGGCCAAAGCCCCATTGTAGCGTGCCGTGCTGTTATCGTGCTGTTATCATGCTGTTATCGTATCGTGTCGTATCATATTCGTCTCGTGCCCTAATCGTGAGTCATGTTGCGTTTGTTATTTGTGCTGATTCATGATGATCTTGCATTGCCACCATGAATATGCTAATTCTCAAAAATAATTGTTTCTTCTCGATTTTGTTATTGTTGTTGTTGTTTTGTTATCTATAGTTGTGGTGAAATTGCAATGTTGAAATGTTAAGCAAATACAAACGAGATACCAATACAAGTGCAAACGCTCAATCAGCTGCGCTCTCTCGCTCACTCTCTCTCTCTCTCTCGGTTATTCGACTCTCCTTTATGCGGGTGCCTTGAACTTCACTTCCACAATCCACACCCCCCCACCCGACAACCACTAAAACCTGACACAAGTGTTGATGCATAAACTCGTTTCCATTTTGTTTTCTGCCTTTCTTTCTGTTCTTGTTTGTCACACGCGACTTATGCATGAGTAATATAATAATAAACAGTGACGTCACAAACACATGCTCATTATCATTTATTTGATTTTTGTCTTTAGGTTTCTTTATCAATTAATTGATCATCAGGTTGATGATTGAAGCATGTGAATGACTTTACACAAATGCGACAATTAACAAATTCCACAAAATACATACAATATTAATGTATATATGTATGTATGTGTGTTGAAATTGATTAACAAATCAAATTAGAAATTTCCAGACCAATACTCAAGGCCATGCTCTTTCATTCCAATTGGACAATAAGTCAACCGGCTGCAACATTACACGCATTCTCTCACTGCTCTCTCCCTTACACTCACACACGCACGCAGACAAATTGGCATGCACATAAATTCGTATGGAAGCGAATGTCAAGGTTAAGCAAGGCCTGGAACTGGAATTGGACAGCAGCAAGAACAACAACAACAAAAGCAACTTGAAAAAATCTAATTGTCATGTAATTAAGAAACGAACCTAAAATCAATAGAAATAGAAGGAAAAGGCAAAGGCAGAAATAAATAAATAGCTTATAGCAAATGGCCTCTAGTTTGGTAATTACGCACTTATTTCATTCAATATACATATGTACATATATGTATGTATGTATGTATGTATGTATGCCCTAATTCATGGAACCTTTGTATCTACAAGTAGTTAAGAGTTAGTCAAGTAATTGTTTTGTTCTAAAAACAATAATTAAGTACACAAATCTAAGAAGATTTTCGTTCTTTTCCTTGTAGCATGAATTAAAAATCTACAAGTAGTTGCTTACCGGCAAAATGCAGTTAGAAGAATGTTTCCAATAAGATGTTTTCTAATTGGTGTTGGATGCTGCACAGTTATAGCTCAGCTCAGCTGTTGCTCTCGATGTCAATATTGAGAAGAAGAAAAAAAGAACTAAAGCGACTTTGCTGCTACTGCGGCTGCTGACGTCTACGTCGGCGTCTAAGTCGGGCACAAAACAAAAATGAACTGTTTGTTGTTGGTGCTGCTGCCCTCGCTCTTACTGTGTACGCTCCTGCTGTCTCTCTTTCGCTGCTCGCTTTGCTCGACTAAACGACGCTATGTGCGTGTGTGTATGTCTCTGTGTGTGTGTGTGTGTGTGTGTGTGTCTGTGTGACCGCGTGCTGTTGTTTTTCACACACGTTTTGAATCTGATTCGAGATGAATGCCGATTCAGAATTTGCTGCTACTGTTGTTGTTTTTGTTATTCTTGCTATTGTTGTTGGTTGTGTAACAAACTGACCAGCGTCAATTTGCCAAAGTTTTTCTTTGATTTTCTTCTGTTCTTCGGATTTATTCAATTTAATTGTTGTTGTTTTGCCACAATTTCACCATTCGCTTTTGCTTAATAAACAAACGAAATTTATATACATTTTACATTTAGGATCAGCTTTTATCTATTTCCAATTTGTGTGTGTGTGTGTGTTTGTATGTATGTGTGAGTATGTCTGAAAACAACAACAAAATGTGCCGCCCGCGTGTTTTTTTTTTTGTAGTTGCTTTTACACTGCGTTCACTATGTAACTTCCGTTACAGCTGCGACGTCGACGTCGACAGAACATCAGCTGCTAAACTGTGCGATTTATAATATTTTTTAATAATAGATACACAAAAAAAAAACAGGCATATGTATGATATATAATAAATGAAAAGCACAGGGCTTTCCAATTTCTTTCTATCCTATATGCAATGTATATATGTGCGCTTGTACGTGTGTTTTTGTGTGTGTGTGTATGTGACCAAGTTGTTCTAATTAGAAGACGCACTGATGTTTTTACATGTGTAGGTGTAGGTGTAGGTGTAAATTGCATTGGTGGGTGGAATGAGTGCTTGCTGCTTGCTGCTGATGATCCAAATGCTTACTTTTCTTATTAGAATTATAATTGCTTTTTCTCGACAAAGCAACAATTTCACAATTCCACTAAATGCACACGATAATAATTATTTACTAGAAGTTTCACTTGATCGGAATTTAAACAGCGGCGTAAGAGATAAATTTGAATTTTCTGCTGTGTTGTTATTAGTTGTTAATTTTGATTGATTTCTCGGGTTGGCACCGTAATAACGACGATAGTTAACACAAAATTCCAAAAAAAAAACTATAAAAACCTGCCACTGCGCGCGGCTATTTATGTAAAAAAAAATGTAGTCACCGATAGGGTTGTTGATATAATATTGACATATCGATATAACGATAGATACTTTTTTGGCGATGATATATCGATATTGTCGTGCGCTACTTTTCAGACGATAGTTGGTTTGAAGTAATTAATAAAAATTATCGTTTTTGTTTATCATTTGACATTTTCTTTCATTTTGACGCTGGAATTCTGAAATTTTGCAGGTTTTTATAGTTGGACATTTATCGAGTTTATAATTTTTGTAATTTTTAATTAACCGCCAAAGTGCAAAATGCATTCAAATATTTATGTAAATTTAAAATTTTTTAAAATTGTGTAACATAATACATTTTCTCATTACGTAAATTAAAACGATTGATAAAGTTAAATTGAAAATTGCGCGCCATTCTGTGGTGCTAGGCAAAGTTATCGATAGATAAATACATCGAATACAAAGCGATGTTTGACTTTCCATGCAGCTGACAGCTACAAAACGCGCGCGAATTCAAATACTTGTAATTGGTACAAATACATGTATATATGTATGTATTTCCATAGTAAATTAACAAAAAGTTGACAAGTTAAACTTGTAAATAAAATACAGCGTGTTCGGTGAGAATTGTAATGACATTCGGCGCGGTAATCATTCCAAGCACCTCGCCCACATCATCGTCGAGAGTGACCAAGTTTTGTTTGCCAATAACGACCTGAGGACCATTGCGATTCCGCAGGCCACCAGCGGAATCATTGCGCGGCTTGTAAATGAACACATGCCGATAGCTCTCACAGATGACGGCGTACTCCAGATCCGGACAGCAGTCAACAAATTTGCGCTGTTGCTTCGACGCTTGGACATAGCCAAAGGCATGAAGATTCCCCTCATGCCGCACGCTCCACTCGTCGGGCCGCGCCGGCTGGAACTGCTGCAGCCACACGGATCCATCGACGCCCTGACGGGTGGCAAAGGCCGCCGGAAATCCGGCACGCAGTGTGGACACAAATAAAGGCGGCGTTGCGCCCAGAAAAATGGTGTGTGTTATGCAATTGGCGGGCAAATTAAAGCGAACTGAAAGTAACTAAAATTAGCTGGTTGGCAATTGAGAAGGATTTGCATGGCTCTTGCCCATTTTAATGTCGTCGTTGGTGGAGCCTAGCGGTAAATCGCACTCCTCGATGGGATCCTCCAGATTCGGTATGGGCAGACGCTCCGGCTCCAAGTCCGCAGCGTCTGCTGCGTCTTCTAGCAGACGTGGCCACTGCTCCGGCTGCTGCTTGGCCAGCGTCAGCTGCAGCAGCTGCTCCGTCTCCAGCGTCCAAGTGGTCAGTTCATGGTTCAACTGGGCATAGAGCGCGCCGTCCAGCAGCGTTTGGTCTTGACACGCCACTTGGAGCTGATTCTCAGAGCAATTGATGTTGATATCATTGTGGACAACGTTTTGTGCTAGTGGAAAGCTCAGTGTGAGCTGCTGCTCCGTCTGTGTCCAGGTGTAAGCTGCTGTTGGCTGGCCATTGTGCAGCTGTGCTCGGGGCTGAGCAGCTGCCTCCGACTCCGACTCCAACTCCAACTCCGGCTCTGCCGCCGCCCGTTGCGCCTCCGTTTGTAGCTCGCCATTGGAGCACAGGATCAGCGACTGCGCACGCGGCTCAAAGGCGCAATAGTAAATGGAGCCCTTTGTCTGCAGCCGCTGGCAAATGTCGTAGCTCCATCGTCCAGCTGCATCCAGTGTCCAACGCGACCAGGTCACTTCCATGACGTGCACATCGTTGCGACGCGTCACATGGCCAGCCGCCAGCGAGATTTGTTTGCGCTCCTGCACCACATCCAGCCGTGCATCGTAGAGCAGAAAACCACGCCGGGCAGCATCGAGATTATTGCCGGCACTAATTGGCGTGCATGTTATCAGTTGCCACGCTGTGGCGCGTCCACGATCTCCGGTTTCGAGCAGCTTGCAGCTCAGCATGCCGTCGCAGAGCACACAATACTTCTCCGATATGAAGCGCAGCGTATAATTGTAATCTCCGGCAATGTGGGCGAATCCATCGCCGTGATCCGCGAACTGCATTTGGTAGACGACGCGTTGATCTCGCGGCTGGCCGCGCTGTTCGTCGTAGGAGCACAGCACCAGCTGATGCTCCTTGTTCATGTAGTAGCAATCGTGGCGCGCCCAGGGATCCGGAAAGAGCAAATTGTGCTTGGCAAACAGCTCCGTGTGCAGCAATGAATATTGATTGCGGGCGTGCGGCTCCATTCGAAATGGATCCCGTTGCAGATTCTGTCGCAGCACAGCGACCGCATCGAACGACAGCTTATAGCCATCGAAATTCGCACACAGCAGATTGCGGTCCACAGCTAAATCCACCACCGGCATTTTGCTCTTTCAACTTCAAGTTTTGCAGCTAAAATACAAATTAACAAAACGATTGCCACAAAAATTGAAATTTAAAGAACAGTGCTGCACAGTCTCAATATGTATCCTGTCTGAGAGACTTATTTAGCAGAAACTGTTACTGACATTAACAGACCAATGTTAATAACTAATATATCAACTATCGATACTAACCAAAATACCAATATCCATTTATGGAGTTTATTGGTTGATATAGTTAGAACAACAAATACTAAAAACAAATTAAAAAGTACAAAACATTCTTCGCTCAGTATATATTTTGTCATTTGCTAATTTTAAAAATAAAATGATGTGTAACATACGATATATAAATACCTATCGATATACCAATAGTTTATCAACAACTGCTAACTGCTCAAAGTGGCTTAACATATGGCTATGTTAGCACTAGATAACGTTAACAGTAACTGCTGCTAATTAAATAATTCTATATAAATATATAAATGCATTAATGTCTATGATTATAATTTAAATAATAGTCGATTCCATGTGACCGCTTAAATTATATGAAAACTATTTGTGACGTCACACTAGCTACATTAAGTTAGTGCCATCGGGGCATAACAGCTGTTGCTGCCGGCGCTCGCGTAGGTAAACACATACGTGTTACGTGTTCTTAGCAACTCTGCTGCACGCACAGTGCTGGTGAACGCGCACGAAAAAAGTGTTGACACGTTGACAGAACATTTTGGCTAGTGTTTTGCGAGAATTCAATTCAATTCATTTTTTTTTGTTATTTTTAGCCAACAATCGAGTCAAGTGACAAAACGCAGGATTCGTGAATTGAACAGGTGAGTGATGGCAACTTGCTGCGTTGCATTAACACAATTTGTATTTGCCATATATAAATAATCACCAATATGCGTGTGTGTATTTTCTTTTACAGTTGAAATTGTGGGCAAAGGAAAAGAAGGCGATAATTTTGACAGGAGGCGACAACGGAACATCAATTTGTCTGGTTTGTCTGGAGGAATTTATTAAAAAGCAAAACAAAAGACGAATTTAGTTATTAACTAGCCAAATACCAAAATGCTGAAGAACCAAAAAAGCAACAAAACCGCCCGCAACAACAACATCAACAACATGACAAGCTCAATGTTGTTATTGTCATTACTGATGGTGCTGGCAGCGCTGCTGCAGCGCAGCGACGCCGTTGAGTTCACGTTCGATTTGGCCGACAATGCCGAGGATTGTTTCTACGAGGAGATCAAACGCAATACGAGCGCCTATTTTGAATTTCAAGTATCGGCCGGCGGTGATCTCGATGTAGATGTGGAACTGAAGGATCCACAGAATCAGGTCATTTATACATCGAAGCGTGCCACGTACGATAGCCATCAGTTTACGGCGGAAACAACGGGCGTTTATACGGCGTGCTTTAGCAACAAATTCTCAGCGTTCTCGCACAAAATCGTCTACGTGGACTTTCAGGTGGGCGAGGAGCCCGCTCTACCCGGCGTCGATGAGCACGCAACGGTGCTGACACAAATGGAGACCTCATCGCAGGCGATACACAAGGCCCTCAACGATATACTCGATGCCCAGACGCATCATCGATTGCGCGAGGCGCAGGGCTTCAAGCGTGCCGAGCTCATCAATCATCGTGTCATGCTGTGGGCATCCCTGGAAACTGCGTCCGTTGCTCTCATTGGCGTCGTTCAGATTCTCATATTGCGCAACTTCTTCACGGATCGCAAGCCGAGCCAACAGCGCTACGAACGCCTGTAGAATGAGTGAATAGGCCTATTATTAGACAAGGACAAGGAGGACGGTCACCATATCTAGTTTTATCTTAATTACATTTCGGTTCTTTATTTGTTTTCTTTTGATTTTTTTTTGATGTGCATATACAGTTGATCAACTAAATGTTTTGACAAAGCACACTTTGAAAAATACATAAACTTGTTTTGTCAACACACTTACTTGGACCACTGTATATTATTATTTCGCAAAACTGAACTGTTATCTCTCGCTACCTCCTCAAAAAAAAAAAACGTATTCCATTCAAATTGTAATGATTTGTAATTTGTTTAATAATATAAACCCCACCCCCTCGCTACGCGCATCCCTCAACCAACCGTATCCTATAAAACAAACAGAGAAAATACAAAAAAAAACTACGACTAAAACAAAAAAAGAATATTGCCTCTCAATTATAGCAAATTGTGTTTCATAAGCCTTGATAATCGAAGCTGAGCGTGCAGAATGGCGCCATAAATGGTTGCCATAAATGGTTGCCATAAATTATGCATGTGTGTTTGTTGTTTTTATTTTATTTTCTTATGGTTATGGCGGCAGGATGACTCTCTCTCGAGTTGTTGTTGCTGTCTCAATTTGCAGGAAGCAAACATTACGAAACAGGCGGAAATTTACAGAGAGCGCGCGCTAGACAAAGACAGCAGCTCTTACAGCTTTTGCATCTGCTGTTATTGTTGTTGTTGCTCTATTGCTGTAACATTGTTGCCGTGGCATTTACACAAAAAATCATCAAAAATTGATCAAAAAGTTTCATTTATGATCAGCGAACGGCCCACAGGGCAAAAGCAGCCAAAAATTGAAGCATAATAACAAAACAACTGTATCAACAAAAGAGAGCAGGTGTTTGTTTGCATATGTATGTATGTGTGTGTGTGTGGAAAAGAGAGAGGCGAGACAGAGCGAACAGCGGCAAAGCAAGTGACGGCGAATTCGATGCGGCAATTTTTTGGCTTATGCATTTTTCGTTCAGCCTCTACAGTTCACCCAACGGCTAGCGCAATTTGTACAAAAGCGTAAAATAACAAAACACGTTTTGTGCCAAAAACTTGGCAACAACAACAAAATGGCAATAGTAGTAGTACTACGATGACAGCGTTCATCTAAATGAGATGCAGACGAGACGCTCTCTGTCTCTGTCTCTGTCTTTGTCTCCGCCTGACCTGCTGCTCCACTAGACTACAGACAAGCAGCAGCCGTTCACTTGCACTCACACGCACACACACACACACAGGCACACAATTGCATGGGTGCATTGGCAAAAGTATGCGTGTGTGTGTGTGTTGGTGTTGTACATAGGTCGAGGTTGTCGCGATTTTGATGCTGCTTCCTCGTTGCCAGACCGCACAGTGGTCCAAAATAACAAGAAAAAGTTGCCATTTTATTATTGATCTTGATATGAATACAGTACGCATCCTTAAGAAATCCCCAAGGAATGTTTACTTATGCTTAAGGAAACCCTAGGGAATTTGTATAAAAAAATTCTTGGGGAATTGAGCACTGTGAGTTCCTGGAGTCGAGCAATAAGGAAGCTTCCCTAGGCATTCACTAGCGATTCCTCGTTAGGGATTATGTATTTCGAAAACCCTCCCAAAAATTACTTGGGGTTCCCTTACGTTTTTTTTTTTTTTTTGGTCAATTTCTACTCGAATGCTGCAAAATATTCCTCAAGAATTTTCGAACGTTTCCCTTGGAATATTCCCTAAGGATTTCTTTAGTATTTTTGCAAAAAATTCCCTAGTATTTTACCTTTTTATTATATAAGTTGCATTTAAAGTGAACTTTTTACTTTTTGGCAAAAACTCCTCCATTATTCCACTTTAGTTTTATATTTTAAATTTGAAATAATAATAATTTTGTAATCATCGCGCTTTTCTAATATCACGAAACTCCTTCAAGCTTTTTTTTAGAATACAAATCTTTTAGATGGAAATACTAAGTCATATATGAATCATAAAATTTAGATTATCAATACAATTTTCAAATTTTATATTAGGAAGGAAGTGAAAAACATTTAAAATATTTTTGTGTATTAAATTAAACTAAAACCTAAGGCTGCATAAATCGAATTTAGCTTAAGTTTTGCCCAATGTTTCAAGTCTCTGAATCGAACATTTTTCAGCCTTGCTATTCCCATTGCCTTGGTTCCACTGTGCAATATTTAAAGTTGGACTGCAGTGTATCATGATCCAACAGTGTAACATTGACTGTTGCCACGTGAATCGGGCAAACGGTGGCAACTTGGATGCTGCATTGTTATTGTTCCGATTTTCACTATATAAATTTATGTATGTACCAACAATATTTGGATGCATTTGTTGCACGCAAATTTTTAGTTCAATTATTTGCAACGTGGTACTCTCCAAGCTGTGACTTGGGGGTATGACTTTTCTTAGCGTTGTCTCTCCCACTTCATTTGCCTTTTGTTTACCTTGTCCGTTTGTCCGCCTTGTCTGACTTTCTGTTAAACTGTAAGTCATCATTTGTTTCGATTGTGTAAGCGTCACTGATTGCAACTTATTATTGCATTTGGCTTTTTGCTTTTGGCTTTTTTGCCTTACGACATTTCGCCAGCTTTTTGTTTTGTGCTCGGTGCGTGGACATCTCTAATTACACCTCATCAAGATCTTTTCCCATTGAGCCGTATTTATATTTCAAACGCTAATAGGCTGTCCAATTAGTTAAACAATTTTGTTTTTGGAAAACCTTTGTTTGACATTTCCAGGAACTGTTTTCGGCAATTTTGTCATTTTTTTTTTTGTACTTTTACTCAAATTCGCATTTAGGTTTTCGGTTATCGGTTATACAAGATTTTCATATATCGACTACGTAACGGTTACCGGTTATTTGTATATTTCGGCTTCGAAATATCGTTATGATTTCGGTTTACAAACGAATTTTGAAAAATATTTAAAACAAATATTCAAAATTTTCAAAAATTAAGCTATTTTTATTGAAAACAATATATAAATTAAATTAGGGCAGAAGTAAAAATTAAATTTATTTAAAAAATATGTTGATTACACCTTAACAACAAAATTCAATTTGATTGACACGTTGTGAGTCACAAAACTTGATTTTCGACTGATCGTGCCTATGGCAGCTATATGATATAGTAGTCCGATTTGTACCAAATTTGGTCAATACTAATATGACCATCTCAGATGATGATCTGTAGAATTGGTTGTCACAATGTCTCAATTATTGTAAATTATCTATATATGAGAAATGTCGACTCTTTGGACTTTCAACGAGCACAACTCCATTAAAGCTCATCCGATTTCCAAGAGGAATGTCTTATTTTTCATTATATTAAACCTACTTCAACTTTGCATTTCAATTTGATGCTTTTGAGACAACATTTTTTTTTCGAAAATTTGTCGATTTTTACATAGTAACCCCTTTACATTTTTTTAAAATTTTTGAAAAATTTAAAATCTTCAATTTATTCTTTAAATCGACTCCAGATGATAAAATTAGGGTAAAAAAGCACTTTTGAACTTATTTCCACGTTTTTTCTCTAAAATCTTAACGATTATTTGAGTTGGAATAGATTCGGTTTATCGGTATCGGTCAAATCTTTCAACAAGTATTCAAATGAACAATATTCTTTTTTTAAGCAATTTTTTTAATTATATAAAACATGAACTATCAAATTTATAGATAGTATTTCAAATTAAGATGAGTTTTAACATTAAATTTTTAAATATTATGAAAGTTTCATATTAAAACTTTAAATGTAATAAACAAAAGTTGAAGGTATTCGAACATTTTTAAATAGATCTATCAAAGTTTAGAATTGATGGCAATGACATCAAATATGAAATTTCCATTCATTTAATAGTTGTTTAATTTTGGTTTTATCTTGAGTTTAATTTTTAGTTGAACATATATATATATATATATCATTAACAGATAAATAACCGATGTATGTAGATAAATATAAATGTGTCGTTTTGATTTTCTTATTTATGATCACGTAAAACAATATTAGTTTAAATTGCAAATAAAATACAAATTATTCAATAACAATTCAAAAATATAAATATATAATTGTTCTGAATGTATTTGAATTTTAAAAATGCAAATAAAAGTATCGAAATTGTTGCAAAAATGCGTAGTGAGTTTTTCCATTTTTAAAATTGATTGATTGATAGGTTTGTTTTCTATTTGTTTTCGCCAATTGTAAGTTGAGCTGGCCAGCTGTTTGATTCATGGCCAATTGATGAGCTTTTGCGGTTGTTAACAACTTGTTAACCATTTGAAGGCTGTTGCCCCCAAAGCAATTGAAAATCTTGGCTCGAAGGTTTGGCTGAAGTTCTTAGTATAAAGTATAAATAAAAATAAAAATAAAATACATGAATAAATGCAAAACACAAATCAGTCTAATATTCTAAATTTTAGCATGCATTCAGAATATTATTTTCAAAATTAACACATTGTCAATCAGTCAGCATTAAAAACAGAAATCCATCAGAAAACTAAACTAAAAAATAAAAATTAAAAACTGAATTAAAAAACTCGTATTTTAGGATATTTTTTTAAAAATTAATACAGTGTCAATCAGTCAGCATTAAAATCAGAAATCAATCAGAAAGCTAAACTAAAAACTTTAAAAGTAAAAATTGAATTAAAAAACTCGTATTTGAATGAAGTACAGTCGAACTTCCATAAATCGAACTTCTATAAATCGAATTTATTCTAATTAGAACTAAATTGCGTGGATATAAACTTAAATAAACTTAATAAATTTACAAAAAAAGAAGTCCATAAGTCAAAGTCTTCATAATTCGAACTTTTGCTTTGCACAATGCTGATTTGAGTTAGGGAAGCTCTACTGTATTCTTAACTTGTCTTTGTGAAAGTGAACTTGTGTTTGATTTCAGCACGGAATCATAGAATTTCTCTCACTGTGCACAACGCTGCGTATGCGCATTTGACGGACATTGCGCATACGCAACGTGGGCGCTAGTTCTTTTTGAAAAATAAAAATAAATGACAGATGTAAATCAAGCAAAGCGCAACAAACATGACAAAGCAACAACAAAAAAAATAAAAACAATTATAAAGAAAATAAACAAAAAATAAACAAAATAAAAACAGTGTAGAAAAAGGGGCAACAAGTTGCAAGTTGGATATCAGTAGGTATATATTTTTTTTCTTTATTTTTTTTTTGCATGCTTATGCAATGGGAAAGGTGCAGTTAATGTTGCGGCTGCTTGTTGGCTTGTTGTGTTGTTGGCTTGTTGCCTTGTTGCGGATGCAACAACACAACACAAACAAGTCGAAAGCAAACGCCGCCAAATGCTGCTGCCTGGCAGATGTTGCAGATGAGACGACGGCAACAGCAGCAGCAGCAGCAGCAACAACAACAACGCTAACTGTTATGACTGTCGCCCAAGTGTGGGTGGCCGGGGGGGGGGGGGGTCGGTGTGCCGTGTTGGCTTAGTGTCTTAGCCAGCGTCTCACTTTCGCCTAATGGCGAATGATGCGGCAGCATTTGGCCCATATTGTCCGTGAGACACACAGACACACAGACAAAACCACAACAGCAATAATCATGACAACGGCGGGAAAAACTCTTGTCCTCCCCTCCCTAACCTATCTACCTCCTATCCTTCTATTCATTTGCCTACCCTTCCCTTCCCCTTTCCGCACCATCGGCAGCGTTTTTCCGGTTAATGTGCCACAAAGTTGCCCGTTTGCCGCCGAGTTGCCGCTGCTTTTGGCCAGTATAAAAATGCTGGCTGCCATCTGTGGTCATGTCAGTGTTCAGTCGCATCGCCAACCGAGTGCACAATATAAATATATTATCCAAACTAACATAACATACATCGCTGCAGAGCAATGAAAGTAATTATTATTATTTTTATTTGTGTTTAATACGTGTCAAGCGGTCAACGTCACGTATACGTGATCTTTTGATCACATTGCGCATACGCCGCGTTGTATTCAATATACTGTGCTTCTTTTAAGTGTTATTGTGTTCTCACTACGTGTGCTCCGGCTGCTTCCTCTTCTAATGCTTTTTTTTATGCTCCTTACTTTCTTTTTTTCTACTTTTTTCGTGTGTTTTTTTTTGTTTTTGAAATTTACTTATTGTTTTTTTTTATTAATTTTGGTTTGGTTTCTTAACTTTATTATTTTGTTTACGGTTATAAAAATTTTTGTTTTCTTTATAAGCCCCAATTTATTAAAAAATCGAATTTTATTAATATTATTATTATTATAACTATTTTTTTAAAATATCCCTTATCTATTTTTCTTTATTTATTTTATTGTTATATTCCCTTATTATTAATATTATTTTTTCTTCGTCCTTTTATTAATAATTTCTATTATTATTATATTTTATTACCTTTTATTTTTTTTGTTTTATATTTTCTTCTTTTATTTTGATCAACTAATTTTTCATATATTTTTTGGTAGTATTATTTTTTGGTTGCTAATTTTATTATTATTTATCTTGTCCCCTTTTTATCTTCGTCCTTTTATTAATTATTATTCTTTATGTTTTTTTTATTAGTTTTATTAGTATTATTCTTATTATATTTAATTGTCTTTTATTTTTTGTTTGCTTTTTTTATTATTATTATTTTTGATTTATTTTTTCTGTTTTAATTTTTATTAACTAATTTTTTAGTATTTTCTTTTTTGCTTATTTCATTGTTTTTAATTTTTTATTATCATTTATTTTTTCTTTTTTTTGTTTTATTTTTTCTTCTCTTATTTTAACTAACTTATTTTTATATATTCTTTTTCTGTTGCTTATTTCTTACTATTTCTTATTATTTTTATCTGCGCCCTTTTATTAATTTTTATCTTTGATTTTAATTTTTATTATAATTATTATTATTAACATTTTTTTTCTATGTTTTTTTTTTTTATTATTTTTTTATTTTTTTTTATATATTTTTTTCTTTTCTTTTTTAATTAACTTATTTTTTTATATTCTTTTTCTGTTGCTTATTTTATTATAATTTTTGCCCCTTTTTATCTTTGCCCTTTTATTAATTCTTTTCCTTGTTTTTAATTGTTATTATAATTATTATTATTTTTATTATAACAATTTTTTTCTTTGTATTTTCTTATTTTTTTTAAATTTTTTTTCTTCTTTTGGTTGTATTCTTTTTCTTTTGCTTATTTTATTATAATTTTTGCCCCTTTTTATCTTTGCCCTTTTATTAATTCTTTTCCTTGTTTTTAATTGTTATTATAATTATTATTATTTTTATTATAACAATTTTTTTCTTTGTATTTTCTTATTTTTTTTATATTTTTTTTTCTTCTTTTGGTTGTATTCTTTTTCTTTTGCTTATTTTATTATAATTTTTTTATTAATTCTTATGCTTGTTTTTAATTTGTTATTATAGTTATTAATATATTTTTTATTAACATTTATTTTTACTATGATTTTTTACTATCATTAGTTTTGTTTTATATTTTATTTTTTATTTTTTTATTTTTATTAACTTATTTTCTTAAAATCTTTTTCCAGGCCTTTGTCTGTCTTTTGCTGATTGGCGCAGCCAGCGTCACGGCCAAGCCTAAGCCCGGCGGCGGTTGGTCCTCGGGCGGCGGTGGCGGTGGCGGCGGTGGCTGGTCCTCCGGGGGTGGAGGTGGCGGTGGACATGGCGGCGGCGGTGGCGGCGGCGATGTCCAGGTCATCAAAGTGATCACAGAGAGCGGCGGTGGCGGTGGCGGCGGCGGTGGCTGGTCCTCTGGCGGTGGCGGCGGCGGCGGTTGGTCCTCGGGCGGCGGTGGCGGTGGCGGCTGGTCTTCAGGCGGCGGCGGCGGCGGTGGACACGGAGGCGGCGGCGGCGGCGACATCAAGATTGTCAAGATCATCAGCTTAGGCAGCGCTGGCGGCGGTGGCGGCGGTCACGGCGGTGGCGGCGGCGGCGGTTGGTCCTCCGGAGGTGGAGGCGGCGGTGGACATGGCGGCGGTGGCGGCGGCGGCGGTGCCACCAAAATCATCAAGATCATCAAGCTCGGCGGTGGCGGTGGCGGTGGCGGCGGCTGGTCATCGGGCGGTGGCGGTGGCGGCGGTTGGCAGCCCGCTGGCGGCTGGGCTTAAGCAGCGTCTGCCCGCCCGGCCTTATACCCTGTAAATACTGTAAATAATTGCATTTGCAAACATTTTTTTTTTATTACTTTTCTTTTGTTTTTCGCCAAAAAAAAAATTGTTAAATTTCCTGTGCACTATGTTAAATTGTGAAATTGATTTAATAATAATTGTATAACAAATTGCTTTGTATTATTATTGTACAATAGATTGGTCAAAAGAAAAAACTGCGCTTAACTTGGCTAACAACAAGTTATTTATTTCCAAGACAATAAATCTTACTGAACGCTTATTTAAGGCGCGTTGACAACTCTTTTTGTAACCCTCTCGATGAAAGCAAAAAACCATTTCAATTTATGGAAATCTCAGGATTTTATCAACGCATTGTCTTTGACATTTTCATTTGAAATGCGCTTTTTTTTCGTGTTCACTGCGGAGGAAGAAAAGACATCGCAACAAAAGGCGCTCGAGTGTGCTCGACTGTGGGATACCCTGTGCCACAACCATTTGGATACACACATACATACATAAGTCTCTTGCAAAACACTGCACTATATTTTTGACTTATTCTTCGGACGACAGCCATATGATATAGTAGTCCGATTTTGACCAAATTTGGTCAAGATGTAAAAGACTTTGGAAAACTTCTAATCTGTGAGTTTGGTTGAGTTATCTCCAAAAACAACAAAAATTTCCATACTAAATCTTAATTTTCGATCGATCGTTCCTATGGCAGCTATATGATATAGCTGACCGATTTTAACCAAATTTAGTCAGGATATATGATATCATCCTAGATGCATATTGTATAAGTTTGGTTGGGATATCTTCAACAACAAAAAAGTTGTTCGTACTAAAACTTGATTTTCGACTCATTGTTCCTATGGCAGCTATATGATATACTAGTCCGATTTTGACCAAATTTGGTCAAGATGTAAAAGACTTTGGAAAACTTCTAATCTGTGAGTTTGGTTGAGTTATCTCCAAAAACAACAAAAATTTCCATACTAAATCTTAATTTTCGATCGATCGTTCCTATGGCAGCTATATGATATAGCTGACCGATTTTAACCAAATTTAGTCAGGATATATGATATCATCCTAGATGCATATTGTATAAGTTTGGTTGGGATATCTTCAACAACAAAAAAGTTGTTCGTACTAAAACTTGATTTTCGACTCATTGTTCCTATGGCAGCTATATGATATACTAGTCCGATTTTGACCAAATTTGGTCAAGATGTAAAAGACTTTAGAATACTTTGAATCTGTGAATTTGGTTAAGATATCTTCAGAAACAACAAAAAATTGCATACCAAATCTTAATATTCGATCGATCGCTCCTATGACAGCCATATGATATAGTAGTCCGATTGCAACCAAATTTGGTCAGGATGTATAGAAATGCATATTCTGAAAGATTTGTTGACATATCTCAAACAACAAAAAAGTTCTTTATACTAAAACTTGATTTTCGACTGATCGTGCCTATGGCAGCTATATGTTATAGAGGTGCGATCCAAATTTAAAAATAAACCTGATCTGCTAATGGTTTCCAGCAACCTGCATACAAAATTTTAAGAGTCTAGCTCTTATAGTCTCTGAGATTGACGTTTTTTCGATGTATTTTTTTTTTATCACTAGCGAGCATTTGTATTTTTTGTCACCTGATCTACAGGTAATCAGCTAGTAGAGCGCAATTCGTAATTCTGACACGAGTTTTAATGTCATCTGCAAATGCGTTGAGTTTGTCCCTCGATCAAGTTGTCAGTTGGATGCCACTCAAAAGGCAGTTCAAGTTGTCAATTGCTCGATTTGTTAATAGCAAATAATCACTGGTAATTTACCAAAATAACACACAGCAAAAACAAAGCGACAAAAAACCAAGTTAAACTAAAAATAGCAAAAAAAAAAAAAAAAACGTCCAAAAAGTCGCGCGTGTTCCGCGCGCTTTGGTTGCGTTTTGTTCGCGTTTTAGGCCGCGAGCGATTTTGACTGTGGGCCACACACGTTGAAAATTGAAACTAAAACTAATAAATGACTAAAAACAACAGCAAAACAGGTGAAAGGCAGAGACAATTGTATGAAGGACATGTGCAAATGAATTGAGGTTTAAGGTTTCAAAAATTGTACGATTGAGTGAATGAGTGACTGAGTGATTGAGCGATTGATGGATGTAATTGGGGTTAATCAAACTGCCAGCACAAATTTGCATGCTAATTATGAATAAACAATGAATACTAGATACAGATGTATTTTAGATACACTCGGAAAACACACACGCACAGTGGTTCGAAAACACGTTGTTGCCACATTAAAAGCCCATTAATGTTCAGAAAGTCTCGGATCTCGGATCTCGGATCTCGTTTCTCATTTGAATGTTTCCAAATCCATTCGGATTTGCATTCATTTCACATGCATAATACACAGATAGTTAGACGATGCCCCAATCAATGAATTAAACCAGTAAGCAACTTCCCCTTCTCCTCCTCAACCTACCAAAAATTATAAAAAAAAAGAAAAAAAATGAAAATAAAAAATGAAAACAACGCCCCAAAATGTTTGTAAACAGCCGCCGATTTGGCTGCCGTTGCCACTTGTTGTTGTTGTGGCAGATGCTGAATGCTTTATGTATCAATTAGCTATCTGTCATGTTGCCTAGCAATCAATTGGAGTGACAGAGCGAGAGAGAGAGAGAGAGCGAGAGAGAGAGAGAGAGATTGACTTGGAGCAAAGCAAAGTGGAAGCGAGAAAGGTTGATGAAATCAATGAACGTTCAAGTTGTGTGATGAGCAGCTGCAAGCGAGGGCTGAACGAAAAGTTGGAGCCTTAAGATTTTCAAGCAAAATTTTAAGCAGGGCATCAAACCACAACGAATATCGGTTTCGGTTTCTGTTATGGTTACGGTTACGGTTACGGTTATGTTCGCATTTGGGTTTTCGCTTATCGGTTATGCAAGACATATCATAAATCGGTTACGTAACGGTTACCGGTTATTTGGTATGTTGTGGTTTTGAAATACCGGTACGTAATCGGTTTACAAAACAATTGTAAAAAAATTTTAATATATGTAAATTTTAAAACAAATATTAAAAAATTTCAAAAATTAAATTAATTTTATTGAGATTAATATACATTAAATTATGGCAGAAGTAAAAATTTAATTTTGATTTAAAAAACGTTGGTAACACCTTAACAACATAATTAAGTTGTGTGCTTGACCGAATGAAATGAATGAAAAAAAATGTAAATTTGAAAATTAATTTAAGCTTGTTTTATAATTTAAATATGAGTCATTGCTTTTAGATTTTTATTCAGAGTCTCAAACAGTTGCGAGATATTAGAAAAGAATAAAATTGATAAAAAAAAACTGAAAATAATTGTTATTGTTAAAAATTTGAACTATAGGAATTACTGGAACACTAAAATGTGTACTTATATTTGAGACTTTGAATAAAATCAAAATTATGAAGAATGTTTATTAATAAAAGACAATTTTACTTATTCGTTTTGATGGTATATGATAAAAATAAAAAATAAAAATAATTTATAATGCTGTTTTTTTAATTTCAAACAATTTTTAAATATGATTAATAAATTAAAAGCTTTTATTGACAGTGTTTATTTTATTCTTTTATGCTACCTAAAAATGTCGGTTTATATATATTAAATGTAATGATCGAAATAAAAAGCGGTTCGGCTCGTGGAGTAACTTGAATTGTTTAGATTTTCGATTAATTTAATATTAAATAAATAAATCAACGCGACTCAAAGAGAAGCCACTCTATGTTAGATACTTTTGGTGCGACCCTCGCTAATAAATTGACAGCACATTTTGTTTTCCCTTTCTTCGCTTATTGTTTGTTACTTTTTTGTCTTTTTCTAGCACCAAAAAAATATGTATATTGTTTAGACATTGTTATTGTTTTAAGCGCATTGTTGCTACCTTATTGTATTGTATTGACCCAAAGAAACCGAGAGGGCAGGAGGGAAAGAGAGGTGGATAGGGGAGTAAAAGAGATGGGCACGCCACACGCTTCAAAACTGATAAATAGCCAAACAATCTTTGTCATGTAAATGCAAATTTAAATTTTGTAAAAAAAAAGAGAAGGAAACAAATAAAAGATTGGGATATTTTTGGGTGTCAATATTTGTAATATTTGTTAATTCATTAATGTACACATATGTATAACATTATTTATTGGTCTGCATATGCATAGATCTCGACTGCCGATTGAATTCAATAGAATAATATAATGAAATGAAAAGAAAAGAAAAAACAACTAAAGCAATTGTTTTAAGTTGAGTAATAGTTTATCTTTTGTCCAAATGTTTTTCTCTCTCTCTCTCTCTCGCACTCTCTGTCGTAGGGCTGGTCAGTTACCAAGGGCCTATTGTATTGGCCAACTTGTTAGCGACTGTCAGATTATTGACCATAAAAAAACCAAACATGGGCCAAGGTTAATTAATTGAATAAAGAGGCAATAATTTTCCATCTTTTTCCAACATTGACTGACATTGAAATTGGGAAAAGTGAAAGCCCTAACAAAAAAAAAAAAAAAAACAACAAACTTCAGAAGTCTTAATGAGTGTGTGAAAAATCTTTGAGTCTTCCCTGGAAATATTCCCACAGCGTATAAAGTTCAAATGGCCAGAAATTAGCGTCAAATGAGAGAAATGTGAATGTGAATGAAATGTGAATAATATCTGAGTATTTGATACAGTTTCGATTGGCTTTCAAGATTTACTCAGTTACGCTCAGTTCAAAGATGTTTGATTTGTGATAAATAAATACATTTATAAAAAGTATATTTTATGCTATCCTATGCGTAAATTTACTTACATAGTTTGTTGCATTTATTTGGTCATCTGTGAACAGACAAAATGGTTGAAATACTTTTCTTTTTAAATTTTAATTTTATTTTATCCGATATGTATTCATTAAGTCGAATCAAACTGGCATTTGGAGCATTTAATAGTCCCAGAGCATCTTGTAATAAAATTAAGCATTCCCTTATTTTAAGCTTGAGTTGCCTTATATTTATATATTTATGTGTCTACTTCGAGAGTTCAACATTTTTTTTACATTGCATTCTGTTATCTATGATATTTTTATTGAATAAAAGTAGAGTCCAAATATATGAATTATTCGAAATGTTTTGTTGTCTTTATTTAAGCACCAATAAAAATTAAAATATTGAATAAATATTCTAAGCGGTTCATCTTTGAAATATTTTATTTATAATTTAATTGGTTTTAATAGATAAGCAGACTCCCAGATGAAAGTAAAATCATAGAACAAGTCGGCAAGAAAGATAAATCAAAACTTGTTTTCAGCAAAAATTGATGAAAGTTGTAAGCAAAGAATGCAAAAAAATACAAAAAAAAGAAATGAAAAAAAAAACAAACACAGATTAAAAAAATATACATATGTTTATTTATTAGAAAACACGTAAGTATTATTAGTTGATATGTCAGAGAAATTAATATTAATGAAAATAAATTAAATGAAATTATTTCTGTCGGTTTTGCAGTGATCTATTAGATAATTCCCAGATGAGATTGCGGCTGAGATTGAGACTGTGGCATATGAAACTTCATTCATTAATATTTATAGATTACAGATTGGACCCAAAGGCACACACCCAGTTGACCATCTATCATGGCTACACTGAGAAAAACAAAACCGTACTCAAATTTGTTTTGAATAAACTCGATTTAAGTATTTTCGTTACTTAAAGTGTAAACTTTACATAACTACGAATTACTGAAAATGCGCATCAAAATTCTAAAACCAAGGTCCAACAATCTTGATATAAGTACAGCGCAACTTGAATAAAGTAAAGCTCTAAAATTACTAGAAATGAGTAAAAAAAAATTCTTATTAAACGTTCGGAACTCAGTTTCTCGACTCACAGATCAAATTAATTAGATCTTAAATCAAGTTCTTTACTACTTATATATTTTTAACATTTCCTAGCTTAGAATTCCCAAATGGTTCTGGCTTGTGGTGAACATTTTATAAATACACATTAAGTTTAAGTTCACTTAAATCAAGTATCAAGTTCCTATGTTTTTGTACTCAGTTCCAGAATTTAATGAACTTGAAACAAGCTTGAATAGTACTCAAATCAGGCAATTGAGTAATTTTAAGTTAAAAATACTAAAATACTTATATATTTTGTACTTTTAGAAATTGTACTTGATATATGTTTGAAATACTTGACTTTTGTATTTTCAAACTTAGCGACACATCAAGTTCGAAATACAGTCAAACTTTCCTAACTCGAATCACCATTATCCAAAAAAATAAGTTCGAATTATGGAATCTTCGATTTATGGAACTCAAATGTTTTTTTTTAAATTTACTTAGCTTATTGTGAGTTGGAGAAAATTCGTGTTAAAGAAGTTCGAGTTAAGGACGTTCGAAAGTACTTGATTTTTTCTCACTGTGTATGGTATCATTTGGTATATGGCTGGAGTTTTTTTTGTGGATAACATTGGAGTCGCATCGCTATCACGTCCCTAATGAGCCGACACGTTTATTAGCACATAATTAATGGTCTGGTATTAAAACATTAATACGGCTACTACATACCAAAGTATTCCTCCCCTCAATCCCTTCTCCCTTCCCCACAACTGTTGCTGCTAATGACATAATAATTTTTTGGCATCATGAGCCAATGACAGACAATTTTAGCAAATATTTTCGTAAGACTCCAATCGGTGAAAATATATCTGAGATAACTCCCTCCACAATAAATATGAATTAAATCAATAGGCACTAGACTTTTATGTGCTACACTGGCAGATACCCAGTACATTTCTTTTTATTATGCAAATTATTTAAAAAATATTTGTTTTAGCCAACAAAAAAATCTGTTCAACTTCTGCTCACTGACGAAGATTCTGGTGCAAAGGATTCTCAATTAAATTAAATTTAAAAATTAAAGATTTTTTGTAAGAACATTATTTATTATTAGTTTATCAACTTTATTTGTATTTAAATTATTTTTGTAATATTATTTACAAGATTCTCAATTTAATTAAATGTATATAAAGACTTTTGTGTAAGTTGAAAAAGGATATTATTTATAATTACTTTATCAACTTGCCATGTGAACTGAAAAAGAGCTGGAAAAATCTTTGCAACTTTCAGAGGCAATTCGTTTTGTAAATATTATAAAAAAGTGTAAATATCCATATTTTTGAGCGAGCTGCGGATATTAAGGGTAGTCCCTAAAAATCTTAAAATAATGTTTTTGTTCTCTGTGGAAACCATCCAATTTTTAAGGTAGTTAGCAAAAAAAAAAAATAATAAAAATATAAATATAGTTTTTGATGTTGTTCAATAAAAATCAATAAAAATAAATATAAGTAAATAATAATAAATTATTTTTATGGAAAATGCTCATTTACAGGGTATTTCTTAAATGCAAAAATGTTGGCCAGAAATTTGATAAAAAGCGAGAGAAAAAAAACAAGCTCCAACACGTGGAATTATGCAAGTGGCCAAAAAGGAGAACACATAAATTGTGAATGAGAAAGAGGAAGAGTTGGAAGCGGAAATTGTTTGGTTGTTGTTTGTTGCAGTTGTCATAGTTGTTGTTGTTGTAATTGGAAGCAGGCACATTAATTAAAGTTTTGTCCATTTGATAGTGTCGAATTTCGTAGCATTACGAACGAATTTTCTATAATAATAACTCAATAAACAATTTGCATTTCAAGCGAGGCACTGAAAGTGAGAGAAAGAGACGGAGATGAAAACAAAGACGTAGCTGGAGACGCAGTCAGAGACTGATAAAGCCAAAGCAGAAGCGCAGCTGTCAAAAAAAAAAAAAAAAAAAAAAATAGTAGTAGTAGTAAAACAAACTAGAAACAACAAATAAAATGTTGCGCAGGCGCCGTTGAATTAATGGAAAGGCCGTCGCAGTGTTTGGGCCATGACTGGGATGGCTCTGACTGAAAGACACACACACACACACACACACACACTTCGACACAGGTTGAACTAATGATCGCCCTTGTATAAAATGCGTGGCCGGGTCAAGCTGGGCCATCATTGAACGGTTGGACATCGAGGGCTTAAGCACGACCAACGTGAAGATGAATGTAAGTGCAGCATCAACCCCAACAACAACAACTTCGATCACAACAACAACAACAACAACATCAACAACAACCAAAACAACAACAATTCTAACTACAACAACAAGTGCTAGTGACAAACAAAAAAGCCCAAAAAAAAACACACACAAATTTCAAAACGCAACCAATTTAAAAACAATTCACATAACATTTTATGTTAAAAGGACTTTAGTGTTTTTAGTGTCGATAATTACAAATTTTATTTTATTTTATTTTTTTGGTTTTTTTTTAGTATTAAATAAAAGCTTATTTTATTAAAAATGTGCTTAAGTTACTCCAGTGCTGTGTGCTTCATCTTTTTTTTTTACTTAAAATAATTATTAATTTTTTTTAATGATTATTAACTATTTTTTTTTTTAATTTATACTTTTTAAAAAAAAAAATAAAAATATTTTTGAATTGTGCTCAATTTGTTGTTTAATTCGGTGCTTGTTTTTTAAGTTTGGCACTTTTTTTTAATTCCAAAACAAATTTTAATAATTTGGTGCTGTGCGCTTTATTGTTTAGTAATTATAGAAAATTGCTTACTGATTATTACTAATTAATTTGGCCCAAGCAACAGCGGAATGTGTGTAATTTATAATAATTAAATTTATAATAATTAATGTTGAATTGTGCTTATTTTCAAAATGCATATTTCATTGATGTGTTGTTTAAGTTGTTGTTTACATTTTTTTGAATACAAAATTTTTAGAAAATTTAAAGCAATTAATAAATATGTTTAATAAATAAATGAATTAATTTAACAAAAAATGTGCTTCAAAGATTTCGGCATTAAACGTTACGTTACTTTATCAAATGAACTATCAAAAAAATTAATAGGCACGAAAAAACCATAAGACAATATAATAAAAACAGGCAATTTTAAAATCATTAAAAATTTAATAAATCATAAAAAACATTTAAAATGATTTTAATAATTTTAAATGAATTCTCTTAAAATAATTAATAAATAGAAGAAAAAAAACAATTTAAAATGATTTTGCTACATTTAAATAAACAATTGATTTTCGTAAATTTGCTTATGAATTTTCTGAAAAACATTAATAATATTAATAATGATTTTAGTAAATTTGGATTTCAGTAAATTTGTTAATGAATTTTCTCAAAATGATTAATAATCCAAATAATATTCGTTTTTTTTTTAAACTTTTGTTGTTTTCTGCCCTATTTAGTTAATTTTGAAATAGTTACTAATTAATTGTGATTGAATTACACGTTAAGTAATATTATTATTAATTGATAATTAATAATAAATGTCATTTGTGTTCCTTTTTCAAGTTGTCAATCGCATTGCTGGCGCTCGTCGCCGCCTGTTGCTCGTGTGGCTCAACGACAGCGGACATTTCCCCGAAGCAACCAGCGAGATTCGAGGAGAGCAGCTACGGAAATTCGCGATATCAGATCTTCGAGGTGCACAATCATTACGAGGGCAAGGGCAACGCCTACTTGCCACCGTCTCAGCCACAGATTCTCGAGGAGATTCACATACATCGTCAGTCGCAGCCACAGCAGCAACAGTTGCTGAGAGCAACATCTACAGCAACTGCAACGGCAACAGCAACCGCTGCTGCTGCTGCTGATGACGAGGATGATGTGTCCTTTTTGAGCTTTGCCGATGATCGTCATTTGCACGCGCCAGCAACAGTTGCCACGGTGCAACAGCAACAGCAACAGTTGCCCGTTGCTGTGCCATTTCCCTCCAACTATCAGCATGATTTTCAACGCAAGCAGCAATCGGTTGCTTATAGAGCACAGCCATATTTGCCGCCCACCGCGGCCACGCCCAGCACACAACAGCAACATATTTATCAGCCTGTTGCTGCTGGCCCGGCACCGCAGCAATTTGCACAGCAGCAACATAGATATCAAGCGCCTGCTTATTTGCCACCCACTGGCAGCAGCGTGACACAGCAGCAACAACAGCAGCAACAACATCAGCAGCATCACCAGCAACATCATCAGCAGCAACATCACCAGCAAAATCATCAGCAACATCATCAGCAACATCATCAGCAATATGTGCAATTGCAGCAGCAGCAACATCACCATCAGCAGCCAGCGCCTGTCTACAGAGGCAATGATTATTTGCCGCCCACCACAACGACAACAACAACAACAGCAACAACAGCAACAGCGACAACGGCAACAGCTGCTGCCATTGCTCGATATCCACAACAGCAACATAGATATCAAGCACCTGCCTATTTGCCACCCAGCAGCAGCAGCATTGCCAGCAGCAACAGCATTGCCAGCAGCAGCATTGCCAGTAGCAGCAGCAGCAGCAGCAGCAACTCTGCTCAATCGAATTATCAAGCACCTGGTTATTTGCCGCCTGGCTATGAGTTTGACAATCCTGAGCTTGTTGCACAACAACAGGAATTGCAGTCCGTGCCACATCAGCAGCAGCAACAGGTGCAGCAGCAACAGGTGCAGCAGCAACAGGTGCAGCAACAACAACAGCAGCAGCAACTTGTGCAACAGCAATTGCAGCCTGTGCCACAATTACAGCAGCAACAATTGCAGCCTGTGCCACAGCAATTGCAGACACACTCAACAGCAACAGCAACAGCAACGGCAACAGCGACGACAACAACAGCAACAGCTGCTGATTATCGTGCACCTGGTTATTTGCCACCTGGCTATGACTTTGCCAATCCCGATCAGTTGCCCGTGGCGCTAGCACAAACAATTGCTGCCGTGCCAGCAGCAACAGCCTCAGCAGCAGCAACAGTTGCTGACTACCAAGCACCCGACTATTTGCCGCCCAGCTACGATGAAGTGCAACCACAGCAACAAGCCATTGTTTATCAACAGCCACAGCAACAACAAGCACAACAGCAACAGCAACAGGTACAGCAGCAACAACAGCAACTCGGTCATCCTGGCGCTTTGCCAGATGGTTATGAGTTTAGCAAGCCGGATAATTTTGAGGCCGCCATTGCTGAGCTGCACAGCCTGCAAACGCAAACGAAATTGCAGCAGCAACAACAGCAGCGACATGTTGCCGGCAGCAACATTGTATATGTCGCACCCAAGCAACAGCAGCAACAACATCCAGCGACAACAGCAACAACAACAGCAACAGCCACAGCAATAGCTTATCAGGCGCCACCAGCAGCAGTTGCAGTTGCAACTCCAGTTGCAATTCCCGCAGCAATTGCAGCTCCTGTTGCAATTGCTGCACCTGTTGTTGCTGCAGCTGCAACACCTTTGTCTGCACCACCAACACAGCACACACACACACACATACACACGCTGAGCAGTTATATGAACACAGTGCAACCATATGCGCGCTACGGCCAACCACAGCAGCAACACGTGCAGCAGCAACATCCTGTGCAGCAACAGCAACAACATCATGTGCAACAGCAACAGTTTGTCGAAGTTGCTCCCATGTATCGTGAGCAATCGAAGCGTCCACGTTTCTATGCGCCAGCAATGTCTTATGCCAGCAATGCATTGCCCACGCAGCAACATCATCAAGTGCGACAGCAGCAACATCATCATCACCAGCAACATCATCAGCCACAATTGCCACGCGGCACATTGAGTCTTCAAGCGCAACAGTCGCTGCAAAAATTCATGCCACGCGAAATGCAAATGGCGGTCAATGTTGCTGTTGCTGCCGCCGCGCCCGTTGCACGCGGCAGCGCGCGCGTGCGCACCGTGCAAATTGTGAAGCCGCATGCGGTGCGCACTTTTAAAGTGCTGGAAACACTCGATGTTGCCGGCGTGAAGACGATCAAAATACTTGGCACGAGTCACGTCCAACCGACAGGTCAACATCATGTGGTCAAGGTCGTGACCCAGGATGCGCACAATGTGGAGACTCATGTGCAGACGGTGAAAATCTATGATGATGAGCAGGAGTATGTGCCACAGCAACAACAACAGCAACATCAACAACAGCAGCAACATCCGCCTGCTGCTGCTGCTGCCACACGCGGCTACTTGCCACCAACTGTTGCACGTCCGCGCGCGCGTGTCGTGCGTGACACGACATCGCTGCATCGATTCCAATCCAAGCATTAAGTCGCGCCTGCAAATGCGGCAACTAGTGCTGTAAATGCAAATTCTAGATCGATTTTTTAATCGATATCTATGTGAAAATCGTCAAAAATCGATTTATCGTCAAAAAAAATGGATTTATCGATTTTTTGATGTATTTTTACAGCCACTAGTTGCAACTATGCCGTCATCCTAGCACTGATTAGTTGTTAAAACATTTCATCATCTAAAAAAAAAGAAAATCTTATTTTTTTTTTGTTATCGAATTTTTGTTTGTGCGCGTTTTGTGCGCTGTTTAAAACGCGCCTTTTCTTGTTGAATTTAAACACAAATTTCTTACCTAATAAAACCTACTTATATATGTACATAAATTGTTATTTCATTTGTGTGTGTGTGTCATAATAATACAACAGTCACTGTCACTGTAATTCCAAAAAAGCTATTTAAAGTCGTGCTTTCTGGCGTGACACGAGGTCGCAAGTGTGGAAAAATTCATGTTTCATGCGTGTCTGTGCCTGTTCTTGCCTGCTTGTGCGTGTCTCACTTCAGAAATGTCACTGTACACTTGCTTAAAGAACATAACACGACTCCAGGCGAGAAATATTGAACTTAAGACGAATTAATTTTTAACTGTTTTCACTTTTACGTTGCTCAACTTAACACGATTTAATTTTATACGACTTATAATATCACCTAGACACGACTTAAAGATTTTAAACACAACTGTACACGACTTGTCACGATTTGGCACGAACTTTTTTCGACTTTCTCGGATTTTCAGGTAGATTCGAAACTAAAAATATTTTTAGAGATAAAGAAGTTCGACTTATGGAAGTTCGACTGTGTGTGCGATAGTATCGGATTATCAAATCTACCTAATCCTATTTCTCACGATTATATAATACTTTACAATGTCAAAACATATCGTTATCAACAATTAATCGTGCCAAAGAAAAAAACGCTAGCGTTTTTCACGCTGTTAAAAATGCTGCCCGCTTTTATTAGTCATAAAAATAAACAGGAAAAAATGCCAAAAAATTTTCGAAAATTAAAAGTAAAAAAAAATGTAAAAAACCCCAAATGTAGTGACCTTCAAAAGGTTTTTTTTTGTGTGTGTGTTTTCGGCTAACAACTTGGTCAACTGACCGGGCCGGGCCCAAAAGCGGCAAAAAGGCAGTTGGGCCAAGTGAAAGTTGTATATGTTAATTTAAGTATGTTTTTAGACAAGTTAAATCGATTTAGTGGCTTATTGTCGCATGTTGTCCCCTCATAAAGTCGACGAAATAGTCAAAAAAGAAGAAGGGAAATTGTCAATAATGGATCAATGGAAAATCAATGAAAAATCCCACACACCAAAATGTGAGCAGCAACAAAAGACAAATTGATAAAGGTCAATCAATGGTCAATCAGTTGACTCTTACAACTATCTCTCTCTCTCTCTCTCTCTCTTTCTCGTCTGGCCAAAATTGGCTAATCGTTGACATAAGTGGATGACGAGACAGAGGAGAGACAATCAGACAATGGGCTACACCTCGAAAAACCCTATCGATGAGTCGAATCAATCGATGGACCAATGTCAACATGTGACGCGGATTTCGCCTTTGTTTTATATAATAGTTATAAAAATAAATAAATAAATAAATCAAATAGCAATGGATAAATTTATTTTTATACGATTTTTATTTAAAAACCATAACTAAAAAGCTACCAATTCAAAAAAGAAATATTGCGAAAACAAAAAGTTGTAATAAAAGATTACAATTTGAGTGTAATTGATTTTGGAGTATAGTATTTAACTTTTCGTATTATTTCCCATTGCTGGAAACAGTGGTAGAAAACATTGCTAAATCTAAAATCAAAAACATTTTATCATGTTCCTAAATCGATTTTTTCAAATTAGTTTTTTTTAGTTTTACATATTTATCAACTTTTGGCTTTCTATTTTTTTTCCTAACTACAAGTTTACCAGTTTCAAAGTAAATATTTCCTATCACTGGTTTTAGTAAAACTCTTAGAAAACAAGCTGCAACATTTATGTAGAATCATCACATTATAAAAAATTTGAATGAGAAATATCAACCGCAGTCAAAAAAATCAAATTTGGTAAGTGACAGCAAAGCTCGCGTTGACGGTGACTTTTTTATTTGTTGCTCGTAATTTTGGATGGATCTATGACTCTGCTTAATGTTTTTGATTGAAAAATTCAAGATTTTTGCTCCCTTTATTCCTTATATTTAATTCTTAAATTCAAAATAAAATATTCAAATTTTAAACCATTTAAAATGGTTTTTGTTTTCTTTAAATTGTATATATATATTTTTAGTTGAATGCCCGTTCTTTCAAAATCCAGTTGACTTTTAACCGACAGACATTTTTGAATTTGATATTAACTTCTATGCATTTTACATTAAAATATCTATTCGATAGTTATTAGACATTAAAGAAATTAAAAATGTAATACCAATCAAAAAATATTCGGAATTTACAATTGATACCGCGATTTACATTATCTTCTTTTGAAATCCAGCCAAATGCCGCCCTTGTGTGCGCCCACAAAGATCAGTGGATCTAGTTGAATGCCCTCGAGTGTGCGTCCATTCACGTGCACCACGAAACGCTTGACAATCGCGGCTATGGCCGCCTTGGTTTGGATTAGACCCAAACGAATGCCCACACACTGACGTGGCCCATTGCCAAAGCCCAAAAAGACGCCCATTTGCTGGTATCTCTTTAGGCCGCCATTGAGAAAGCGTTCGGGCCGAAAGACTTGAGGTTCCGGATAAAAATTTGGATCATGATGCAGTCCATAGATCGGTATCATCACATTATCACCCGGATACATTTCCAAGGGCTGGCTGTGCAGACTGCCGTGGAATGTGTACGGAGAGGTGCAAGTCTTGGAGGCCCAGCCTCCAGCTGGATAGATGCGTAGACTCTCTGGAATATTGAGAAAGAACGAGCAAGAGCAACGTTTAAGAAAGTGACACAAAGAGAAACAACACAAAAGTGAGCCGTTTCTTAATATAGTGAAAGAGAGTGATAAGGCGGAGGCGAGAAAGGAAATGAAGGCGAAGACGAAGAGGACAAAATCAAAGGAAAATGTTCAAGAGAAACATTTAAGGATGTGGCACAAAGAGGAAATGCACAAAAGTGGGCAGTTTCCTAATGAAAAGGAAGAGAAAGAGAGTGATATGACGGAAGAGAGAGACGAAGTGAAGATGGACGAGAATAGTGTGGAGCAAAGACGGGGAAAAAAGAGAAAAAAGGCAAATGAAGAAAAAATGTTCAAGAGAAACGTTTAAGAATGTGGCACAAAGAGGAAATGCTCAAAAGTGGGCAGTTTCTTAATATAATGAAAGAGAAAGAGAGTTATATAAAGAGAGAGAGATAGAGAGAGGAAGTGAAGACGAAGAGATGGAGGAGAATAGTGTAAGAGAAGAGAGAAGGAAAGGAAGAGAGAAAATGAAGCAAAAGTGCAAAATGGGAAATGAAGGACAAATGTTCAAGAGAAACGTTTAAGAATGTGGCACAAAGAGGAAATGCTCAAAAGTGGGCAGTATAATAAAATATATAATAAAATATAATAGAATGATATGGCGGGGGGAGAAAGGAACTGAAGACCAAGAGATGGAGGAGAATAGTGTTGTGACGAAGAAAGAGATGGAGTGAAAAAAAGAAGAAGAAAGAGGAAGGAAGGAAAATAAATGAGAGACAGAGACAGGAGGGAGGAACGTTAAACTCGCCCACAAGAAGTGTGATATTTATCTAGAGTATCTACAAATATATATATGTATACTCACCATTCAAACAGGCACTTAAATAGGGCAGCTCACTGAGAACATCAAAGTCTGGCAACAGTTGATCCCTGCAGCTGGAATTGGCCTGGTCAAGCTCCTGCCACAGCTGCTGCTGGCAGTCGGGATAGCGAGCCAGCTAATGAACAGAAATACACAAATATATATGTATGTAAAAAATCCAAAAATAATATTAGGAAATTTAGAGACATCAAATTGAATCCTACCAACAGCAGGCAATGGGCAATCGTTGACGATGTCGTGTCCAGGCCATCGAACATGAAGGTCATGGCATGTGAAAGCAGCTGCGATTCGCTGAGTCGATGCTCCAGCTGCATGTCCAGCAGATGATTGATGAAATCATTGCGTTCCTGTCGCCGCCCACGTCGCAATCGGAACGCCTCCCTCACCAATGGGCCAAAGAAATCATCGTACGACTGGGGTATGACCTTCGGGCGCAGCCAAGGCGGCAGCTGGGGAAAGAGACCGTTCAGGGCACCTGCCAGCGCCAGCCCTCGATTATCCTCGGACATCTCCCTGTTGTGCTTCGCCACTGGCAACGGCGATGCGGTAAAACTTCGTGCTTCAATGCCCAGAACGCAATCGAACAGATTGTCGCTGGTAAAGCGCAAGCCCAACTGTCAAAAATGATTGAAAGGTACAGCTTAAAAAGCTTCCTTATTTCACAGAGCTGTCAAAAATACGCTTTGTACCCACAACTAATTTGAAGTGGCCTTTAAGTCAGCTATAGCAAAGGAAAACGCTGTTTGGCAGAGCTTTAAGCTTCAAAAAATAAATAAGTTGTACTTAAAACATGTCGAGTACAGCTTAAAAAGCTTCCTTAATTCACAGAGCTGTCAAAAATACGCTTTGTACCCACAACTAATTTGAAGTGGCCTTTAAGTCAGCTATAGCAAAGGAAAACGCTGTTTGGCAGAGCTTTAAGCTTCAAAAAATAAATAAGTTGTACTTAAAACATGTCGAGTACAGCTTAAAAAGCTTCCTTAATTCACAGAGCTGTCAAAAATACGCTTTGTACCCACAACTAATTTGAAGTGGCCTTTAAGTCAGCTATAGCAAAGGAAAACGCTGTTTGGCAGAGCTTTAAGCTTCAAAAAATAAATAAGTTGTACTTAAAACATGTCGAGTACAGCTTAAAAAGCTTCCTTAATTCACAGAGCTGTCAAAAATACGCTTTGTACCCACAACTAATTTGAAGTGGCCTTTAAGTCAGCTATAGCAAAGGAAAACGCTGTTTGGCAGAGCTTTAAGCTTCAAAAAATAAATAAGTTGTACTTAAAACATGTCGAGTACAGCTTAAAAAGCTTCCTTAATTTACAGAGCTTCCAAAAATACGCCTTAGGCTTATTTGTACCCACAACTAATTTGAAGTGGCCTTTAAGTCAGCTATAGCAAAGGAAAACGCTGTTTGGCAGAGCTTTAAGCTTCAAAAAATAAATAAGTTGTAGTTAAAACATGTCGAGTACAGCTTAAAAAGCTTCCTTAATTTAATTACTATAGCAAAGGAAAACGCTGTTTGGCAGAGCTTTAAGCTTCAAAAAATAAATAAGTTGTAGTTAAAACATGTCGAGTACAGCTTAAAAAGCTTCCTTAATTTACAAAGCTTTCAAAAAAAGCTTATTTGTCCACAAAACTAGTTTTAAGTGATTTTTCAATCAGTTATAGCGAAGGTAAAAGCTGTTTGACAGAGCTTTAAGCTTCCAAAAAACACTAAGTTGAGGTTAAAACGTCTCGGGAATATTTATTTAATTATTAATAAAAGCACAAGCTTTCAGCTACGAGCCTAGTTGGAACCTAAGATAATATATGAAAAATGCTTAAGAATTTTCCTCATTTTCAAAAAGCTCTAAAGCTCTCTGGCGAAAGTAAAAGCTTGTTTATTGAGCATTAATCTTCAGAACTATTCCTTATATTCCTTATATAATCATAAAAGCCTTTTGCTTTCAAATTGGTTATAAAATAAGAATTAGAAAAAAAATGTCTTTAGGTCTCAGAAAACATAAATGTGGCTTCAAACTAACTAAAAGCTTCAACGCTTGAGCTTTTCAATGGTTAATAATAATCAGGGATAAAAAGCGTAACCATCACCGTTAATCGGTATTAACCGATTGAAATTGGTAACCGTAACTGACACCGTAGCCGAAACAAAACTTTTTCATTACAGCGAACACCAAAAACCGAAATAGCCGTTAGGATTTTAAAGAAAAAATGTGAAAATAAGTCAAAAAGTACTTTTTTACCCTAATTTTATCGCCTGGAGTCGATTAAAAGATTAAATTGAAGATTTCAAATTTTTGAAATTTTTCAAAAAATGTAAAGGGGTTACTATGTAAAAATCGAGAAATTTTCAAAAAAAAAATGTTGTCTCAAAAGCATAAAATTGAAATGCAAAGTTGAAGTAGGTTTAATATAATGAAAAATAAGACATTCCTCATGGAAATCGGATGAGCTTTAATGGAGTTGTGCTCGTTGAAAGTCCAAAGAGTCGACATTTCTCATATATATGTAGATACTATAATTTTACAATAATTGTCACTTCGGGACATGAGCTTTAATGGGCTTTAAATAAGCTTTTAATAAACTTTAAGCTTTAATGAGCTTTTAAATGCAACTTTCCCTGCAAGCTTTTAAGTGACATTTGAAGCTTTGAGAAGCTTTCCATATGACTCAAAAATGCTTTTAATCCCGTTGAAATTGAATGGGCTTTAAATAAGCTTTTAATAAACTTTAAGCTTTAATGAGCTTTTAAATGCAACTTTCCCTGCAAGCTTTTAAGTGACATTTGAAGCTTTGAGAAGCTTTCCATATGACTCAAAAATGCTTTTAATCTCGTTGAAATTTGATTTTGCGTTGAATTGAAAAGTATACCCAAATCTTATTGATCAGCCGAAGCTTAAAGATGTTTCAATAGACGATTTATGTACATATATACATATACTTACGTCCATGGCATTGTGTGGCAGATCGTGGCCACTCGGAGTGCGTTCAATGTAATCGCAGAGCTTGCCACAGATGCGTTGCATGTTGCCGTAGGCATTGCGTATACGCCCGCTGGTCAGCAGGGGGGAGAAGATGCCGCGCTGCAGTCGCCACTCGTCGCCGTCGAGCACGAAGGGATTGCAGGCAACCAGTTGATCCTTTCGTATGTCAATCATGCGCGACGCATCGTTGTTCTCAAAGTGCCGAAAGGCCGACACGAACACCTCGTTGATCAGCTTCGGCTCCAGCAAGAGCAACTTCGGCGATCGCAGCAGAAATGTTCCCACATAGCTGTCCGTCTCACGATATTTCCTGGAACGCACAAAACCAATCAAATATATGAGTGCTGTCTTTCCTTCAAATTGATATTAATAAACGAGCTCTCATAATAAGATATATAATAAACTGTTGTCATCATCACGGCGCCCCTAGCTGAGAATAACAGAAAGAGCAGCCGCTGCTCTCAGAGCCACTGCGTGCCCAACAGTGTTGCCAGCTTAGCTTATTTCAGGCTAGATCTACCATATTTGAAACTAGAATAGCTTATAAAATTTGCAAATAGCTTATAGCCTGAAATCTAGCATATTTTAAAGTGCAACGAAATATTTTATAAATTTAAGAAGTTGTCAAAACCAATTTGGATTTTTAAAATTATAATTATTTATTTTTTTATTAGTTTTTTTTAATTTCAAATAACTTGAAATAACTACGACCTCTCACAAAAAAAAAAAAATGTTAGTCTTAACGATAAAGATTTGAATGAGGAAGAAAAAGATGAAATCGCTGATTTGTTAACTAATTTAATTTAAATAAAAGGCCTAATGATTTTGTATGTTTTTTTGCATTTGCATTTGGCTTGTTTTGCAGAATTTTGTTTAATGTTTAGCTCATTTTTACTCAGAATCTACTCTAGAATAACACCTGGCAACCCTGGCACTGCCCACCGACATCTTTGCTCTCGCTCACTCACATATAAATATCCCGCATATCGTTCGTGAAATGCTGACGAGGCCACACGATGTTCGGAAAGGAGCCGAGCAGCGGCAACGACTTCGGCTCCCGAATGCCGCGTCGCCGCCAATGTCCGATATTCCATACGAGAAATGTATAAATCAGTGCGATCAGCCCGATGAGAATCAACAGCGGCCACTGAAACATGTTGAGCAAACGTTGATCATCAACTGAGACGACGACGTTTCAATTGTCGGCACTTTGAGTGTCCCTCCCCCCAATATAAGTGTTATGAGTTCAGAGTCCATTTCAGATCTTCCGGTTGCCACCCTCAATCCAAAATTCCGTAGTCCGACTGGCTAGCCACAATATAATTAAATATTATGCAATGGAAGCAAAACAAACACGGCAGATTTCATGTCGTAAGTTGCGATTTCATTATCAAATTAGATGCTAAGTGGGCGATGCTGACGTGTCTGGACATGTCTCGACATGTCTCGACATGTTTAAACGTCATGAAACATGTGTTCTCAAAGCATTTACCATAGTTGAAGTTCAAATTTCGTTGATTAGCTAAAAAAAAGTACTTTACACTGTTAGCTCACAAAATGCGCAACTGTCTAATTGAAAAGTTATCGATAAACGATTTATTGATTGAATTAAAAATAACGATATTTGTTAAGTATTAGTAAAACAAGTGTTTTTGGATAATAAAATCGTTTCCCGACAATCGTAAGTTATCGATTGCCGTCGATAACACATGTACTTTTATTTATCGATTGTCGATAACTGTAGATATGCTTGAACTTACGAATTACAATATGCACTATATCGATATACATATATAACTTAAAATTTATAGACAACTAATTAGTAATCGATCATTGACTTCTATTTTTTTTCCTTGCGAAATATTTGCCGATTGATTTCATAATCCAACTGTGAAATGCAACATGACAATCGAATTGTTTGACTTTTGAGGTTTCAATCAGCTAAGCGTGAACCAATTTAGTTCCGCATTTAACAATCGATTAATCATTTTAATCACCGACTCTGGCATCATCGGGAGCTGAACTTAATAAATCATTAGGCATTGGCATTTAGCTTAGTTAAAGCTATTTGCATACGCTTACAGGGTCAAACATGAAGAGACGTAGATATGTATGTCGATAGATAATTCCCATTTCACTTCCATCAAATTAAGCGACAACGACAACAACAACGACATTGACATTGTTCGCATTGCGTGACCAATTGAACCCTAAACCGACAAGTCAATTGGGAGTTTACGACATTCGGAATCGCTATTTTTAGTCGGATCTCAGTTGAGCAGTTGCTGATGGGGATTATTCACGTAAGAAAGTCTTTTGGCATGGAACAGATAAGCCAATAATTATAAAAGGCCAAAAGTTGCCTGGGAAATTCACTTGAAAATAGTTAAGAAAATAGTTTAAATATCTTCGCTGTTAAGAAAAATATAAAAAAAATAAATGAATTGGGATAAGATCAAAAATAAATTAAAATCAAATAAAATAGAGATGGTATTGAATTTAACTTTTAGACTATACGGAATAATTTCATAATAATCCATTTGTCATCTCTTTAAAAATTCCAAACATCAATTTATTATGCATCAATAAAAGATTGAAAATTGAAGATATGATGTCATTAACCTATGTAAATCTTCTTCACAATCAGCCTACAGAAAAATTCGGATAATTTCACAATATTTCATATAATATTCTATCGATTTAGCTCCGAAAAAATCATAAGAATCGATTAAGCCCAATCGAAAAATTAGTTTGTTTCACAGTTCCAAAATAAAAAAAAAACACTATGATCAAATGCAGTTTAAGTATTTATTTTTATTTAATAAAATCCTTTCATTTAGCTTCTCATGAATTTATGACACTTGAAAGTATACAAATTGATGTTGTTTTGTTGATCGATTGCGAGTTATCGATAATTCAAATCGAAACGATATCAATCGAATTAACATTAATTTAAGTAAACTATGCAATTAAGCTAGTTAGTTTGAATTGTAATGCCAATTTAGGTACTTAATTAACTAATACACAGACACATATTGATTTACCATATGCGATCGTTCAGATCGGTGGATATACAAATATTAATATGTATGTATATAGTATATTCAGTTATCGGCGCTTAAACTAAACTAAATTTGTTTGTATTGAAGAAGTATAATATATGTATAATGTATATGTATATAAAGTATATAATATATATGTATATAAATCATTTTTCACATCGATTTACGATTTACTCATCATAACATGCGCATATGGAGAAGACGTTCGACGATAGGTATAAAAAAATAGTTTTTTTTAGCATTTACTTTCTTCATTTTCCACTTCTTCTTTTTAAGTGTTTTTTTTCTTTGTTTGTTTTTTTATCTTTGATTTATATTGTGTTCTTCTTAAGTTCCTGTCCAGCAGTTTGTCCAGAGCGAATGTATATATTATTACTTATTATGTGTGTGTATATATATTGTTATTCTTGGTGGATCAGGAAGTGACAATCTTTATGCACATGGGCATTTTTTTTTTTTTTTTTTTTTTTTGAATTTTTCCTTTTTTTTCAGTATGATCATATCTAAATATATATATATTATAGATGTATGTTTATGTAACTCTGCAATATATATGAAAAAACAGATGCATATTTATTTAAGTTTTCTATCTGGTATTTTACGCACTTATAATGATTTTTGAACTGATTTCAGTGTTTTTTTCTTCTGTTTTTTCAATAGGCCATGTTATAATTTCGACTGTTTTGAAATGTATCTATTGATGTGAACATGGATATGTTGTCATTTGCAAATAACTTTTGGATTTAGTGTTACATTGTTTGGAATGAACTTAATTGTTTTTCTTTTTGTTTCAATAGAAAACTGGTATTCTCTCTGGTATATATATGTATATAGTATAAAATATATATAAAAAAATTGTATACCAACAGATTTTTGTATTTTAGAAAAAAACTATAGCAAACGGTTTGGAAAATTATAAGAGACAACCAAAAAAAAAAAAAATAAATAAAGAGATTAAGACGGTATCATATGGTAATTAAAATGTTAAGGATAGTTTGGAACATGCCCATGTTTTACAGACAAGTTATATAAGCATGTACTGTATATATATACATATATATCGATATATATATATAGTTATATTATAATTATGTTTAATTTTTAATAGTTTATGCGTGTATCGATCGCCTTTTTCAATGCATTTACATATATATTTAATATAATTTTTTTATTTATTATCTTTTTATTGGATTTTTATATTTATTTTTTGTAATTTCTTTTTTCTTTCACTTGTGTGTTGCTTTTAGGTTTATTTTGTTTTGTTTTTTTTTTATTTCTGTTTAAATTTTATTTTAAATATCACGGCATTCAGCTGAGGTCTGATCTGATCTATTTGTTTTATATGTGTATTTTCATATATATATTTTTGCTAACACTTTTAGCTTATTGCATATTTATAAACTGTGCTAAACAAGACAAAGAAAATAAGTTGAAAAAATAAATTGAAAATACAACTTTGAATTAGGCAACGAAAAGATTTGAACTAAGTATTGTGTTTGATACAAATTGAAATGAAAATGACAAAGTTGGCACTTAAGTTAACGATTATTTAAAAAAAAAAGCCAGACACGGCCGAGCAATAAATGCTGTAAACGGATTTCAACTTTAAAAAAGGTGCTTTAAATTTAAATTATAAATATATTGTTATAGCTGATTATGTTTTAAGCTTTAATGTGCTTTCAAAGCTGTAGTGTTGGAAAAAAAAACAAACAAGTGTTGTGTAACAATAATAAAAAGCGTGCTTTAAGCTTTACCGCTTAGACAGTGTTGAAAAACGTGTGCAAATAATACAGTTAATTGAGCAGAGTTTTGCATAAGCAAGTTTGAAAAGAAAAAAAGCAAAGAAGCTGAAATTATCAATTGAGTTGAGTTGATTTAATGTTGTTTTTCTTTTTTTGATGAATTTAACTCGTATGCAATTGTTTAAACGTTTGATTAAGTGGCATCTAAAGCTCGTGTCATTTTGGGACTGGATTGGAAAACAAAAAGCAAAGCACTTTGGGAGTTACAAAAAAGGTTGAATTGTATAGAAATTTAAAATAAAATATCTTTAAGGATACGCGTGTGCAGTTGTAGTTGTTGTTGAAGTTGTTGTTGTTGTTGTTGTTGTTGTGGGGCCTGTTGTTGTAGTTGCTGTTGTTGTAGTCGCTGTTGCTGTTGTTACTGTTGTTGTGGTTTTAGCATTAAACAATTGAGCACAAAAGCGCCGCAAATTGAAATTGTCGCCAATCAACGTTGCACGTTGCATTAAACGCGCCGCCGTCGGCCTCTGAATTAATTCTCACAACTTTGGCATGCTATCGCCCAAAACACGATTAGCACCAACACCAATACCAACACCAACATCATTATCATTATCATTATCATTATCATTATCAACATCTTCGTCATCATCAGAATTGTCATCAGAATTATGATCATTTCCATGTCGTTCCTCCTCAACGACAGCGGCACTTTCACTGAAATGCATGAGATTTGTATCAATCAAACCATTGCAGAGGCTCAGCGGGGGCGATGACTGCGAGGGGGGGCCCTCGAGGGAGAGGCGACTGTTGGTGCTGATGCTGCTCAGACTCAGCTGATCGTCGAAGACATCGATGTTCACCACCGTTGCCAATTCACCACCGATGCCCACGGCAGCTGTATTTATTTGTGTTGTTGCTTTTTGTCCCACTGTTGTTGTTGTTGTTGCTGCACAACTGTAGCTGCTGGCATATGTTGTTGTTGTTGCACCAGTTGTTGCTGCTGCTGTTGTTGTTGTTGTTGCTGCTGTTGCTGCAGTTTCGGCTGTTGTCGCTGTTGTTGTTGCTGGTGGTGGTGTGGTGCTCATGGCTTCCACATCACCATCAAGTTCCTGATGTTGTTGCTGTTGTTGATTTGTGTTGTTGTTCGGCTTGCGATTGCCCTTACTGGTTTTTGTTGTTGTTGTTGCCTTCATTGTTGTCACATTGTTGTTATTAATGTTGTTGTTGTTGATGTTGTTGTGTGCCAGTCCATCCATTTGATCAATGCCAAAAATGTTGCCTGTCAATTTACAACAAAATTTATATCATTATTTATGTGTTTAATTGTAAATTAATTACGATGTAAATCAATATAAAACATTAAAAAAAACATTAATTGAAGGAATCATATAAAATATACCCTGGCTGGAAAGAGAAATAAAATACACAGTTAAAAGAAAGGGATAACTAATATTGATCATGATAGTGATAAGGATAATGAAAATAATAATGATATTAATAATGATAATAATAATGATAATGAAAATGAAAATTATAGTGATAATGTTAGTGATAATGATAATGAAAATTATAATGATGTTGCTTATGCTAATGCTTATGATAATGATAATGATGTCATTAATATTGCTTTCGAATACTTCATTATCGTAATAATGATATTATTGTAGTAATGCTTAACTATAATATTGTTAATTGTAATGCTAATGATAATTACAATAATACCAGCAATTCCAGGATTAAAAATAATAATTCCCTGACTATTCTAATTATTGAGACACAGGAAAAGTGCAATGAGAACAATAATGTTAAGGCCAATAAAGAGGATATTCATAATGATAATAATTGATTATGCTTGTAATATGTTTTCAGGCAACCTTAGCAATGATAATGCCTAGAATTTTAAAAAATGACAATGAATAACATTATTGAGATAATTGACAAACATAATGTTAGTCATCATATAATATGTTTATTATATGAATACTCAAAAGTTCCTTGAGAAGTACCCTGTAAACTGTTGCATTGGAATAAAATCAAACACGTTTTTTTTATGGTAGTTTTAACTAAAATTGCATTTATTTAATTATACATATTTAATTTAATTAAATTTTTGTTTTTTTTTTACATTTTTTTTACTCAATATTTCTTTGAAAATCATAAATACTGCAAGTTATATGTACAGAAAAACTATTATTTCTTTATTATTTAAATTGTTTAAATTTCTTTGTTTTTTTTTACAACATTTCGAAAGCTTTGCCAAAGTTTCAATCATACTAATTACAAAAAAAAATCTTATAAGAAAAGACAAAAATTAGATATAGAAAATTGTTTTAAATAAATAAACACAACAAAAAGTTAAAAATTAAAAAATTATATAATATTTATATATAAAAAAAAATAAAATAAAATGCGCCAAAAATTGTAACTAGTTGAAAGTTGTTTTCAACATTATTTGTTTTTTTTTTTTTAAATATATTGAGAGCGTTTATTTTGTTTGTGTTGCGGTGCACAGTTTGTGTGGTAAGTGGTTGTTGTTGGTTGTTTTTGTTGTTGGCGTTATAAAACTTAATGAAACTTAACAAAAGCAGGCCTTAAAAAGTGTTTTTTTTATATAGAGCAGCGGTGGGCACGCAGTGGCTCTGAGAGCAGCAGTTGCTCTTGTCGTTATTCCTGGCGTTGTTGTACTGCTTCCGAATATAGATTTCATGCCCAGCGCTGATATAGAGAACGATTGTGGCTTTGGACAGTATTTTTTTGTATTATTTTCTTTTTTTTAAATTTCGTTTGGTAAAAATTTTAAAGTTAAGCTGGGTTGCTAGCTGTCTGTCAGGGTTGAGTGTGTGTGTGTTTTTTATTTTTTTTTTTATTTTGTGATTAGCTGAGCAATCGGTATTTGTCGATGTTTTTACATTTCAAATATTTGCGTGTCAATCTTTTTGTTTATACTTTTATTTACAATTTCTTTTTTAAATTAGTTCTGAGTTTGGTTTTTTCTTAATTCTTTTTTTGTTTTTTTTTTTTTTTAAATATAATATATAATTATATGTGTGTTTTTGTTTATTTTGTATATGTATATTGAGTTGTTGTTGTTTTTATTGCTAATCATATAACTTTGCACTTAAAAATTGTTAGCCGTAGTTTCTGTTTTTTTTTAGTTTAACGAATTGCTAAATACGCGTATAATATTTATATATTTTTTTTTTTTGTTTTTGTTGATAATCACATTTGTTATTTTTATTTTTTTTTTCCTTTTCTTATTGTTGTTTATCCGTTGTGTTGTTGTCGCACACTAGAAATTGTTTTATGCAGTAGAGAGGAGCAACCAAAATTTGAACAATATAACAACTGCAACATTGTGTTTAGCAAATCGATTTAAAACAGCAAATTTGATGTTTTTTCTAGTTGTTGTTGTTGTTGTTGTTGTTCTTTATTTGCTTTTGCTGGCATCAAAGTTTATTTGCGCCGAATGTCGATGATGTTGTTGTTGCTAGTTAGCCAAACATAACATTTTAGTAGAACTGTGTGTGGGAGAGAGAGAGAGAGAGACAGAGAGCTGTGTTGTTGTGGTTAATGTTTATTGTGCTAGGTGGCGCTGTTGTGCAGCATTTGTTGTTGCTGCTGCTGTTGCAATTGCTGCTGTTGTTGCTGTTCTTGCAGCTGCTGTTGTTGTGTCTGTGCTGGACTCGCATAGAGATGCCACAGGACCACCAGACTGAATACGCACAACAAACAAATCGCTAATTCTTATCTTTTGCGACGCTTGGTCTTCTTCTTTGTGGCACTCGGCTGGCCACCGGACGCCACGCCCACAACGCCCATGCCAACAGTTGTTGTTGCTGTTGCTGTTGCAGTTGTTGTTCCTGTTGCCGCATTTAAAGTGGCCAAATTTGCAGCAATTGCCACATTTGTTGCCACTGTTGCTGCTGTTGTTGTTGCTGCTGTTGTTGCTGCTGCGGTTGTTGCTGCTGCTGCTGTTGTTGTTGTGCTGTTGTTGTTCTCCACGCTGCTCTCCTCCGCCGAGGATGTGGATGATGAGGTGGCCGCCTCAATGGCAGCTATTAAATTGATTTTATGCTCCAGCTTCTTTGTCTTGAGCTTTTGATGGCCATGTGGCAATTGATTATTCAAATCGCGACCATAAATGATGTGATTATGATCATCGGATGTGGTTGTTGTTGCCGCCGGCGCGGCACTTTCGCTGTCGTCGGTGCTGGTGCCGGAATGTGTTGCCGTTGCACCAACAACAAAATGCAGCAAATCCTGGGGCAGTGTTTCTTGATTATCAACAGCAACAGCAACATCAGCAACATCAACAATATTATGTTCAACATGCTCATCAACAACATTTATCATTTGCGATTTATCCAGCTGTGAATCGCACATGCTAATGCTAATCAGTGGACGCAGTTCCTCATCCTCATCCAGTTGTTGTTGTTGTTGTTGTTGTTGCTTGACTCGCTTGTGCTTCTTGCTTAGCTTTTTGGGCTCCTCCATCAGCAACAACTCCTCGGAACCGGATGAATTATTTGATGTGGATGTTGATTTCATTAGCATTGCATCCTTGACAATTATTTCTTTTTCCTTTGCCATTTCCCTTGCCTTTTCCTCTGCCTTTTCCGCTGCCTTTTCATCTGACTTTTCCTCTGGTTTGTCCTCTAACTTTTCCCTGCTCAACAGCTGTGCATATTCATTTTCATAGTGCAATGAACCACACAGAGCCAAGATTAAATTCTGTTCGGTAAAACCACGTGGTGGTGGCGTTATTTTACGCGGCATTGCCACATTCTCCTGCAGTGGACTCTCAAAATTGATAAGACTATCAGTGGTTGTTCCCGTTGCTGTTGTTGCATCATCGTCGAGCACTTGGAGCGGCTCCAAAGCGGGCAGCGGCGGCAATGCATCCAGTGCCTCCAATGGACGCAATGCGCTCAATAGAAAATCATCAAAATTTCTGCTCGTTTCCTTGATCCTTTTCTTAGTTGTTGTTGCTGTTGTTGACTTGTCCAGTAACAAAGCCGGCAACCGTTGCTCTTGGGTCTTGTCCGTCTTGCGGCTGCCCAAACTGAGACTGAGACTGAGACTGGGAAAATCATTAGTTGTTGTCGTTGTTATTCTTCTGTCTTCTTCGTCTTCTTTATTGTCATCACTTTCGCGACTCTTCCACACATTGCGAGCTGTTGTTGGCATCTCCAGCACTTTGACTTTGTAGCTGCTGTGCGGCGATTCCTCCTCCAGCTGCTTGATTGCTTTGCTTTTTGGCTTGGCTTTGCTGCTCAGCGTCTCCTCCAATTTGTGTGCTTGGCTTTGGCCAATGCGCTTGGGTGGCCACTCCAACTCCAGATCCAGCGACTCCTGCTGCGGGTTTGTTTTAGCCTTGGCCAGCTTTGGGCCTTTGAAGTCATCCTCTTGCTGTTTGAGGCTTTTATATTTGCTTAGCTTTGTTGGTCTGATTTCCATTTCCTTTTCCTTTTCCTCCTCCGACGACGACGACTTTTCTTTCTCCTCCTTCTCAAAGTCCTGTTGAGTCTGCAGTTCCAGCTGCCGCTTTGTCTGTGCTTCTGGCTTCTCCATGTCCCATGTCTCCTCCTCATCCTCTTGCTGCAGCTTGGCCTTTTCCTGCTGCTGCTCCTCCTCCTCCTCCTCCTGCTGCTGCTTGGCATTTTCTTGATTCTCCAGCTCTTTCTCCTTCTCCTTCTTCTCCTCCTGCTTCAGCTGCTTTTGCTTTGCATATTCCTTGTCCTTTTCCTTGACTTGCGGCTGTTGCTTTTGTTGCACCTTTTCCTTCTCCTTTTCCTGGAGCTTCTCCTGTTCCTTTGCCTTGAATCTCTCCAGCTCCTTTGGCTTTGCCTGCTCCTTTCCTTTTTCCTGAAGCTTTTCCTTGAGCTTCTCCTGCTCCTTTTGCTTTGCCTGTTCCTTGTCCCTTTGCCTTTCCTTTAAGTCCTTCAATTCCAGCAGCTCCTGTTGCTCCCTTTGCTCCTTTTGTTGCCCTTCCTTTTCTTCAAGCTTCTCCGGCTGCAGCTGCTCCACATGCAGACACAATCCTTGAGCGCTGGCGCTGCTCATCATGACCGCGGCAATTGCTTCCTTATTCTCCCATAAACTATCCGCTGGATCTAAATCTTTATCCTTATCCAGCGCCGACTGTTGTTTTTCATCTTCTGGTTGTTGTTGTAATTGTTGTAGTTGCTGTTGCTGTTGCTGCTTCTTGTCTTTCTTGTTGTTCTGTTGTTGCTTCTGTTGCTGTTGTTGTTGTTGCTGCTGCTTTTGCTTTGATTTTTTATTATTATTATTGGATTTGTTGTTTAAAGTGAAGCTCACAGATGTTTGCAGCTCATCCTCAAGTGTTTCATCCTCGCTGGCAGTTGTTGTTGTTGCTGTTGTTGTTGCTGTTGTTGTTGTTGTTTGTGGCTTTAACTGGCTGGCAGTTTTGTTAATTTGCTGTTGTTGTGGCTTATTGAGATGCGACATTTGTGCAAATCTCAATTGTTGTGCCGCATCCTCGGCAGCTGCTTGAGACTCAAGCGTTTTCTTTTTAATCGCCTGCTTCTCCTTTTGTATTATCACCTCATCCACCTCCTTGGCTATCACCGGCACTATCAACTTGTTGGCCAACACCATTGGCGGTTGCATATGCTCCGCGTGATTGGCCAACATTGTTGTTGTCATTGTCGCTGTTGCTGTTGCTGTTGTCGCCTCAGCGCGTTGCTGCTGCAATTGCAGTTCATGTTTTCGCTGCTCGACGAGCTCATTACAAAAAATTGCCACAACGGGCCGAAACAATGACTCATCGCAATTCTCATGGATGACACAATCCTCAGCGGACAATTGGCCAACAACTTCGTCCAACATATCCGTTTGATATTCGCCACTAATGCCCGAATTTACATCTGTCACGGTGCCCAAGGGATTTACAATTTTCTCAATGCGTGGCAATGATGTTATTGGTGTTGTTGTTGGTGTTGCTGTTGCTGTTGTTGCTTCATCGTAGCTACAAATGTTTGGCAACACGGAGGCCAACGCGCTAATTGTGGCAGCATTCGTGGTCAACTGATCCAGTTGTTGTTGCTGTTGTTGCTGCTGTTGTTGTTCATCCGTTTCTTGATCGGCCTCATGCTCCGCCAAGGCATCATAATAACAGGCATTGTCACTTGCCACATTTGTTGTGGCAATTGTGTTGTTTGCCTCAACAACTTCCATACGTTGTGCAACGCCTGTTGTTGTTGTTGTTGTTGTTTGTGTGGCAAAGGTCAGGTCAGACGGTCAGACGGGCAGACGGGCAGAACAGAGCAGAGAAAGAGAAAGAGAAGAAAACAAATTATGAGAAAGCCGCATTTTCGTTCTTTTTTTTTACTTTTGTTCATAGCAAACAAAAAGCCAAAGGCGTTATATTAATTTTCCAAAAATTTAAAGCACATTATTAATTTTTAAAAAATTTTAAGCATTAAAAAAAAATTATATAAACAACAAATTGAAAAAAGTAACTGTTACTTGTAAAGTGCAACATCCAGCAAATGCATTAAGCAATATGCAAGTTTTTAAATAAAAAATAAAAATAAAACAAAAACAAACAAGTTCAAAAATGTCAAAAACTAATTTTTCAAACTTTTGTTGTAATTTGTCTTTTTTTTTTTATTGCTAATGTGAATGTTTGCTACTAGTTTTTATTTCAAGTGTATTTTTTTTTTTTTGAGTGAGTTTTTTAAGCGTAAAAAGTAAAAGCGCTTTTTGGAAATTGACTATAAACGGTAAATAATTGAAAAATACAAAAATATATATAAATTAAACAAGTTTGCAATTTAATTTATAAACATTTTCTAAAATTTATAATTTTATTTTTATTTAGTTTTAATTTTTACTTTTTTTTTTGTAGTTAAACGAAATTTGATGGCTTTGGCTTTTTATTCAAGATTCATATAGTTTTATGTGCTCTTTCTTCTCAACTGTTCTCTCTATCTTTCTCTGTCTCTTTCACGCTCGCTCGCTCCCTCTCTCTCTCTCTCTCTCTCTGTCTTTGTTTCACTCACATACACAAAAAAGCATTGAAATTTTGAGTTGTTTTTCTTCTTTTTTTTTTTTTGCACGCAACGAAAGCAATAAACGTAGTTAAAAAGCCCAATAAAAAGGGGCAGAATTCCAGACCAAAGATAATGGAGAAGAATTCGATGATCAAGAAGAAGCAGAAGAAGAAGGAGAAGAAGCAGCAGAGAAGAAGATAAGACACAAAACCGCCTATAGAGTGCTGAGATAAAAAAGTTGGGGAAATTGGGTTTTGTTAAGAGGGGTAAATTATGGGTGGAAATTCATGAAGCGATTTGGTGAAAGATTCATTCGGCTCTAGCTGAAAGAGAAGCGCAAAGTGTTTCTTCAAAAGGGAGGGAGGGGGACAGGAAGACCAATAAATATTTAGATGTTTTAAGTAACATTTTCACTTAAAGAAAGAAAGCCCAAAACGAATAACACAAGAGAAAAAGAAATTTGCACTCCTCTAGAGACAGGAATTTCCAGATGAAATACGAAGTGGAAAAGCAGCATGAAACCAATTTAGGGGTGTGTGTGTGTGTGTGTGTATGTGAAAATTCAATTTTCAATTTGCTGTGATAAAAATTTTGATTAGCTTAAAACTTAGATTAATTAGAGAATATAGAATAAATTGTTGTATATTTAGTAAGTATGGGAAATTATGTTGAAAAGCTGAAAAGCCAATTTGAAAATACCACAAAACACCAAAAAGTATTTTTTTAAATTTATAAATGTCTTAGTTTTGTAAAGGAAACTCACACACAGACACAACAACACACAAAAAGATTGATTTTGGATTTTGTTTTTTTTTTTTTGATGAAGGACTTGTTAAGGAAAAGGAGGAGCAGGAAAATGGAAAAAGGATATATATATATATTAATACATATATATAACAGCAATTGCCGGCGAATAACACTCGATAAAATTACGAACCAATGCCAATTTCGTGGTATTTCTTATTAATTTTTTTTTTTTTCAATAATATAATTCACAAATTTGGAATTTATCACATTTCCATAAAGCGTGTGATTTGTAAAAAAAAAACACATGTAAAAAAAACGTACTCTTAATATAAATAACGAATTAAAAAGCAAATAAAGTCGTAACGTAACCAGTCACCGCTAATGAAAAAAAACAAGATGCATTCAAGACGACAACGTTTAAGAGTCGCCGAATAATAACAATAAACATTACAAAAAATTAATTGAAGAATTAACAAGAAATTAATTAAACAATTGATACTAAAATGATGACAGCTCGTCTTCAAATGTGATTTTCATAGGGTTATATTTATTTTTAAATTTATATCAAGTGTTTCATCTAAAATCAATATATTTTCAGCGATTGTTGTCATGAAAGTTTATTTTAAACCAAATTCTAGCTGGCTTTTAGTTAAATAAAGTTTCTATAAGCTCTCATAATAAATTGGCCAGCTCTAGCCTAAATAATATTTGAATTACAATATTATTTTAATATTATAATTGAGCAAACTTGTTGATTGTTTTTGTTTTCTATCTGTTTAAGTTTGTCTTAACAAGTCTGCAAGTAAATAAGCTTTTTTTTAATAAGAATTATTAAAAATTGTTTTAATTAATATCCTTAACATCACATTTGAATTACGTCGCTAGTTAGTGGAACTAAACACAGAATACGATTCTATTTGAAGTAAATTTGAGTTGGAATCTTACCCGTTTCACGACGTGCCGCTGCCGTTGATGGCGATTCCCGCATGGCATCGGCCAGATCCTCTTTTAGACGCATATCGCCATGTCCATAATCCGAATCCAAATGTCCATGACGAAAGCGATCCATCAGCTTGGGACTCTGCTCAATGCTGCCTACAATAGCAAAGAACAATCAATTTAATAAAGTTTACAATCAATTATGATTATTTAACTTACTGTACGAACCGGATTCAATTAGAACCGGCACTCCGGAACGTCCCGTTGCTGTGACAGTTGCTCCAGTTCCAGTTCCACCTCCAGTTGCACTTAGTGGCATATTCAATGGACTCGAACGCTCAACGGCGGCAATGATGGCGCCACTTGGCGTCAACGATGCTGCTCCCGAGGCTCCAACCGTTGAGGGCAACTGTGGTGTTGTTGTTGTTGTTGTAGCCTTGGTCACACCAATTTCCACAGCCTCAGCATCCACATGATTCAAATTGGAGCTACAAACAGATGGGAGAAATGAAGAAATCTTTCTTGTCAATTTGCAAAAAGCGCTAAAAATATAAAAATTGATTAAATTGGTATCTCGATTGATCTAATCCGAATACCTAATCGAATTTCATTCTTAATATTCTTAAATATCTTATTTGGAATTCTTTTAAAAGGTGAAAATAATATTGAATACTTTTCTGTCTGAAGTTTATTAAAAGCTGCATACCAAATTTTATGAGTCTAGCTCATTTAGTCCTAGAGTATCTTAACATTTGTATGAGTCTAGCTCTTTTAATCTTAGAGTTCCTTAACATTTGTATGAGTCTAGCTCATTTACTTTCGGAGTTCCTTAACATTTGTATGAGTCCAGCTCTTTGAGTCTCAGAGTTCCTTGACATTTGGTATTTTAACATTTTCGTGAATTCAAAAATTAAAGAATGTATAAAGAATATTCAGACATAAATCTTCCCGAGGTATACAAAAGGCAGTGTACCAAATTTCATTATTTTAGCTCTTCTATTTCCCAAGCTCATTCAGACAGTTTCGACATTTTTAATGAAAATATTAAGGAATGTGCTAATTCTTAAACTTTCATAACCTTTTTTGGCATTTACAATCTTCGAGTTAAATTTTTTTAATTTAATGAATTTCGTCAAAGAAACTAATATTCCAGATTTTGGAATTTATTTATCTGTATTCAGAAGCAAAAAACCTACATACCAAATTTTCCAATTCTAGCTCTCTTTTTATTATTTATAATCGTTTTTATTTTTATTTTTTTTTTTGGTTTTTTGTTAAGTTTCTTACCCGCTGGGCGTATTATAGTTCTTGAAAACGAACTGCGGCCCCATCCAGAGACGACGATGGGGACCGGCATGCGTAATTATTTCGACCTGGGCTAGCCAGCTCTCGGCCCGCTCGTCGGGCTCATCGAAATGATGAGCGCTATCCATAAGGAGGCTGGCATGACGATCCTTGATCAGCCAATTGTCCAGCGCCAGCGGTGGTATTATTTCTTGAGATCCATCCTTGCGTCGGCCCAGATTCCACTGTGCCTTCGCCTCCACCTCCAACTCAATGGGCGTATCATCACAAATCTTCTCTTTGGCAACATCTAGAAAAGACAAATTTTAAAATTTTAATTATATACAGATTTTCAGTGGTTTATAGTTTAAATTGCTTAAATTTGATTTTCACTTTTAAATTTTAGTAATATTTTACAGAAATTGATTAAATGTGAATACAGAATGAATTTAATCGTTAATATGCATTCTTTTGTTCCTATGACAGCTGTATGATATAGTAATCCGATGTTAACAGTCATACAACATTTATACAATCTACGAGTTTGCTTGAGATCTATCTTAATTAAACAAAAACTTTGTCATACTAAAGCAATTTCCTGAACTTGGACTCGAAATTGTCTCAGCTATGTTGTGTGAATATTTCAGCTTTCTATCTTTAGCGGTTTGGCCCACATGTTGATTGTACGTCAGTCAGTTTGTTAGTCAGTCGGGACAATGAGTTTTATATATATATATATATATAGATATATGATTGATATTGCTCGTTTATCAGCAGATTTGTTGGCACTCACTTGAGGCTAACTTCGTGTCCAGGTCGTACTGTATGAGCGCACCATGACCCGCCATCACGAAGAGCGAATCGACCGCCTTCCGCTGCACACGATGCGGTGCCTCGCGCGTCGCCGTCGGTGGCTCCAGGAGCCAGGATCTTGATTTGGCAAATGTGGCGCAAACGCTCAACGGTTTACCGCTGTCATCCGATAGCGATGACAAGCGCTGACGTTGATGATGATGTTGGTGATGATGATGATGATGATGATGATGATGATGGGAGCTGGCACTGCCAACGCCAGAGCCGCCACCAGCACCGCCACCTCCGCCGACACCAGAACCGCTGACACCACCGCCCAAAGTGGCACTGCCAGGTGGCGATCCCAAGGTAAATGGCTGACGCAGCTGGGCCAATGGCTGAACGACAGCGGGTCGTGGAAATGGTGGTAATGTTGGATTATGATACGGCTGCAGTGATTGCACAAACGTTGTGCTCTCCGAGTGCGAAATGGGCGAGCTGGAGCGACCGTCGGCGCCCAAACCGGCGCTGCGATGGAAGCGTGACAATTTGTTAACCACATGCAATGATGTGTGCGTCCGGACGCCCATGGCGCCGCCGTACGGCGTTATGGGGAAGACGTGGGTGGTGCCGCGCAGCGTTGAGACCGCCGCCCAGCGTGAGTCCAGCGAGAAGGCAATATGTTGCACCTTGGCGCTCGTATCGCCCCGATGCAGCACATACAAATGATGCACGGCCGCCAAACTGGAGCCAACCGGATGCGGCTGGATGCGAAAGACATGGAAGTCATGACCCCGACGATCCGCCGTCAGCAGCAACATCCCAGAGCTATCGAACTCCATGGCCACCAATGCCTCGCTGTGCGCCACAAAGTGGGCAACAATTGGATCACCGCCCACATGGCCGGCAGTCGAGGAGAGCGGTGTGCCCGTCGTTGGACTGTAATCCCTAATGGGATGCTGCAATAGATGAAGAATAGAAATTAATTCATTAGTCATTCATACAAACAATTTCATTGTCAAATTTATACATAATTCAACAAAAATGGAATGCACACTGAAGTTTTTATTTTACTAATTAAACAAATTACATGAAAAGTTTTTCATTCAAATTCTGCAGAAGTCAATGTTATTAAAAAAACTTTTATTAAAAACTTTTAGCATTGGTATTTTCAATTATGTAAGTCAATGAGTTGAAATAACATTGATTATTTTAATTAATGTAATAATATTTTTAACTTGCTTACGAATTCAAATAAATACAACTGTTAAAGCAACTTATTGCTTCTCATTATATTTCGATAAAATTGAAAAAGAGTTATGCTAATGCTAAAAAAAAAATAAAACTAAAATTTTAATTATTTATTAGAATTTAAAAAAGTAATGTCAATAAAAGATTTTATTTTAAAATAAATAAAACAAGTTTCTGTAAAGTAAATATTCTTAGCAATTAGAAAAAGTTGTTTTAATCTGAACAATTAAAAGAAAACAATTTTCTTTTTTTTTAGCATTGTTATTTTCAATGATGACTTGATTTCATTAACATATTTGAGTATACAAAATTCTCGAAAATTAAAAAAAAAAAATGCATTCCAACCAAATATTATAGATTATACGTCAAAAAAAAAGTGGTGTTATTCGCTCAAATAATAATTGTATTACAAAAATGATTGATTAACCCAATAATACAGATAATTTCCAACTCACCTTGACATCTATAATGGTCACCACACCCGATTGCTTGGCATCTGCACCACCTGTCGCTGAATCGAAGCTGCTGCTCTTTGAGCTGTTGTTGCTGCCGGCACTTGCACCTGTCAGACCGGCGGCCACCTGCTCCCCAGCTCCCGCAGACCCTTGCCAAAGGACTTGGCCGCATTTAGCACCGTCGCCGTGTAACTCGGAACTCCTTCGCCGTCGCAGCCGCCGCCGCTGCGCTTCGAGTGCAGCAACTTGTGCTCCGCATACGCCAGCCAGCGCGGACCGAGCGCTATGGGATTTGGATTAATGCTGTGTGGTTGAGAATTTGATTCGATTAATCAGAATGATCAATTGGAGCTTTAACTTCAGCTTTTCATGAGTCCAGCATAAGTTGCAACTTGAGCTTTCAATTAATCCAGCTAAAGCGTAGACCAATAACTTATTCCTAGTATGTTTGAAACAGATTTCTTTTTTTTAACTTAGTTCAGCTTTAAATTAATCCAGCTAGCAAAAGCTGCTTTACGATTTAAGCTTAAAGAAAATTTAATGAACTTTCACAGTTGCTTTTTACAATGCAACAAAGTGGCAAATTTATAAAATACTTTAATGTGCTTCTAAAGCTCCTAAGAATTCCAGAAATTAGATTGCTTGATTAATAGTCTACACAAAGCATACAAGGAGCTTTCAAAACTTGTCTTAATGTAGCTCGAAGCTTTCATAAGCTTTAAAGATTATTTAGCACTGTTTTAAAGTCTCCGAAATCTTCAAAAGCCTCAGTAAACGTACTTTAAAATTGTTTTGTACATGCAAAGCTCAAATCAAGCTTTAATTAACTTTCGCAGTTGCTTATTTTGTCAAATTACAAAAATACTTTTGAGTGCTTCTTCTAAAGCTTCCTAATGTCTCGTTTTAAGATTTCACGAGCTTTTGAAGCTTATTTTGCTGTGTTTTAAAGCCTCCGTAAACTTTTAAAGTACTTCAGTAAATGTACTTTAAAATTTATTGATGTTGTTGGTCAACACAAAGCGTAAGTTGGGCTTTTAAAGCTTCTTAAAATTAAGTTTTAAGATTAAAAGAGCTTTTAAAGCTTCTTCAAATGTAGTTTTACGATTTAACGAGCTTTTAAAGCTTCTTACAATTAAGTTTTACTGTACTCCCTAAGCTTTCAAAGCGTTATTAATTGAGCTTTAAAGTTACACATCGTTGTGTCAGAACCGTTTACTCACCCCGGACTGGGAAAGCAGGTAGTGATTGTTAGACGATCCTCCAGCGTGCGGGCATCGAAGACAGCCAGACGCTCGTGGAAGCTGATGACGACCGCCGATCGATTGGCTTGAATGTCCAGCACCGGATTCTTGAATTTAATGGTCTTCACCTGGGCGCCCGTCTTTAAGGACACAAAATTGACGGCACTAAAGTGGGAAGAGGCAGCCGAGGGATGGCCACCAATGCCCGTTGAATTTGAGCCGCCAGAGATGTGACCAGCACCGCTGACACCACCACCGCCACCAGATAATAAATTGCTGGCCGCAGCGCTGCCGCCATCGACGAGGGCGACCAGTGGACGCTTCTCGGCAAAGGCATCGACCGGCTCATCGGCGCGTCCATTGTCATCGAGGGCGCTGGCCGCCGTTGCCGGCGTGGGCAGAACACGTAGAGCGGTGACTACGCCATGGCGCCAGGATAAAACCTCAACGGCCTCTCCATTGGCGGGTATTGCCCAGACCTGGACACCGAGGCCATAGCCAAGGATCAGTAGCAATGGCGGTGCGGCATTGCCCTCCAGTTCCCAATCGTCGCCAAAACGTGGATCACTCACATCGGCGCTGGTCTCGAAACGTGCCCAGGTGATGGTATCCTTCGGATCCTGAACCGGTTGATGCACCAGCGTCACATCGTTAATGAAACCAATTGCCGAATCCAATATGGAACGATCGCTAACTGTTTGTGGGGGCACAATTGCTGGCATTGCCAAGCCGCCTCGTAATCCCATGACACCACCGCTGACGCTGCCACTGCCGCTGCCACTGCCGCTGCCGACGCCGCCGCTTGCACTGCCACTGCCACTCGCGCCAGATGAATGATGATTATGATGATGACGGCGTGGCGAGTCCGCTGACATTATATACGTATGTGATCCGCTTTAGCCTTTTACAGCCTACACAGCACACAGTTCCGACGGACGTCCCGTCCCGTTCCGTTCCGTCTCGTCCTCTTCACGTCTCTCAGCTGCTCTTCAATTTAATCGCCAACTGATTGAGCAAGCGAGACAGCGAGTGCAATGGAGACAGACTGTCTGTGTGAAGAAAAACTTGAGCGCTGCTGCTGCTGCGCTGCCTGCGTTGCTGCCCAGCTGTTGTCAACTGCAAATAGAAAGCAAAATAAATAAACAAACTGCAAGCTCTCTCTCTCTCGTGCTCTTAATTGCTCTTTCACTGACTGAACGCGCTCTCTCTCATGATTTTAGTATTTCATTTCCAAACGTTGCGTTTGTGTCGCTTTTGCTTTGTCTCAATCAAATGCTTTTAATCTTTGCACACTCGTGCCACGCTCTTCGCCCCCCCACCACCACCACCACCAACACACAGCCCGTACCCCTTTTTTTTTAAGTTTTATTAGCGCATTACGTGTAGTTTTGCCTTCTCTTTGCACACACATTTATAAATTTGAGTGTATGTATTAAATGCCAGGGGGCGACTGTCATTCCATGGGGCGTAAATTAAGTGCAATAAAACAATATATACACATTATGTACTGTACGTATTAAATATTAATCAAAAAAAAAATACAAAATAACAGCACAATAAGCAAAATTTGTAAACAAATTAGTAACGTGCTTACTTCTTGCTTTTGTTATTCTTGTAAAAAAACAATAACAAAAAAACTATTAACACGCGGCGGCCATTGCAAGCAAAACAGTTATCATCATCAGGCCACCAGCAGCAACAGCAACAGCAACAGCGACAAAGAGAAACGTAATGAAAACGAAACAAGCACAAAGCGGAAAAAAAGCAAAGCCAAGCTTCAGACCAGGCAGAGAGCGAGGCTCAAGAGCGGGAGAGCAACAGCTGTCCACAACACAATGCACAAAAGCAACAGTAACATTAACCCATATGCGACCCCGTGCATATTTTTGGCACATTTGAGTTCTTACACATTGATGCTTGGCTAAGGTTAAAGATTTAAGAGCTCCTTGTGGCATTTATTGTTTTTTTTTTTTGTCAGAGCTGAACCGATTTGTTCGGCCGCTTATCGGTCCCCCGCGTAGCTTATCAAACCGATAAGGAATACAACAGTTGGTCAGGTAATTGTTTTGACATACTAACAAATTTATCTATGTTTTTTTTTGTGAAATAATAACATTTTTGGTATTTAATTTTATTTCTTACTTAATATACATATTTAAATATACAAATTAAAATAAAAAACAATTTTTTTATGAAAATGTAAATTTCTTTTGTCAACATAATGCTAGACCAACTGTCCAAACTTTTAACAAGATATTCACCTATAGAATTTGGTAATTTTAAAGAATGCTCTTGCTATTTGTAACGTGTATAATGAAATTCGATTGTGATAAGAACAATATGACGTATTCGTAATAATAAGCTGTATGAGCTAATCCTACAAATCAAAGATCAAATCAATATATTTGTACAAACTGTTGTATATATAAAATACTTAAACAGTTGAAAGACTTAAATAAAACTGTGAGCAAATCAAAAAGTACACAATAATACCTTAACAAGTTGTAAGTTCTAAAGTCACGTACAAACAGAATTGTATTTATTTATAAAAAGCCAAAAAAAAAAAAATATGGTCTTAATCACCTTTAACAAATAAATTTAACTGCTCGGCTCGGCTCAAATCAACTGCAAGTTAATTGAAAACACTTTTTACAGTTCATTTTTGTGAACTTGTCGCATTTGCGCGATACTAAAATGACTTTTCTTTTTGCAGTTGCTGCGTAAATTCGCCAGCATTTCCACACAATATGAAATGTACTTTATGAAGAAACTTCAATGTTTGCATGCGAGCAATAATAAATGTGTCATAATGCCAATTACGCCACGTTGAGGGAAAGAGGACAAAAAATATTTGTGGGTCCAGTAATGGGTTAAGGTTAAGCCACAAACTATTTCACAAAGTGCATGACGCATGCAAAGTTGATTTTAGTTGAAATAAGTATATGTTGTGTCATAAAGCGCGGCACGGAGGCGGGGGAGAGGTGGTTCTTTGTGTTGCACAGAGGGAGAAACGTTGCATTCCGCAATTGACTTGCGCACACGCGCAACAGCAATAACAGAATAGCAACAGCTACTAAAAGCAATGTCACACACACACACATATACACATACATTGATAATGGCTCTACCCATCTCCATCGCACTCTCCCTTTCCCACCCCCCTTCAACGAATAACAACGAAACCATTCAGCCACCCAGAACTAATGCAGTCAACGGGGGCAGCGCAGCGCGTTTTGTCTTTGTTTTACAATAGGCGAATAGCAACAACAACAACAACAACAGCAACAGCAATCGCTGACCGTTTTCTGAGAGAATTTGTTGGTGTTAGTGAGAGCTGTGAGTGCAAAAGTTTAACTGTGAGTGTGTGCGTGTGTGTGTGTCAATGTTAATAAGCTACATAGCTAGTCAGAAAATTGAGCCCAATGGTTTCGTTCGTTCGATTTCTTTGTGCACGCAGACAAAAGCTCTCAAGTACATATGTATTAATGAATGTTTGTATGTATGCGTGTGTTATTGTTTATGCTACTTGACAAAATCAACGAAAAGCGTATTTTGGTGGACAAAGAATAACCACAACAAAACGCAATACCAATACACACACACACACACTCCCATGATTGTGAACAGGTGTTACACACACACACACACTAAATGAATCCAAGTGAGAGAGTGTTCGTGGTGGACGGAGAGAGAGAGCAGAGAACAACAAATAGCCATGCAATTTGAAGCCTCGATTATAAACACTTGTTCCACGGTGCAGTGAGTAGGCGGGGAGGAGGGGGCAAGTGCGTCATAGGACAATCATAGGACAAACGTGCAATATGCAATATGTCAAAGGATTTGTAATCGATACCAAGAAAATTGCAGAAAATTTTTAATGTATATTTTTCTCCATAACAAATCAATTATAAAGACTGAATAATGTTATTTCCTCTATGTGATTACATTTGATTGCATTGCATTTTTTAATAGCAAATCTGACTTTATATGGAAAATGCATCTTTAATCATCAATCACAAATGATAATTGTTTTGCACGTGTACAATGAATACGAATTAGTCATATTTCAACATTTAGATAATTAAAGCCGACTTTAGGGTATTTTACTGATACAACTAAGATGTCAAATATAGACAATTTGGTATCAGGCATCTTAAAGATATTTTTTTATATTTAAAGTACGTATTTGTATTAAATCTAATATATTACTGACAAATTAAAATTTAAATGACATTTGAAATAATGTCGGTACAATGATAATTCATATTTATAAGATAAAGACTTTAAATATGATATTATATAAATAGTCTTCCTAAACTTCTCCAATTATATATTATTAAAAATAATTCAATAAAGTTAAATAACGTGCTTTTATTTTAAATGTGATTTCATTACATTGTTGATCACGTACAAGACACACGTATGAGGGAGCTTTGCGAAAGCTTTAAGCTCAGCTCACTAATACATACGCACTAATTACTATGCAATTACAAAATTTGCTGGCAAAAATAGAAGACAACATGAGTTGGTTTATTTATGGTTTCTCAATTGTCTCAGCTATTCAATCATCATAGAAACATCCACCCACAAAAATAGTTGGCAAACATTTTATAGTCGAGCGAACCCAAACAGAAATCAAAAAAGAAATTGAAAGAGAAAGGGACAGGGACAGGGACAGAGCAAGAGAGAAGTGTAAAGAAGAATCTTTGCGCTTTGCACCTTCCAATATCAAACAAAACAAGAAATAAAATGCATTAAAATGGCCATTGAACGTGCGATTTGAATTTGTAAATAACACACAATAAAATATATACGCAAAAACAAAATTTGTGTCATATCAATGCAATTTATTGTTGTCTTTTTGCTGTTTCGATTGGTTTATTTATAGTTGGTGGTGCTAATAATTTTTGGAAACAAAGACCGATCGCCACGGTCAAAAAGCAATTATCAAAAAGTAAAGCAAAAAAACAAAGAAAAAAAAATTAAAATAACAGAAAACAAAACAAAACAAGAAACAAAAACAATCAGCTGCAACGAATTGTTGTCTTATCTGCTCTTCTACTCTCTTTTTGTCTATGAACTCTTCTCAAGTCAAGAGAGCACAGCGCATAGTGGTACAAGCTCTTGTAAAAACAATAAAACAAAATAAACAGCATTAGGTCATTGTCTATATTGTTGCCACAAATAATTTCGATATAAAATATTCAAAGCTTTATTTTAGTATAGCGTGGAAATCTTAAGATTCTGTGCATGTCTAAATGTAAATTTGACTAAACACAAATCTATGCATACTTGAACCACTGTGGCAGTGTTTCACTATCAGTTCGTTTCATTTATTCGCTGTGTTGTTGTTGCTGTCGCTGTCTGTCTAACGCGTACTGTGTACGTCTCTCTCTCTGTATGTGTACACGAGTGAGCGATGTCGACTATATATGTACATACATGTATACATATGGCTGTGTGCCTGTATTTTTGAACGTAAAGCAAATTTTGTAGACAAGAACTAAAACACAAAATATTCACTGCGTTTATAAAAGTATTATGCAAAATTTAATAAGAAACAAAATTATGAAATCGAGTTACACACACAAAAACATATACAATCATATAAATATGTAAACACCTTCATGAGTACATACATACGTATGTACATATGTAAGAGCCAAAATGCCATCATATGTGCGCACATTTAAATGAATGTGTATGTGTGTGTTTTTCTGTGTACTTGAAATAGTTTCGAAAACGAACGTCAGATAAACAAAATAAATTGCATAAATATTACATTTGAATTTTTGTATACATACATACAAACATACATCCATATATATACGCTCGTGTGTACGTATGTATGTATGTGTTTGTTTTGCGCCTCAGCGTTAACGAAACGAAGTTAAAAGAAAAAAAACAAGAGAAAAAAAATAACAACAACAAACTTACCACTTGACCGTGCTGGTGCTGCTTGCGTTGTTGTTACGACGTCAAGAAACAGATGAGAATTGGTTGGTAGGCAGCAGCAGCAACAACAACAACGGTACGCACACACTCGCACACTGTGCGAGACTCGTTTAACTCGTTCCTGTTCCGCGCGTTCCGCAGCTTTGCTTTGCCTTTACTCTTACTGCTGTTGTTGTTGTTGTTGCTGTTGAGGACGACACACCAAAAGAAGCACAGACGAAGCGGATAGCACAAAAACAACAACACAAACAAAAATCATATGTTTTCAGCTGTTGTCGTTGCTATATTTTTCTTGTTGCTTTTTGCTAGCGTCCTCTCCTTTGTTGTTGTTATATGTTGGTTTGTTCTATCTTCTTATTATTGTTGTTGCATTCGGCAGCAGCAGCAACAGTAAATTGTTTTGATTTCTTCTTTTTGCCTGGCAACAAACAAACTGCGTCTTGAGTGTTTTTACTTCTTTTTTGTTTTTTTTTTTTGGGGGCTGCGCTGCTTGCGTCAATATTGACACGCCCACCGCCCAATCGTTTGCTGCTAGCGACTGTTGACGCCCACACACACACGCACACAGGGACACACTGCTGTGACTACAAACACAAAGTCGAGCTTAGAAACAAACTTTCAAGTGCAAAGCTCCCGCTCGCGTTTGTTTGAATTGTGTCAAAAAAAAAAAAAGGCGACGAAGAACAACAAAAACGTCGTCGCGCTATTCTTCTTTGTTGTTGCTGCTGCTGCCTCGCTCGCTCCCACGCACACACACACGAACGAACACACACAGCAGAGAGAGGCAGGCTGCGACGGTTGCGTCGTATGTTCTTTTCTTTTCCTTTGCTCTTCGTTTTCGCTTTTTGTTTTGCGTTCAGCTTCTGCCTCAGCTGCTGCTGCTGCTACTGCTGATGTTGTTGTTGTTTTTGCTGTTGCTTCTTGCTAGCACACAAATTAACTGCGACATTAAAATTAAATCTCTGCTTTGCCGTTGCGTTTTGTTTTTATTTTTCGCCTGAATTACTTTTAACTCTGGTCCACTCTTTGTTTTTTTTCCTTTTTTTTCCACCAATTCTTGTTGTTACTGCTGCTGCTGCTGCCTTTATTGCGCTTATTAATCGATTTCACTTTTCTTCTCAGTTTCTATTGCTGCTGCTGCTGCCCGTGCAGCCAACTACAACACAAAAACAACGGAAAAAAAAATAAAGCCGTCGAACAATAACGAAAATTGCAATTTTATTTGCTTGGCCTTTTTAATTTGCTTGCAACTTTTTTTTTTCGTATTGTTATTTATTTTGTAATATTTTGCACACTTGTACACAAAATTGATTGTGTTGTGTTGTTGTGGCGCTGTCGTCGTGCTGTGTTGCTCTGCCTCTGCTAGTAGTTTTGTGAGCAAACGCGTCCGAAAAACAAGGTGGCAGCCCTGGCAACGGTTGACAAATAAAAAAAACAAGGTGGCAGCCCTGGCAATGGTTGCCAAATAAAATAAAACAAGGTGGCAGCCCAAAAAACAACCTTAAAATGCTGTTAACTTAACAGCAGCCACTCATTGCTTTAACAGCGCGCCAAAACGCGGTCTATTAATGAAATTAAATTCTAATAGACTTGTTTAAAAAAAGTCATATTGCTATTTATTTAATAAAAAACGCACGTTAACTTTTGAAGTGGTATGTATTTACGAAGGGTTCAGGTTTTTTAAAATTTGATATACTGATAATAGAGTTGCAAACGGGTCTATTAGATGAACGAATGAACTTATTTAAAATGCGCGCCGTGAACATTTTTAGCTCCTCTGTTAACTCACTGTTTGACGCAAGAAAGAGCCAACAACAGCCGCAAATTTGAGTAATTTAACAGCGTATTTTGAAACTATTTTATCATCGCTGTTAGCAACGGATTTTCCATGACCAAATTTATGCATTTAAAGGGTTGAAAATAGTTAAAAATTTAAATTAAATCAGCATAGAAAATGTATTTGATAATGTAATTATTTCAATGTTTTGCATAAATTAATATATTTATTAATTTGTTTTAAATTACATTTGCAGCACTGTTGATCGATAAAAACGGATATTGAATAACAGCAGCTCTGTCAAGGGAACAGTGTTGCACAAGGTCGATAAAGGTGCTGCAAAATACAAAAGCTGTTTAAAAATAAATTGATTGGCGCGCAGCTAAAGAACATTTTTTGTATTCAGCGTAAAATAAAGTAAAATCAATTGTTTAAGCGTGCAAAAAAGAAGCAAACAATTTACAAAAATAAGTTTAAATATTATGAAAATCATGAGAGGAAACAGATGTATGCAATTAGTAGTCGTAATGTGAGAAGGATATGCGTTTGAAAACTGTTATACGCCCGCCGAGAATGGGCAGCACTGTTCAAGGACTGTCATCGATATTAACGGCAGTTGCTCTCAGCTGCGCGCTGCCAACTCCAGAGCAGCGGAGAGCAATCCACTGTTGTTAACATAACAGTGGCAGTTAAGCGACAACAGATGTTATATATCCTTTAACAGCTGCTGCTGAATATGTTGTCAGTTACAGTGTGCGTCCTTCTAATGTTTTAAAATAGTTGCAGGATATACAAAATGGATATTAACAAGAAACATAAAAATTAAACAAGATGTATAAGCAAAAAACAAAAAAGGTTAAAGGCAATATTGGACAATATGTAGTCAATAGTTAGCAAGCGGAATGCATTGTTAGAAACATGTCCCACTGTGCAGTGGCTGTTAACGAGAACATGACCGTTAAACGGGCATTCTGATTGGGTTTGTTGTCCATGCGTTCGCTCGTTCTCATTGCCAGTTGGACGGCGTAAGAGTTAACGTCAGTAGGCAGCAAGACGTAAACGAAAATGGTTGTGTTTTTGTTGTTACGTGAACGTTGATTTATTTATGCATCAACTTTTTTTTGCGATTTTTTTTTTGCGTGTGTGCGCGTGTACGAAATAACAATCGTAAGCAACTATTTAATAAATAATAATAATAATGAGTGCTGAGTGTTTATTACACAAAAAAAGTTACAAAAGATAATTAAATACGACAACAGCAGCAACAACAACAACAACAACAACAACATCGACAACAACAACGTAAATATAATAAATATATATATATACAAACACATATATATTTGTCGGCATTTTTTGTACTGTCAATTTCCTAACTTGTTATGGTTTTACCAAAATTTGTGTTTCTCATTTTTCTTGCTATTTGTTGTGTGTTTTTGATTTCAATTATCATTCGTGTAGTTTTGGGCAATGCCAATTAGCATTTGTGTTGGTGTTGGTGCGCTTATAAGAATGAAAAATATAACAAAGCGGTGCAAATAACACGATAAAAAAAAAAAAACGAAACGAAACGAAACGTAACAAGAAGAAGCAGAAAAGCCGCAACGCTGACGTTGACATCCACACAGCGAGAGAGCGGACAGCGAGAGAGCGTATCTGTGTGTGTGAGTGTGTGTGAGAACGTGGTAGCAGCCAGCAATCTAATAAGAATACGTTAACAAACTGACGACGTGTGTTCAGGTTCAACGTGTGCTTGCAAGTTTGTGTGTGTGTGTGTGTGTGTGTGTGCGACTGTTGTGGGGGAGTGGTGGCGTGTATTGGGAGCAGGACGCGCGCTCTCTTTCGTTGCCTTTGGCGCGCGCTCTCCCACATTGCTGGCTCTCTCTGGCTCTGTTACGCACTGACATTCATTGATTTTTCCACTTTGCCAGGGATCGTTGTGGAATGGCGTCGTTGGGGGGGAGGTGAGAAAGAGGACAGAAGTGAGTGAGTGGAGTGTGGACCAACCAAGGTGAAATGACAGAGAGAGCGAGAGAAACGAAAAGGAAAACAAAGGAAAAACTTAGCATGTGTGTGTGCGTGTGTTTGTGCAATTGACAATTCGAGGTTATGTTTGGCCAAAAGTGTAAATAACTTGGCCCGTAACAAGAGCGAGGAATTTAAGCGGCATTCTTATATTATATATATTTTTTCATTATTATTTTTATTAAAAAAACAACGCAAGCAAAGCAACCACCGAACCAAGCAAAACAACAACAACAGCAAGAACAACAGCCAAAGAGCATACAAAAAAAAAACAGAGAGCGAGCACAGCAACTGAGAGAGTTTGACAGCCAGCGAGAGAGCGAGAGAGAGAGCAAACCCAATAGCAAAGTTATTGGTAACAAGAAATTCAAACAAAAAGTTATAGCTAGTCAAGTAATTGTTTTAACAAAATAACAAATATTTAAAAATTTTATTTAAAAAATAAAACAAACATTGAAAAAATTTTCTAATACAAAAAAAAAAAGTAAATAAACATGTGACTTTATTTTTACTTGTCAAAACAATTACTTGGCACACTGTACTGTATTTCTATGGAAGTTATTAGTTAATACACAGCAGCTAATTGTTAAAGTTTTAGATAATATTTGTTTGAGTATATGTATTTATCATTGCTTGAAATGTTAAGATTAACACTTTAGATAACATCATAGTTGCTCGTTCTGTTTTTTTTTGTTGTTAGTTCGTTGGTAGTTAAAGCTTTTTTTCTACTCTTTTGCTTAGTTTCTCTTACTAGATATATCAAGCGATCAGTTGGTTTCCAATTCGATATTTGCTTTGCTCCAATAGGGCATGCAAGCCTTTTTTATTTGGCTCTCGCGTTCGCTTCTCTCTCTCGCTGTTGTGTGTCTCTCTCTCGCTGTTGTGTGTTTGCGCTTTGCGCTCATTCCACTGCACAGTTTATCACACACACACACACACACACGCACACACACGCACACACTTCAGTTCATTCCACACATTGCAAGTTAACAAAACCGGCCGCTTACGTGTCGTAAGCGCACTTCATTTACTTACGTTGCGTGCTGCGATAATTACGTTTGATAGCGCGCGCTCTCACTCGCTCTTACTTGAACAACCGCTAAATGTGCCACGCCGGTGTTTTTTCAATAACATGAGGTGTACATTTTGTATTGTCGCTAAAATATTTGTCGTACACTAATAACAAAATATATATGTGTATATTATAAGACGGTACCCATATAAATAATGCAGTAATAAGGGCATTACGCATTACTCAAGATGGCGTCAAGCTTAGCTTAGATTGTCATACGATCATGCGTATGACACTTTGTATAACACTTTTAAAAACTTATTGCTTATGCTTGTGAAATATAAAAAAACTTAAAAAAAGCAGCACTCAAAATTCTCGAATATAGAAAAAAAAATGCTGGTTATTATCGGCAGTGCGTGACGAATTGCCGCTATGCATAAGTTAATTTTTGTTTAAATTATGCCAAGCACAATAACAATTGCATGAGTTCATGAGAAGCCCTCACTTAAAGGGCCAACATGAAGGTAAATAAAGAGAGAGAGAGAGAGAGAGAGAGGCAGCGCAGGGAAGAGAGCGAAACAACAATTGATATTCATTATCTGGTGGTAACAGGTCTATAAAAATGTATTGATAAAGACTTCAGAGCGATATATTTATTCCAAGAAATTTATAGAGTGAGAAATTTGATGTTCGATAAAGCAAAAATTTAATAAAAAAATTCAATTGAAGTGACCAGAGAAATGTTCGTATAGTAAAATCAAAATTAATATCAAAGATTCAAACCATAACCGTTAACTTATACAATTAAATACAGAGACTAAAACCGTAACAGTAAACCGTTATTAACCGATTGAAATTGGGTAACGTAACCGAAACAAAACTTTCTCGTTTTACTGATACCCAACAACCGGAATTATTCCAACCGAAATAACCGTTTAGAAACCGTTTCATGCATAACGGTTAATTTCGGTACGGTCAAGCATAATATTTAATTATATTGTTTTTTATAAATTGAACTCAATAAAAAGATCTTAATTTTTCACATTTTTGTATATTTGTTTTAAAAATTTACTTATCTTTAAAACTTTTTCAATTTCTTTCGTAAACCGAAATCATACCGGTATTTCGAAACTGAAACATACGAAAAACCGGTAACCGTTACGTAACCGATGTATAAAAATAATAGACTAAAATTTAAAAAAAAAAACAAAAGAAATTTCTTAAAATTTGCAGCTAAATACTCTGAAAAATATGTAGTTGAAATTTTAAATTCTCTGTCTATAAGAAGTTAATAGTGTATAAATTTCAAAATTATGGTTAGAGAAAATAAATTCAAGAAGAAAACGGTACAATATTGTTGAAAGAACAATTTGTTTTCTGTTGTTTTTCGATTAAGATGCAATTTTATTTTTTGTTAACTTAACTTCGAATCTTTCGTTAAGTCGCATCAGAAACTTTTAAATGCTTTTGATTGTTGAGTGAGTCAACTTGACAGCTGACCAGTTGAAAAGTTTACGTTTAACTTGGCTTAATCTCTTGCTAGCAGCTCAAAATTTGATAGAAATGAGTGTGAAAGACGCGCTGATACCCTGTAAATGATTAGCATTCGAAAATTGTAATTTTACTAACTGTGCCTAAAACCGTAACTATAACCATAACCGTTAACCGGTATTAACCGATTCAAACTGTTAAACGTAACTGAAACCGTAACCGATATACAATTTTTGAACATTCAAACCGATATTTGAGCTTAGTAGCCTATTCACAAATTAGAAATGAATTAGAATTGATATTTAACCGTTACGAAGCCAATATACACAAATTTTGCGTAACCGATAACTGAAATGAGAACATAACCGATACCGTTACTGAAAGCGTTATTCGTGTCGGTTTTATACTCTGGTTGGGAATTATAATTAAATGATTGAAAAATAGAAGTTTTCTTAATTAGTAATTGAGAAATTGATCGACAAAGCCCAGATAATACCCTGTAAATGGTAAGCATGCTGTGTGTGACCTCTGACCCCGCCTCTATGATAACTACCCAACAATATATCCTTTTTGATAAATTTTTGAACAATTTTTTTCATTAGTTTTAACACAGTTTCATTATTTTTCTTCATCAATTCTTTTTTATCTTTTATTTTACTAAGGTCTGTTCTCGATTTCAAATTCACCAAAATGTGAATTGACATTGAAATGTTTTTAAAAAGAAATTAATTTATACAGAAAATTGAGTATAATTTGCTTAGGTATCTTTAAATCTTGCGACACTTTTTATAAAAAATAGAATACTATATATTTTGTGCAAATAAAAATTCTTGAAAATTTGTACAGCATTCTGAAGTTTATTTTATAATTACAAATTTATTTGTACATCATTAAATACCATAATTTATTTTTGTTTAAAGCGTATTAAAACAACTTTTATATTAATTCAAAAGTCATATATTTTAATAAGAAAAAAGAGAACAGATATTTATATATAATATTAAATTAAAAATGTAGTAAATATATTTTGGTAAATCATTTTTTTTTGTAATTTTAATATTATTTAAATATATTTCTTTGTGAATTATGAATTGATTTTGCATTTAACTCATGTGTCAATTCTCTTTTTCTCTTTCTCGTTTTGAATGCATCCAATAAACACCAAAAACATCTAAACAAATCCCATGCGAAATTTAAAAATATAAAACAGTAACTTGAATTATCAAAATAAAAAAAAAAACAATTTTAAAGTGTGCAATAAATACGAAATAATTCCAAATGTTTAACAAAGTGTGAAAAGCAATTAAATAAAAAGTGTTTCACGAATCGTTGACAACAACAAAAGTTGCTCAATATGAGCGACAATAACAACAACAACGGGAGCAGCAGCAACAGTTTCAACAACAACAACAACAACAACGAAGCTGCTCAACAACAACAACAACAACATGCAACACAACAACAACAACAACAACAACGACTACAACAACAAATGTGTCACACAAATTGAAATTTTGAGCCGCAGGCCCAAAAAAAAGTGCAACAAATTTTACAAAATTCAATTAAAAAAGTTAAATTAAATTTAGAAAAAAAAAAAATACAAAAATTACAAAATCCAAAAAAAAATAAAGATAAAAAATCCAAATTCGATAAATATTTTTTTGTTGTTATTTCCCAGTTTTTGTCCTGGCAAGAAATCAAATCAATTCCTATTGTTTACATATATCCCGATATATGTATATATATATATCTTAATATATATATATGTATGTGTGTTGTGTGTGTATATGCTCGTGCATTTGTGTTTGTGTGTGTGTGTGTATTTCCCAATGTGCATTCCATCCATAAATCTAACATAACTTGATCTTAATGACAAAGTATAACAACTAATTAATACTTAATAAATCTATGCAATTATAACAAAAAAAAAAAAAAAAACAACCGACGACAACAACAATTATACTCAAAAAAAAAAAACAAAAATATAATAACAATCGATAACAACAAAACCGATAAACGAAACCAAAACGAACAACCGACAAAAATGGCGGACATCATGCGTCCGCCGTTTAGCGAAATTAAACGGCCCGACGAAATTGTCAGAATGACAACCGCCGATAACTTGAAGTTTGCCGTCCTTATCGGCCTCATCGAGGTCGGCCAGGTGACCAATCGGGAGGTGGTCAATACAGTTTTACATTTGGTAAGTAACCGCAACGATCTAGCACTTTATATTGATAACATCTGTCGATATCATGTATCGATACCATCTAACGATAACATATACAGATAGCACACATCGATACGATGTATCAATAACAGTTATCGATAACATGTATCGATGACGCATACAGATAACATATTCAGATAACACACGTCGATAACATATATCGATAACATATATCGATATAATATATATCGAAAACGATTAATTTATCGTTGTGCATAAGATAAATTTGTTATGCTACTTAAATTAAAAAATCAACAAATTAATTTTCACATATATGTACATACACACATACATTGATAACATTCATCGATATCAGTTATCGATAATTGTCTGTTATTTATAAGTATTACTGATAACAATTGCTAGAAATCTACTCTTAGTGTTCCTTGCATTGCCAACATTCTGATAAGCTGTAGTCGATCGCTTATCGATTATCGATTTATATCGATAACATCTTTAATATTCATTTAATTGTGGATAAATTTATAATTCAGTAAATCATAAAGGCCAAAAGAATTTATGTTGATAAGAGTGAAAAACTTTTGAAGGAAATACCTTTAATATGTCTATTGACCTATTTATCGATTACTAAAAGGTTAAGCTAGGTTGTTAAACAATTTGAAGTGCGTTTGTGATATAAATGTGTTGCAAGATATGTTTTTATATGGTAGAGGGATTAAATTCAGTTCTAAACCAACTCATTTAACCTTCAACAAATCTCACTTATCTTAAAAGCAAAACAGATTATTTAGAAAAGTTCTTATTACTATAGTAAAAGTATATATATTTTTTAAGTTCATAAGAATCTTTTGACAATCGGAGTTATACAAATATCCATATATCCAACTATCCAACTGTTTAAAATCTATTTATCTGTCAATATTATAATCCCTTCAAGAAACCACAAATATTGTTCCACCTAAATAGCTTTGGAGCATAACAATTAATCCATAGATGACGCCACATGTGCCAAACAGGAAAATCAAGGGGTTTTTATTTTAATCTCTTTGATTTTCCTTTGCATAAATCTGAGCATTGGAAAATTCTTGTCAATTTATGAAAATCTTTTACATAGACAGCGCAATGTCATTAGACAAGCTGACAAAATGGCGTCTAAATGCCACCCAAAAAATGGGGGGAAAATAGATGGAAAGAAATTCAAACTGATATAGAGAGAGAGAGAGAGAGAGAGATAGCAAGCGATGGGCTGTGCGAGTGAGAGGCAGACAAACACACACCAAATAGACGCCACTTTCATTAGCACAAAATTAACATTTCGCTGAAAGCCGCAGAGCGAAACATCTTCGAAAATTGGGGAGGGACAAGGAAAAACCTAGGGGAAAAATCCAGTGTGTTGTGTGTGTGTGTGTGTGTGTGTGTAGGCCTAGGCTGTGATTAGATCAAAGGCCAACAACAACTGCGTTTTTCCCCCTCGCTCTGACAATATGCCAGCATACATATTGTATTATTACACGACATTATTATTAGAGAAGATTTTCAAATTTACATTTTTTGGGGCGCTTAGCGACTGGAGAGAGCAAAGAGAGGGGTGAGAGGAGAGGGGAAGTTGGAAAGGTGCTTAATGAAAACACGACACCGTCGCTCATCATTATAAGACGAGAGATTCACTGAGATTCTCAGCTGCTTTTTGCACAGCAACAGCAGCAGCAGAAAAACTGACTGACTAAGGTGGGGGAAATGGAAGGGAGAGAGGTTGTGTCAGAGCAGCTTGACAGGTGTGCTATGTGTGTGTGTGTTTGTGTGTGTTTGTGTGTGTGTAAGAAATTGAAAAGAAATTGAATTGAAGTTCGTCGACGTTGTCGTTTTTTTTTTTTATTCTTTTTTTTTTTTATTCTGTTTTTTTTTTGCTACTCATTGATAAGATAAGCATATCTAGCTAGAGAGAGATGGATAGTGCTAAAGAGTGAGTTAAAGATATATATACATACATACATAGGTAAACGTATATGTTGGCTCACTTTTTATACGCTTCTTTTCGCCTGATTATACGACAATCTGATAACCGTGAATGAGGAAAAGAAAAATAAAAAAATATATACATATATATATAAAAAAATGTGTGTGTTGGGTTGACGTGTTCCAGCCATAAAAAAGATATAATATTTAAGCGATAATGCACTCACACAAGTCATAAAAAAGGCACAGCTATTGGACACCCTGTAAATAGAAAAACTAATTAAGAACAAAAAAAAATACGTTACCGCCAAAAATCTACATTTAGTTTATTTCACAAACGCCGACCATTATTTTTGTTATTCAAAATATAATTTTACACAAATATTTATAGGGTATTTAAGCAGTTGCATACCAGATTTTACAACTCTGTCTCTTTTAACACTTTTAGTTTTTGGAGCTTAAACTCTCTATTAATTTATATGCTCAGCTTTAACTTCTTTTTGCCAGTGTTGCAACTTTGGCTTGGCCTTTTTAAGTATTTTAAATATTTACAGGGTATTTGCCGTCTCTAATCATCGTCGGTATATATGAGGGCGAAAGTTTATTTTTATTATCGATGGGTTTGTTTTCTATGTAAACTGATAATGGTATGATTTATGATATTGCTGTCTATATTGACACCATTCGTTGTATCTATTAATCGATATTGTTATCGATAGATTTTCGGGTTTTCCAGATTATTTCAATATGGGTTATTTTTCATTACTTTGATAAGTTATCATACTTTTGTATGCTTTAAATCGCATTTCTGAATTTTCTTCGCCTTTCTCTTAACTTTTTGCTTGAGCAATCGATGTTGTTATCGATAGATTTATGCTCTCCTCTGATTTTTGAAGCATTTTTGCTGCATTTGGGTTATTTTCCCATATAATTCTTTTGTTTGCTTTAAATCGTTCTCCTGGGTTTTCTTCGCCTATCTTTTCACTTTTTGCTGCCGCAATCGATATTGTTATCGATAAGTTTTTGCCTTTCTTGAGCAATTTGAAGCATTTTTGCTGCATTTCCTTGGGTTATTTTTCCTTAACATTCTTTTGTATGCTTTAAATGGTTCTTCTGATTTTTCTGCTTTCTTTCTTTTCACTTTTTGCTGCCGCAATCTGTATGGTTTTCCATTACTTTTGCTACTTTCCTGTTGATTGATTCATAGCTCAACAGCTCGCATTTATTTGCCTTGGCTCGACCAAGAACATTACTCACTGGGCTCCAGTTAAGCACCATCTCATCCCACATCATTCGACATCTCCCTTCTCCCTTCCATTCCATCGCATCCCATCCCTTCCATCTCATTGAGGTTGTGGGTCAGTCAGCAACTGGCAACTGGCAACTTCACTTGAACGATGACGATGACGATGACGAGTCGACGCTTAATCGGTCATTGGGCCTTGTTATACAGCTCAATTATGGTCATTTGCCATGTGGCGCATGTGGTACTCTCGGACCATTTAGTATTGAGCCACCCTTAGCCCACAGCCCGGGGCATATAAGTAGAACCAGTATTTAAATTTAATCTAATTTTTAAAATCAATGTATAGTCTTTTTTTTTTTTGTTATAATACATCAACAATTCATATTTAGTATTGAGCCACCCTTAGCCCACAGCCCGGGGCATATAAGTAGAACCAGTATTTAAATTTAATCTAATTTTTAAAATCAATGTATAGTCTTTTTTTTCTTTATTATAATACGATAAACAATTCATATTTAGTATTGAGCCACCCTTAGCCCACAGCCCGGGGCATATAAGTAGAACCAGTATTTAAATTTAATCTAATTTTTAAAATCAATGTATAGTCTTTTTTTGTTTTGTTATAATACATCAACAATTCATATTTAGTATTGAGCCACCCCAAACCCACAGCCCGGGACATATCAGTAGCACCAGTATTTAAAAGATATGTAAATTTTTAAATCAATATATAGTCTTTCTTTATTATAATACGATAAACAATTCATATTTAGTATTGAGCCACCCTTAACCCACAGCCCGGGGCATATAAGTAGAACCAGTATTTAAATTTAATCGAATTTTTAAAATCAATGTATAGTCTTTTTTTTTTTTTGTTATGACACGATCAACAATTCATATTTAGTATTGAGCCACCCCTAACCCACAGCCCGGGACATATCAGTAGCACCAGTATTTAAAAGATATGTAAATTTTTAAATCAATATATAGTCTTTCTTTATTATAATACGATAAACAATTCATATTTAGTATTGAGCCACCCTTAGCCCACAGCCCGGGGCATATAAGTAGAACCAGTATTTAAATTTAATCTAATTTTTAAAATCAATATATAGTCTTTCTTTATTATAATACGATCAACAATTCATATTTAGTATTGAGCCACCCCTAACCCACAGCCCGGGACATATCAGTAGCACCAGTATTTAAAAGATATGTAAATTTTTAAATCAATATATAGTCTTTCTTTATTATAATACGATAGACAATTCATATTTAGTATTGAGCCACCCCTAACCCACAGCCCGGGGCATATCAATAGCACCAATATTTAAAAGAAATCGAATTTTTAAAAATCAAAGTATAGTTTTTTGTATGTTTTGGCTATAAAATATAAAAACAAATATTTACAAATTTTAAAAATTAAGATCTTTTTATTGAGATCAATATATAAATTAAATTAGGGCAGAAGTAAATTTAGCTTAAAAAAATTTAAATTTATTTTTAAAAAACAACGATTACAACTTAAAAACAAAATTAAATTTAATTCATGACCAAACTGAGATTAACCGTTATGCATGAATCGGTTTCTTAAAGGTTTATTTCGGTTGAAATAATTTCGGTTTTTGGGTTTCGATATAATGAAAATGCTTTCTTGCGGTTACGGTTTCAGTTACGTTTACCAATTTCAATCGGTTAATACTGCTTAACGGTTACGGTTTGAATCCCTGATATGTACATATTGGTGCTATTTAGCTGACCAGGGCTGTTCAATACTCTACTTCTTCCTCTTCCTTCCTCTTCCACTTACCATAACCTTTGAATGGGCTCAGAGCGAGCGACGTCACGTGCGAAAGAGGCAAAGCCTTTAATCGATTTGCCTAACGTCTTTGTTGCTTAGCTAAAAATGTGTGTTTGCTACTAAAAATAAACGCTTAATGCAAATCGACAACAACAACAACAACAACAACAAAAGCAACAACAACAAGAGCAAATTTAACGATTTTAAAACCGATTGCAAAATGAAGTCAACAACAGACTAGGCAAAGCAATTTTCAATTTGCTTGCCTCGTTTCAAGTTTTCCTGCTGCCTTTTGTCTTTATCTCTCTCTCTCTCTCTCTCTCTCTCTCTGTCTATCTCTCTCTGTCTGTATTGTATTTGTGTTTTGTGCTTGTTTACATTTCACATTACAACACAAACAAATCAACGAACAAAAAAAAAATAAATGAAAACACACACACACATGCTTTATAAAGACATACTCGTATATATAATTTAAATGACTTTACATTCAAGTTTTGGGCGACAACCCTATTTTTGTTAGGCACCCTTCCAAACTTTAATGTTATCATCGTATTTATCTTGACATTTCTTTGTCATATTCAACTTATTAACTCATTTACTTTTATATAGTGAGCAACAAAACAAATGCTGCATTTACTGATGACCTGTAAATTGGTAAAAACGGGTGTTTTGACTTGGTATATGCAACAGATGGATATAATTTGATATATGTAATCTTTGGCTTAATTAAAGTCGTTTTCAAAAATAGTTTGACTTCTTATTCGTAATCTCGCGAATCTTTTTAAGATATTTCACATTAAAATCATAATCATTGATTAAATTATAAAGTTCTGTTAAAAGTTATATTATTATAGAAATTTTAAAAAGTCTTGTCCAAATTATGCTGCAAAACTTAGTTTTAGTTAAATTTTATAGTCAAAAATTGGCAGGGATCAATTTTTTCTTAATATTTTTAGAATTTTTCAGCATAAAAGAAAGAAAAGTTTATATAAATTGAATATATATCTTTCGAGAAAAAAAAGAAGATATATAAGTGCTTTGCATAGATAATATCATTGCTGGCATTTAATATACTCATTATATTTTTTCTTACAAAAAGAAGTCTTCAAGGATTTATATTTCATTATGGCTTTACTCTTACAATTGGCCAAAAATTAAATTTGGAATATTATTTGAAAACTAAATATTATTGATTCAATGTGTTTGAAGGATGTCATAATAAGTTTTCTCAATATTTCTATATTAAAAAAAATGATAAATACATTAAAAGTTTTAAAAATAACTCTTAGATACCAGCACTTTTTTATTTATTTTTTATAAGATAGATAGGTAAATACATATAATTTTCATATTTTGAGAGACTATGTTTTTAATTTTAGAAATATATATATATATATATATACACAGAGCCTGCTTTTAACATTTACAGGGTATCTGAAAGTCGCACACTTTGTGCTAATTATTTGGCTAATTACAGTCGCTGTGGCATTCGAAGTAAAGCAGCTTATTAACGTTTAGTTTAGTTGCTCAACAACGAATCCAAGCCACGACCTTTAACCTATCTATCTGCCTTCCCCTTCCCCTCCCCCTCCCCCTCCCCTGTAACCAGAGTTACCCCCCAACCTCCCTCAGCTGGTTGAAGAGGCAGCTCTCAAGCTGGAACAAAATGCAAACATATTTAGCTACTTTTACTTAATTTAATTAACGTGCTTTGCCACGCAACGTTCGCTGTTGACGGCGACAGCGACGCCGACGGCGACGGCGACGGCGACTGCGACGGCGACGTTGACAGCCGTTAGCTGTTGCAAGTGCCAAAAGGAAACAATAATAACAACGGGCCTTATTGTTGGCATCCTGCGAAGCAACGGGCATAAATGGAAGAGAAGCCAAAACTTGGTCAAAACAAAGGGAGGAAGAGTGAGCGAGAAAGAGACAGAGACAGAGAGAGAGAGAGAGACAGGCAGAGCTAGATACATAGATAAGGGAGGAGCAGGACTAAAAGTGAAATCATAAGAGTGCAATGAAAAACAAAATAATAGAAAATTAAAATTAAAAATAAAAATCGAAATAGAAAACACAATGCTAGACAACTAAATAGGACCATGAGCTTTTTACGCAGCTGAAAAGTTCGCTGAGAAATTGCGCGAAAAGTGAAATGATTCGTTTTTCTTTTTTCTTTTATTTTATAGTTTTAAAGAAATGACGAAAAAATTGAAAACCAAAACAAACACAAGAGTGTGTGTGTGTGTGTGTGTGGGTGTGTGTGTGTGTGTGTGTGTGGGTGTGTGCTGCTTCTTCTGCACACTCTGAGTAAAAAACATGCGGGAAAGGCAATAGTAGAGCGCACTCGACATCAAGAATACCCTGTGCTTAGACATTTTGATATCCTAATACGTAATTGCACACACATACATAAATATATGTAAATACAGTTAAGCTTGCCTAACTCAAATCACCATTGTCCAAGGAAAAAGTTCGAATAATGGAGACTTCGACTTATGGAAATCGGATTTTCTTTTTTTAAATTTTTTAAGTTTAATGCCACTTGATTTAGTTTGAGTTGGGGAAAATTCGAGCTATAGAAGTTCGAGTTATGGAAGTTCGACTGTATATGTAAATACATTCATATGTCCATATACAATATATTGCAATCAAATTTGTTCAGAATGTGTAAGACATAAGAAGTAAATGCATAATCTGCAACTTTCGTTAAAATACCTCCAGAAATAACAGAAAAGTTCCCACACTAGTCCCTGATCATCGACCGATCATTACTATATAGTAGACCCATTTGTACCAAATTGGTTTCGGACGTTAAAGTCAAGAGAAAATTCATAATCTGCCATTTCGGTTGAAATATCATCAGAAACAATAAAATGTTCATACAAAAACCTTAGCTTTCATTCGATCAATACAAGAGGATATATATGATATAGTGTTTCGATCCAAATTTAAAAACCAATTTGATCTGTGTGAAGCCTACATAGCAAAATTCAAGTCTCTAGCTCTTATAGTCTCTGAGATCGACTAAACTCTTGATGCCGATCAAGAATATGTATACCTAATGTTTCACGAAAACATCATGCTCTTTTCAGCCCATTTTGAATGGGTATAGGGTATACAAAAATTGGGCAACAACAAAACAATAACAGGACAACGTTGGCGTCAGCATGTCCCATCTTCATCCTCGTCCTTTTACTCGTCCTGTTTCTCGTTTAGCTGCAGGAATGAAGTGGCATGGAATGAAATGGAATGAAATCGAATTGGTTGCGGCTGCCTTCGCGTATTTTTGCCGCCGGCAAAAAACAAAAACAACAAAATCAACAAAAACATTAACACAACGGGACTTTTAGAGTGGCTGCTACTGTCGCACAGTGGTCGAAAAGCAATTGAAAATCGTATGAATTCAGTGGGTTAACTATTAACTATTTCTTAGCGAGTCATCGATGAAATTATGATGAATTATATATCTTACTTTGTTGGCTTATCAAATCGTATTGATAATAATAAATATGAAATCGTACATATGTTCCATATATCTCTTATTTTCATATTTAAATAGAGAAATGTAAATTAAGCTTCTCCTATTAAATCTTCTTTCACAGTGCTCAATGAAAACAAACAAATATTAGTTAATTTATTTTATTTACATTCATTTTACTTATTTCTAGCGCAAAAAAAAACGTACTTAAATTATTGCACTTGTCTCTAATATTTATCATTATCGAAACATGTTACAAGATAATTCAAAATAATAATTATTTGTCATAAAAATAATAAATAATTCAAGTCTTCAAAATTGTAATTCTTTTTAATAATCGTTTTGAGATTCATGGACGTTCAATTAAAAGTAAATCTGATATTTTCTTATTCATCTAAATAATCTAGGATTTTTTTCGGTCTTGACTTGTGTTTAAACTCATAAACTTTTAAGTGTGATTCTTGAGAATAGCGTTTATTTATTGATTTATTAAATATTTTCTAGTGCAACAAATTGGATTACTTTCAAATGACAAGAAAAAATATAAAAATTGAGCGCATGCTAATTGATTGCGCACCACTGTGAACTTGTAGATTGTGAAGCAGAACTCGAAATTCAGTTCCAGCCTTGGGCACAACTCAATGACGAGGGTGCGACGGGGGTGCGATTGGGGTGCGTCAATAGGTAGGGGTAGGTGATGTTGGTGATGTTGGTGGTGGTGGTGGTGAAAGTAATGGTGGTGATGGTCCTGATGGTGGTGATGGTCCTGAAGGTCCTGCTCATGGTGGTGGAGATGATGGCAGTGCAAGTTTGAGGCTCGAAAACGAAGACACGACAACCGCAAGAGACTTAACGACCAATAAAGAAGAACGCAATGTTATTTAAGGATGCTGAAGGGCTACGTTGACGGCGACGGCGACGGCGACGTTGACTGTGACGTTGACTGTGACGTCGACAGCGACAGCGACGCCGTCAACGACGTCGACTGAGGCCGGACGCATTATGTGTAACCGGTAGCCATTTCAACGGCTGTTTGATTGCTTGGCCTCTGTCTCTATCAAAGGGGGATGGCATAATGTGAGGGGAGGGGGTGACTAGGAGAGGGGGTTGCTGCCGCTTGTAGTTGAATTGTAGGCGTGACACATTTGTGCACATTGTGGCAAGCAGATGAGAAACGTGGGCTTTTTTTTTTTCTTTTTTTTTTCTTTTTTTTTTTTTCCAAGCAACTTTATTAACATCATTTACTGAACAACCCCTAATAACTAATTTAAATTTTTATTCATTGCTAAAGTACAAAAAAAAGGAAGAGTAACGAATGAGAACTAAAATAAAATACCATTTTTTTTAGCTTAATAATGAATGAACTTAGTGTGAGCACATTAAAAGTAGGACTTTATCGGGGTGTTCAGAGGGGAGGGTGTGTTGAAGAATTTTGGGTGGGTTCTCTTGGGTTTCAGATTGCGCTTAATGGGAGCAGCTGACGACAAAATGTCGAAGCAGCTGAAAGAAAAACGAAGAAAAACATAAAAATAAAATAAAAGAATCACTAGAAAATAGATAAGAAAAAAACAGCAAATATGACTTTAAGATACGCTGTAAATATGGATTTGAAATCTGTAACAAAAATATTCCTGTAAAAGTTGAAAATCTACATTCCAATTTTAAGATAAATAAAATCCACAATTTAGTTACGCTTATGCTCAGAACTTTTCTATTTATAAAGCAATCATTATGAAATTTGGAGAATATAAATTAAAGATACGTAACTGTGAATATGGCCAAATTGAAAGCTGTATCTTTAAAAATGTGACAAATGCAGAGTTTTTAAAATTTTATAATTTGGCACTGTCTGCAGATAAACTCTGGAACTCTGAATTTCAAGAGCTTCAATCGTTAAAACATACTTATTTAGCAATTAAATGAGCTGTTACAGAATTAAGCTACCCTTTTGGGTAAATTTGAATGATTACAGGGTATAATAAAATGAAAATCAATACAATTGAATTGAAGGCAAGAGTGCCAAACGTTTTTATGGCTAAGAAAAGAAGCCGAAAGACTGAAGGGAAGAATGAAAGAGGACAGAGAAAAAGAGGGCATCATCAGCAGCGGGGAGTCAACTGAATGGGGGGAAGGGAAAGGGAAGGGGAAGGGGAAGGGGGGACAGCCTGGTTGACAGTTAGACTGAAATCTGTTTTAATTCCAGCTGCTTGACGGCTTTTTATTTATTTATATGTATGTACATACTATATAGATATATACTATATATACATATATACATTTATCTATGTGCTTCAGTTATGGAGGTGTCAGTGGCTGTGACTTATTTATGTGGCAATAGGTCGCTGGGTTCCATTTGAAGAGCAGTCGTTGACAAGGGCGCCACAAAGCGCCAAGGTCAATAGTGAAACAATTTTTGTTGCCATTGTTATTGTTGTTCTTGTCGTTGTTGTCATCGCCTTTACCAAACTCTACCCTGCTCACTCTATCTCTCTCCCTCTCCCTCTCCCTCTCCCTTCTTCGTCTGTGCACTGAGCAAAAAAAAATATATGTATTTCGTACTTGAACCGCCACATTTCAAACTTGATTTCTCACTAAGATTATAATTTCGAAAATCAAGCATTTCGTTCTTAATTCAAGTACAATCTAAATATTTTGGTATTTTCACACCCGGCATTACTAAAAAACGTACAGTTCAAACTTGATTCAAGTCCGTTAAATTCTGGAACTAAGTACAAAAATAACTTGGTTTTCGATTTTATGAACTTGATCTGTGAGTCGAAACTGAGGCCCGAACTTGTATTATGAACTTTGGTACTAATTTCTAGTAATTTTAGAGTTTATATCAATTTTTGCCAACTATAAAGATATTAATTCAATATTTGTACATAGTAGTTCTACAAATATTTGCTGAACTTAAAAAAATACTGGTTATGCTCATTTCTAGGAAATCTCGAGTTTAACTTAATTCAAGAAACTTTTTTCTTACGACAAGATTATTCGTGCATAGCATTTCATTCCTGCTATGATTCAATGCTTTCATTGGAACCTAATTGAAGTACGCATTGTTTTCTCGCTGTGTATTACTTTCCCTTTGCGGGTTGTCGTCGCTACGCTGTGTGCGTTAATCCGCCCGCCCTGCGATTGCCTTCGATACGCCAGGGTTGTCAAGCCAGTCCGAAACCCTCCCCGATTACCCCGAGAACAACAGTGAAAACAAGTCAAAAATATCCCTTACCCTTGGCCATATCCGTCCAACCTCGACGACTGACAACTGTTCGGGCATTAGTTGACATTTGGCGCCAATCTAAACCTTACTTCCCTCTATCGACCTATCTAGTTTTGGAAACAAAGAACATTTCTTCACTTTATTCGATGATTGGGTCAAATACCTCTCTCTCATTAGCAGTCTAAGCTGCTGATTATTCATGCATGCAGGCATGCATGCAGAATCTGTAATTCAACATCTATTGGGTTTTCAAAGTTGCAGCTTCTCAAAAAATCTATATAAATAAAAACTCATTGCACATTGAATTTCTCGATTATATATTATATATATATATATATATCGATTACTTCATTATTGATGTGTTAAAACGATATATAAATTGGTCATTAGGCTCATTTAGTTTCTTGATCTTCTAAACCTATAAAGATATGTTATTACAAAATGTTAAGCTTATCAGAATTTGAGGAACTTAAAAAAATATCCATAACACCTAAAATTTACAAATATTTCATTAAATAGAATGTTGTCTTGTTTCCCATTGAAGTTTCCCTATTTTTAAATTAATCTGCGATTTCTTATTTTTAATCATAGATTCCTGTGAAAGTTTTCTTTCTTTCCTTTAGTTATAAATATTTTGCAATATTTATAGAAAAAATACAAAAACAAATACATATATGTATAAATGTATTCATATTTTTGTTGTTAAATATAAATAAATTTCGAATTAATGAATTTGTAATTTAGTACCATTTATCTATTTAGTTATCACAAATCTGGGTATAATTTTCTTAATTTTTTTTTATAAAAAGTAGAAGTTGCGTTTGCCATTTTGAATACTGTAAAGCTAATTGATTGAAGGCTTTTATTATATTGAATATTTCTTTTTGCTGTTGCCTTTGCTTTTGCTGAGCCAAAGCTATATAATTGATTATGCAATACTCAGACATTTTACGACACTTGCCGACGAGTTGGGACACATTAGGAGCATCCGAGTTGAGGTAGATGGAAGGGGAATTAGGGCCGTCTAAACACTGCGGGGACTGTGGGCAGAGTTGCGGCCAGGACATGGCAAGGACATGGCGATTCGATGTCGTCCTTTCAAATAAAAATGCGAACATAAATGCGAACTGCTCGCGAAAAGCAAAAAATCTCGACAATTTTAAGAGTGCGAACAGAGAGAGAGAAAGAGAGAAAAGAGAGGTGAAGTGAAGAGCTGAATTCTGAAACTGGAAGAGCCCAAGGCTCCAGTTACGTTAACTGCCGCAACCGGAAGCGGCATAAAACTGTTTAGCCGGGATTTCATGATTTCGTTCTCTTCTGCTGTCTGTCTGTTTTTTTTTTTTGTTTTTTTTTCCAAAAAGCAAATTGTATATTTGTATATGTTTTATATGTCACATGCCATTTTCCGGCGCGAGATTCTGTCAGTTTCCACGCTCTTCTCCGCATTGCGGACATTTGATTTAATGCCATTTTTCTTACAACAACATTTTACAATCATTTTCCCATTGATTAGCTTTGTTTTCGGTTTCAAGTTACCAATTTGTCGCAGTGTTTTAATTGAAAAAAAAAGAAAAGATAAGAAAAAACAATGTATCACAATCGATCACAACTAGGGAATAAATTACAATGAATGAAATCAGATGTCAGCTTTGAACTATTTTTCCAATTTGATTTTCCTTTATAAATTTTATTACAAGAAATATATTCGATTTAGACATTTAACTTTTTATTTAAATGCTGTACCAAAATGCAGACAATTTTATTTTAAACTTAAATTAAATAAGTTTAATTATTTTAAATTGCATTCATAATTATTCTCTATTTTCAAGAATCTTATAAATATTTTTATAAAGTGAAAAATAAAACAAAGCAACATTAATGTTCATAGCTTTTATATTGACACGGGCAAAGAATACGAAAATAATAAAAAAGGACACACATTTTACGTCGTTTATTTCTCTATCAAATTCTCTTGGACTCTTGTGACTTTGGGTTAAACTCGTAATATGGCCAAGTTTATCATCATTTACAATTAATGCAACTTTGATGAATAACATTAATAAGCGAAATACGACAGAACTCGAGGCTTAAGTTTAGCGTTCTTTTGTTTTCTGCTTTTATTATTATTAATTTTTTTTGAACAGCAACAAGAGTGAAATATTTACAAAAGGTCGACAACACTTTTTGGGGATAACTTTGTAAATTTAATAATAATCCCGAATTCATGCACAAGGACCAAGGAAATCTGTGGGATTTCGTTGCGAAAACCAAGGAACAAAAAATGTCAAAACTAACGCCCCAAAAAAAAAGATGAAGGGATTTGTGTCGTAAAAACAAAACTAATTTGGAATAAAATCAAATATGAATGCGACCCAGTCAGTACATAAATTATTTCGAGAGCTTTGGCGCTTACACATTTTTGTCTCCTTTTCATTTTTTACATTTATTTGTACATATTTTTTTGTATGTTTGCATTTTGTGTTTGTGTGTTGAAACTAGTTTCGCAACGAATTTGTACGGATTATGAACATGATATAAAATGTGAATATAAATTCGAATATGAATATGTAGCTGTACCAAATGATTAAGTCTATATGCAGTTTTGAATAAATGAGGAGCAGTACTAAGACCCTTGACTTTTTGATGTGCTTTATTTGTTTGTTCGATTATTTATGAAATAACTGAAATAACATAATAGAGTTAAATTTAGAAACTTTCGCTTACCATCGATTCAATCATTATCATAAATTATTTTCTGTTTGCATCTCGAGCTGCAAAGATTTAATTATTTGTTCTTTTCTTTTTTCAATTTTACTAAAGTTATTTATAATGTGTATGCCTATTATTCATATATCCAGATATTTAACATATTTAATAAATATTACATTTTTGGTTGTAAATAATTTTAGGCCCTTACATTTAACATTTAATCGTTATAGTTAAAACAGCAATCAAACAATCAAACAATTAATAAATTGGCTTAAGCCAAAAACCAGATAAATTGCAATTAAATTAAATGCTTAAACATTCGTCGGTTTCACAGTCAATAATCAGAATTTCAAGGGCTTGCAAAGTTTGAATTGTGAATTGTCAACTCAAATTTCAGTTGAGTTCAGTTCAGTTTATGCGCCAATTGTCATTTCAAATGGAAATTTGCGGTGGCTTTAAGGCTCAAATTTAAAAATACAATTTCGGTTTTTCGGGCCATTTAAAGTGCTGTCGAATGCACTTTGACCTCAGCCCAGAATGGGAGCTTTAATAATATCAAAATAATATCAAATTATAGATGTACTATGTATGTGGGTTGGGCTGGGACAATTTGGCAATGTTTATGCAAAAGGTTGTTGGCAGACAGACAGCGAGAGAAAGGGTGGGATAGAGAGAGAGAGAGAGAGAGGGAGGGTGTGAAAGAGAGGGAGAAAGACTGGCTGTCGCCCACACAAGGTTTGACAATCAATATATCCGCTGTACATTTCCGTTTTGTCAGACATGGGGCAATGTTGTTGTCAGCTGGCCACATGAACAACGACATCAGCAACAACAACAGCAGCAACAACAACAGCAACAACAACACTTTGAGCGGAAGAGAAAGGGAGTGAAAATAAAAAAGGTGTGTTGCCTTATGTCCATTGTTGCCGTGTCCGAAAACCCAACTTAAACCCAACTTTGCCTACCCCTCAATGCGACGCCCTTAAACACTGAACTATGGGATAAAAAGTCAAATTTGTAACATTCATTCAATATATATATATTTTTTTAGTATTTTAATAATTTTCTGTGTTTTTTGAATCTGAACACCAGGTTCTTTTTAGGGGTTTAATATTTAAGGATCGATTAAAGTCGGCTGATTGTGAATTGCTCTGTAAACTATTTTTAGTAAAGAAAAGCTAGAATTTATTTTGGGAAAAAAGCATAAGAAAAATATAGAGCAACGTTTTTAAAGAAAAACCAGCTAGATTCATATGTTATAAATCATTTTTGACTCTAATTAAAAAACAAAAATAAAGTAAATTCCAATTTGGTTTTAAAAACAAATGTATATGTCAAAGTTTAAAGTATTTAGCTTTATATTTATATTTTTTTTTATTTTAGTCGGATACAGAAGGGTTGTAAAGGTTCAATTGAAAAAATAAACAATTTTTGAATTCCATTTTGTATTTTGAATTTATGTCAAAAATGTGGTCTTTTTATTCCATAGTGCAGTGACGATGTGACTAACAGAAAAAAGGGGTGGCAGAAACCCGTCGCCTGGTCACCAGTTCATTGGGTGCGTCCACAAAGGGCACACACACACACACACACACACACGCACACACACACACACAGACATATTTGTATATTAAGTCTGATATAGATGTAGATATTGACAGATTTATATCGTATACACTCGCTCGTTTTGGCCAGTAATTAATAACTGAGTTGCGTTTTAGTTTGCCAGCCTGTCCTTTATTTCCTTTTCCCTTTTCCCTTTTCCCTTTCCCCATTTCCCTTTCCCCATTTCTCTTATGCCCTCTCCTTCCATTCAATCCATTCCCTTGGTGTCGTCCTCCAGTCGCATCTGGTTTTTGGCCCTTTAACATTGGCCAAATCGATGGCCAATGACAATTTGTTGGCATCTCACTTAAAGTTTTGGACATTTCTTTGCATGTGTCTTTGAATATTTAACAACTGTTTTAATTGATGCGATTAAAGTTTCATACGTTAATTGACTTTCATTTATTTACATTTATTCAATCAATTAATTGTCACCATTGATTAAATAACAAAATGAAAGAAAAAAACAGCGATTAACATTTATAAAAGAAGTGCTTAAAATTGACATTAAGCTGTAACAAATTTACAGAGCTTAATACACAATATTAATTAATTCCGCAGCATTAAAATAAGGTGCATTTCATTTGTTTTTCACATTTCAAATACATTTTTAAGGTTCACAGTTAATCAAATTGTTTTTTAGCAGCAAAACAAAAGCTCAAGCTTAAAGCTCGCTTAATAATTTAATCATTTAATGTGAATACTTAAAGCTTTGTACTCTAAGTACATTTATTAATATAATAATAATAATAATAAATAAATTAGTAGTAAATTTAAGTTACACATTAAATTCAAAACAAAATTTGTAATAATTCATTTTAAAAGCTGTTTAAAGCTTTAAGCTTTAGTAAACTTGTAAAAAGTAATATTTAATGCCCGCATTTAAGCTCGTTTAAAAAATTAAGCTTAAATTTGTTATTAATCAGATTAAATATTATTAAACTATTTTGTTAAAGCTGTTGAAAGCTTTCGATAGAAATATCGAAATATATACTAATAAACTTAAATATAGTTTACTATCTTAAGCCGACTACCACGTACGATTTGAAATACATTGAAAGCTCATTAAAGCGCATTAAAGCTCATTAAAGCTCATTAAAGCTCATTAAAGCTCAGTAAAGCTCATTAAAGCTCATTAAATGTGTATTGGCCTATGAACTATCATTTTAGTTATACCAAGAGCTGCTTCAAGTTTTTAAGCAAGAATTAATTAACATAATAATTTGATGCTCTATAAAATTACTAAAAAGTTGTTGACAATCCAAAATTTAGCAAGCGTCTATGTTTCGAGTGTGACACTTAAACTAAAACTATCAATTAAGTGCATCTGACAGTGGAATGAACGCCGTTTCGAACGCTGTCAGCCAACTAAATTGTTTTTCTAACGGTTTTGTTCGTGTTTTGTTGTTGTTGTTGCTGTTGTTGCTGTTGTTGCCGTTGTTTTGTGGTTGGCAACTCATTTACGCTTTATCCTTTTACCAACGCCAACGCCAACGTCAATGTCATGTTGTCATTTCACTTTTGTTGCTATCTTTGTTGTTGCTTAGTTGTTTAGTTGTTGTGGTTGTACTTTGTACTTTGTTTTTTTTTTGCCTCAACACTTTGCCGAATAAAAAAATGCAGGCATTTTTCTCTGTTGATTTTGTTTTTTCTTGCACTACTCTTGTTTTTTTATTGTTGTATATTTTTTTGTATTTTGTTATTTTCCATAGCTGTCGGTTGAGCATTTCCCATTGTCTCTCGTGTCCTGTCGTTGTTGTGGCTGCTTTTTCTGAGCGATGCGGCGCTTTTTACTTCCTTCTAATGGCCTGTCTGTCCCATGTTCGGAAAGCCAATGCAATCTAGAACTGGGTCTGCTTTTGCACCATGGCATAAATTGCCAATTTGAAAATTTGGGAAAAGTTGTATTTTTTTTTTTTAGCTCAAATGCAAAGGGAATTTATTTTTTTTATTTATTATTTATTAATTTTTTTTTTAATAGAATCTGAGACTAGATGATTTTTTTTATTAATAATCTTTTATTAATATTAATCGTTTTATTAATAATCTTGGGATACAATGTTTTTTTTAGAAATGCAGAAATGCAAAAGAAATTATTATTATTTTTCTTTTTGTAATAAATTCGGAGTCTGGTTTGGCGCTTTTTTATTGGTCTTTCAAAACACTTGTGCTATCTGGTGTTACATAATATATATATTTTTTAGTTCTCTGCGTAAAATACACATGAACATCAAATAATTTATCGTATTTGATAATTGTTAAAAAAAGAAGAAAATATGGTTTAAAGTTTCCCATATCTAAACTTCTTATTTAATTCACATGGCAACTCTGAAATAATTGGAATTTGTGCCATCAAATATTGAACTTTATGCCATGGTGGATTGGACTTCTCCCCGGCCTAAACGTCTGCCTCTGGCATTGGCATTTGCTGGCATTTTCTGATCTGCACTGTCAGCTGGGCTTTTGTATCTGTTGCATTTGCAGTGCGCTTAACGCATTCCTCTTGATTCTACTGCCCACTGCCACTTGGCCATTCATCCCAGTTGAGCCCAAAACAAGCAGGCAGAGTCCTGTTGCCAGCAAGTGGCAAGTGGCCAGTGGCAAGTGGCATGTGGCATGTGGCATGTGGCATGTGGCAATGCTGCAGTGCAAATGTGTTGCGCCTCAATTGCCTAGTTATGACTTTTGACAATCGCCAGCAATTTGTCACTGCTCACAATGTTTAACTCTCTTTTTTATCTAATTTTCTTTCTCTCTCTCTCTCTCTCTCTGTCGCATAGAGAAAGAATCTCATTAACAAGTATATCCATTATACGAGTAACAGCAACATTAAGCTGTGTTTCTCTCAAATATAATGCTTCTTTCGGAGAAGTTCAGTTGAAAGAAGAAACTACAAATATTTCATATTTTATATTAAAAATATAAGACTACTAGACAGTTACTTTCAGAGAAGTTTACCTGAAAGAAGCTAAAATATTCATAGTTTACATTTTAGAAAAGCAAAACAAAAGCAATAATTCAAAATCTGTTGTATTCTTCTTCTTTCAGAGAAGTTCAGCTTATCCCAAAAATGTATATATATGTTGTATAAACTAGCTGATTTACTGGCTACCAGCTAAAAGCAAGCTACCTTCAGAGAAGTTTACCTGGAAGAAGCTAAGATTTCTTAGTTCACATTTTAGAGAAGCAAAATCTGTTGTAGAGTGTAGAGAAGTTCAGCTGAAAGAAGCCACATTATATATTTAATATTTTATTAGAAATGTAAGAGAACCAGTTAATTTACTAGTTACTTACCTTCAGAGAAGTTCACCTGGAAGAAGTTAAGATTTCTTAGTTCACATTTTAGAGAAGCAAAATCTGTTGTAGAGTGTAGAGAAGTTCAGCTGAAAGAAGCCACATTATATATTTAATATTTTATTAGAAATGTAAGAGAACCAGTTAATTTACTAGTTACTTACCTTCAGAGAAGTTTACCTGGAAGAAGCTAAGATTTCTTAGTTCACATTTTAGAGAAGCAAAATCTGTTGTAGAGTGTAGAGAAGTTCAGCTGAAAGAAGCCACATTATATATTTAATATTTTATTAGAAATGTAAGAGAACCAGGTAATTTACTAGTTACTTACCTTCAGAGAAGTTTACCTGAAAGAAGATAAAAACTTTTTAGTTTACATTTTAGAGAAGTAACATCTGTTGTAGAATGTAGAGAAGTTCAGCTGAGAGGAAGCCACAAGTTTCCTGATATTTTATTTAAAATGTAGATAAATTTGTAAATTCAATGTTTCTCCAGAAACGGAAAATTTTTATACAATTTTGAGGTTTCCTACAGAGAAGTTCACCTGAAAGAAGCTATAAACTTCTTAGATTACATATGAGAAAAACAAATAGTTAAATAATCGTCAATCTGGAGTATTTAAAATGAAAGATGAAAGAAGCTTGAACTTCTTTGAATTCATAAGACAGAATTAATAAAAATAAATGTAAATGGGATTGTTGATCGATAATTTGGCGTATCGCCGATAAAATTGATTAAATTCCTAAGTAATTCGAATGCTGAACTAAATTTCCTAACATTAGTTAAGTTAATTATTAAATATTTGATTATGTGCTCAATTCGGACTTACATTGAATAATTAAATTAATTATGGTTTCAACAAGAAAATTTCTTGGACTTTTCCAACTTTATGACGGCACAACATAATTTGCCACGCCCACAGCGGACACGTTTCAAGGGGCGGGCTGTGAACTTTTGTAACCGCTAACAGCTGTTGCTGTTGAACCGCTTGAACCGCTTGAACCGCTTGAACCATTCAACTGATTAACACTGCTTGAACCGCTGAACCACGTTTGAACCACTCACTCAAAGTTTTCCCAGCCAGCTAATTATAATCAAAATATTGTTACACAAAAAGGTCGTCGACGTTGCGTTCTTAATTACAAAGTTTCAACTCGGACGCAACTAAAACAAATTGCAAATTACATTGTTGGTCAGAGCGGGGGGGGAGGGGGGACCAGGGCAGGGAGTAAAAAGGGCAACAATTGCCGCCGTCAGATGGCGCCAAAAAAAAAAACGAAAGTATGCAAAAAATGGCAAAAAAAAAGCCAAACTAAAAGTTGGAAAAAAAAACTGTTGCATAGTTTTTCGCGTGGCGTGTGTGTGTGTGTGTGTGTGTGTGTGTGTGTGTGTGTGTGTGTGTGTGTGTGTGTGTGTGTGTGAAGTGGGAATGAGCGTTGTTATTCCCTTTGTACTGCGGCACACTTTTAAGTGCTTTTCATGTCGCCTTTATGCAACTATGTGTATGTGTGTGTATGTGTCTGTATGTGTGTGTGTCCAAGTGTAAGTGTGAGTAAATTCATGACATAATGATTGATTTGCTTTGAGGTCTTTGCAAAAGTTTCAACTGAGTTTTAAAGAATTTTTTCCCCAACATTAAATGTGTTGCATTCAAGTTTTACAAACATTTCCGATTCTAAAGAAAAGGGAAATTTTGAAAAAAAAAAAAAAATGTATAAATGTATACATGGTATGTACTTTATCGGGAATCGTTAAGAATTAGGAATTTGCCTGAAAACCCGTAAGGAATTGAAAATTGTGAGTCCCTATGGTTCCATAGCTTTTCCTCTTTAGGGAATCCGTTGGGAACTCTGCTGAAAATTCCTTAGGGATTTTCTAAAGTGTTTTTTTTGCTAATTTTCTTTGACGATTCTTCATCGATGTTCGCGGAAAATTCCTTAACGTTTTCTCAACAAAATTCCTTAAGGCTTCCTGATCGATTTGTGAAAATTTCTCCGCTTCGTTAAAAGTGCTCCTGTATTATTTTCCATTAATTTTTTCACTTTTGATATTTTTAATATATATTTTATTTTATTTTTTTTTATTGTTTTGCATATGTAATTTATGTTTTTACTTGTAATGTTAGCAGTTTGGCTCGAGAAGTCGAGACAGCGCTAACAGATACACACACACACATATATACAAATTCACTTACACACACACGCACATACACACATACAGTTGTAATGTGCGACACTCATTCGCTTTCAGAGACTTGACAATGTAACTTTTTTCTGATCTTTCAACTTTCAACTGTCGTTCATATCGCATTGTTGTTGTTGTTGCTAATGTTCTTGCTATGATTGTTGTTGTTGTAGTTGTTTTTTTAGCTGTTGTTGTTGTGTGTTTTGTTACCTGCAAGCGAACATTTCTCATCTTGTCTCTGTGCCTCTTGTTCTCTTCTCTCTGTTCGTTTATTGTTGTTGTTATTGTTGCTGGTTCTTTTTTTTTTGTTGCTTTTCGCTGCCTTGACGCACTTAAAAAGCAATTTAGTCTAATTACATTAAGTATAACAACAACAATAACAACAACAACAACAACGAGGGGAGACAAAAGAACAACTCACAAAGTTGCGCGTCTCGTGCGTGTGTCAATAAACAGACACACACACACACACACACACACTGCAAGTACTCAAATATGCAACAGTGTGTGTGTGTGTGTGTGTGTGTGTGAGTTGGACCAGAAAAAATGGCGCTTATAGGCCATAATTACCTGAGAACTTTTGCCAGTCAAGGCAACTTGGACAACGTTGTTGTTGTTGTTGTGTGTAGTTGTTGTTGTTGTTGCCTCTTCTTCTTCGTATTCTTGTTCAACGTCTTGTGCTTCGTGCCTTCCGTTTGGCCATTGCTTGTTGAGCTCACTTCCGTTTCCTGTAGGCCAGGTCTTCTCCCCTTCCACTGCCACTGCCACTTCCACTCCAACTCCAACTCCAACTTCCATTCCCTTTCCCATTCCCTTTTGTTGTTGTCCTTTTTTGCCCCTGGGCTCTTCATTATTATGTATTATTATGACTCTACTTTTGGCCTGTGGACATTCTATACTCATATTCTTCATACATACAGTCATGCGCAAAATAATAAGAACAGCATCATTTATTCAATATTGTTGCTCAACTGATTATTTTCTAATATAAGTTATCTCTTAGTATTGTTATAGTATACTAAAGTTGAATTTATGTTTAATAATTAATTTAATTTTATTAAGTTTAATTTAAATTAATTTCATTTAATTTAACTTCAATATCTTTCCAGTTACGAATTGTTGTTCAAATAATTATTTTCTAATATTCTTATTATTGTTATAGTATAATACATTTTAAATTATATTTTTAATTTAATTGAATTTTATTTATCTTTCTTAACTTTTCAGTTAAGAATTAAAATTGTTTTTAGTATAATTTAGTTCTTAATTCCACACCATTATTTTTGTATAATTCTTTTAAAAGTCTAATAATTTTGTTTGTTTTTAGTCGACGTGAAATAAATAAGTAAAAATGTTTTTCATATTCGTTAGAATTTATATAATTATTTTGGATTAATTAAAAGGTTTGGAGTTCGAAAAATAAGGACAGAGTGAGAAGTAAATAAATAAATAAACTTTAACTTTATATATATATGAATATATTTCAGGAATTTTTATCAGCTTTAATCCCAAACTAATTGGATTGAGATCTAGCGATTGAGACTCAATTCATTACACTAGAAACATCGTAATTATGGCAAGGTGCTCTTATTATCTTGCACACGTCTGTACATATATTGTTTGTATCTTCTACTTCATCATTTCGTTGTTTTCAGTAAATAAATCAGCCGTGAGCCAAGTAACTTTTACCCACAAGTTGCCAACAAGTTGCTTTGTCTGCTTTGTTGTCTTCTTGTTGTTGTTGTTTAGGTCTTGTATTTCCGTTGCATTTGGCACACACACACACACATTGATTGGTTCATTATAATGAGCTTAGGCCCAACAGCAAACTTAATCAATGGGAAACAATGGGAGGCCCCAACAACAACAACAACAACAAGAACAAGAACAAGAACAACAACAAAACGATAACTGCAAAAGTAACTTGAACAATTAGTGGAGTTAGCAAATGGAAATTGAGTTAAACAACATACGACACACACACACATATGTATATATAAATCTGGACATATATATACATGTTTAATCTTATATAAAATATGTACAAAGTTTGCAGAATTTACAGCTTTAATTGAAACATAATTTAAGCCTATTTACATATGTATAATACTCATTGTATTATTGTATCTGAAATGAATTCCGCTTTTACTTACGGTCTCGATAAAATTCACCTTCAAATTATCGATTATCGGTTTTCATATCGATATTGTATATCAGTGTCGTAACGGGTTTCGGTTGCTTCTATGATTTGGGTTTGAAATATCAGTATTTTTATAAAGAATCCAACTAACTACAGCTAAGTTAATAACCAAGTTCTGTATAATGCAACCTCTTTCAGATTCAGAGAGTTTATGTCTTTATATATATGATATTAGCAGACTAGCAGACGTTTACCAACACTTGTTGTTATGCGCAGCAGGATTGAGCCATTTTGCATACTGAACATTTTCTAAAAATATTATTTGAGAATTTATTTGAAGTCCTCGAATTTTTGTATATATGTTTTTTGAATCCAAAGACATGATTCAAGTATATATGTATTAAAAATATATTTTCACAGAATAATGATTTTATGTGTATCGATAACTGCTATCGATAGCATTCGTATTGATTACAACTATGACATCTAAATTTGTGCTTTGTGAATTTCAAATTATTTGTTACTAGTTTTACTGTATTTGCTAGAAAGACTTGTTATAAAGGTGCCTCCTAATTGAGTTTAGTAACTAAATGAGCTTGAAGGTGTGGACTGTCTATTCATGCAGTGTAAATGGGTTTTCGAAGGACCAAATAGAATCCGTGAGTGCGGTCATAAGGAACGTGGAAGGTGCCGATTACAATGCAGAAATGGCCAATGACGAGACGGTTCGACAGACGAATCAGACAAGGACTTTCAGACATTCAGACAGACAGACGTTTGTACGTCAGTCTAGTGGAATTTTTCAGACAATGCACAGTGGAAAATTCGCTTAGATTAGTTGCTCTAAATAAAGTTATACATCTGAAAGTAAGATATCCTTTGTCTGGCTATTTTATTCCTATTTTCTTTATGTAAATCAGAGAAAGCATGAAATGAAATGACAAAATACCAAAAATATTATTAGGATTGCCCAACATCCTTTTGGGTGCTGTGTGGATTCTAATTGGTAGAAATTTAAAAAAAACTGAAAAGTTTTTCACACTAAGCAATTTCCTGAACTTTGACTCCGAATGTGACCCACTTACAGGTTGAATTTTGCAAAACGCCGCCTTAATATAAAATTGTCTCAGCTATGTTGTGTGAAAATTTCAGCTTTCTAGGTTTAACCGTTTGGCCTACACGCTAATATGTCAGTCAATTAGTCAGGGCAAAGTGTTATATATATAAAGATATATAAATCAAACAAAAATTATAGATAACATGCTTAAAATATTGGTTATTGAATAGCTTAGTTAAAGTGGAATTAAAAGCAGCGAATATGGCGGGTTTTTCCCACTGTGCCTTGCACCTTTCGTGGACCTCTTGCGCCTTGAAGTATGCAACACATTTTTCCCTTCCTCTTTCTCGTTTTGTTTTATATTTATTTATTTTTTGCTGCACGTTCTTCTTGCGTTTTTATGTGATTTACAGTAAATTGCCAAATGGGTTTGCGGCCCCAACAACAAAAACAAAGCTGAATTGAGGAAAAATATATATAAAAAAATACGTATAACCAAAAAAAAAATAAATAAATAAAAAAACAGAAAGTAAAAACAAAAATAAAGGGAAAGGGAAAGGGAAATGAAAACTGGCAAATAAATCAAATGAAATTTGTGCGATGTCGCCTCCGATGTGTTTCTCCTGGACCACCCTCACTTGAGAGTACCCCTACTCAGTTTACTGTTGCTTCAAAGCCCACAAGTCATTTAAGCAAAAAGAAAAACAAAAACAACATGTGTGTGAGTGTCTAAAATTTCTGTGTGCAGCATTTTTATTTATTTAACGTTCTGTGTTGTCAAAGAAAATACAATGAAAAATATACAGACACAGACCGTAGCTCTCTTTAGATCTGTGTGGGTGTGTGTGTGTGTGTGAAAATATATATATATTTATATTTATATGTGTGTGTGTGTGTACACATAATTCTCTTTGCTGTTGACCTGCTGTACATAAAAAATTATAGCAAATTCAATTACCAAATATGTTTTATGAGTTTCAGCTGCCTTTTTTTTTTTCTTCTTTTTTTTTTGGGAAAAAGCTTTCAGCGCTTTACTTTTGTTATTGTTTTTTTTTGTTGTACATGTCATGGTTTTTTTTTTAGTTAGTGTTGTTTCCGGTGCAGATTTATTACAAAGCGGCAGTTAGATTTGTTGCTAGTAGCTTAACGAGTTTCTAATTTATGTGTAAACCGCTCAAAAAAAATATTGCATAAAATAATGAAATTATTTCATAAGTTAATTTATCTCAAAATAATTGCACAACTTATTGACAATTACAATAGTTAATTTATTGTTGATTTTAGAGTTATACTTTATTTATTATTTAATTAACAATTAAACTAATATGCAGAAAATTTAAATTTAAAATCCAAAGTATACAAAGAAAAAGTAGTCAATAAATGTTCATAAAATTCAAATGCCAAATAAATCTCAAGAAAAATCATTGTAGAATTATAGCAATAAGTTTGTTGATAGTTTTCAGTTATAAATAAATGAAATAAATGTTACTCAAAGTCTCTTTACTCAATGAGGTTGCAGTTTTCTCTATTCATTCTCAGCACTTTCGTTGATTGAAAGAATTCAAAATCTAATTCAAAGATTAGCATATCTCAGCTGGAGCACATATAGAGAGTGGTCTTCAGAAATATGCACAGTTGTTGTTAATATACTTTCAAAGTTATGATTCAGTCTGTTAAACTGACACCCTCCCACATTGTCAGGGACACATTTTTCAAACTGTGCTTTTTTTCTGCTTCTGCTTCTGCTTCTGTTTTTGTTGTAAATGTAAATTTTTTTTATAATGTTCCGCCGGCAGCTTCAACTCTAATGATGATGATAATGATAATGATTATGATAATGATAATGACCTTGTGCTGGAGCACAAAATTGCCACGAAAATGCTCGAATTTGCCAAAATATTACGCACAAGAGCCCCATGGGAATTTCCAGCATCAAAAAAAAAAAAAAAAAAAAAAAAAATAGGCAAACTTACGCCACACAGTGTTGGAAAGGAGGGATAAAGAGGAGAAATGTATGCAAATCAAAGTGTTGTGCAATTTTAATGAGACCCAAAAAACTTGTAGAATGAACGTCTCACTAAATTCTGAATAAATAAAACATACTCCTTACAATATACATAGATAGATATAAACATAGAGAGAGAGAGCTTTAGAAATCCAGAAAATTGTTTTTTTTTCTTTCTCACGTAATTTTCAACAATTGGAAATATGCAATATTAAATAGAGCATACAATAGATTTGAATAGTCTTTTGAGTATTTTAAAGGCTTATTACCATAATTAATAATTTTATTAGTTTCCTTCCTTCAATCTTGAATTCAATCTGAATTATTACTGAAACCAAGTCTACCAAAATATATCTATCGATTCTTTCGATATAATTAATTTCGATTAGGAACTATAAAGAAAAAGGAGCTATGATTAAATTTTTAAAGATTCTTAAATTTTTGTAGTTTCAGCTTTAAATTCAAATTTATTGAATTTAAATAATTTCAGCTTTATTTTCTTATTTTATTTTGAAATCGAATTGATTACTAAATAATTATTTTGTTGGTTGCCGACTGCTTTCAAATTAATAAAAAATAAATATAATAAAAGTCTTAAGACTCGAAACAAAATCAGAGAGGTCTTCTCATTTAAGCCTGGACAAACTTGATGAGCTTAGTATAATACCCACTTGACTTGAGCGCAGGGTATGAGAAAGCCAGCTGAATTGACAGTTGAGTTGAGATTCCAAGCTAAGCTGCTGCAGACATATACATACACACATAAAACACATACATATACACACACACATACAGCTATGCCAAAAAATACCAAAAAAAAAGATGAAAACAAAGACTGAAGAAAACTTCAACCGAGTTTTGATGGCAAATCGAAGCAGCAACTCAAATGGGCGTTGCTAGTGGGCGTGGCAGCTGAATGAGTGAGTGCGTATGTGTATCGTGTGTGTGTGTGTGTGTGTGTGTGTGTGTGTGTGCCAGACGATTTGCATATAAATGATTACGGAAATAAAGAAGGAAGTTGAAATAGACAGAAGCAAAGTTGTCGAGTCGTCGCCATCGCATTCGCCAATTCTATTCCCTTCGTATTGGTATGCTCTGGTACACTCGGAGAAAAAACCAAGTGTTCTGTACCCAAACAATGCTCAAACGGTGTCCGAATTGTCTTCGTTGGATTTAAGCACAAAACTCTGATTTAAAGTATATCTTTTTTCTTCAATTCCAAAATACTTAATTTGAAACTGTTTAAAGAACACTTAAAATAACTTTAAGAACATGTTGCACCTGCTTTAAGTATATTTTGAAAACTAGATTTTATAATTTTAGTATATTATATTTTATAATATAATTAAATTACCTCTGAACATGTTAGTTGATATATACACAACTCCGACTTAAATCAAAATCGTAGCCCATATAAATGAAGAAAATCATAACTGCTTAAAGCTTTCAGTTACTGTCAAGATAAAAGCAGACTGACTTAAAAATAGTATACAGTAAAACGGAGATTTATATAAATAAGCACAGTTTGCATTTAAGTAAAGTATTTTTTTTATTTATTTTTTTTTTTTTGACATGACTTTAAATACATGTTTGGATTCAAGTGACTGTGATGGAAAGCTAAGTAATATTCTAAAAAAAAGAAGGAATTTTAAAATTGTAGTATTCAAATCAATCATATTTTTTTTCGAGTGTAGCCTGGTGTTTATTGGTTGTGCCAGGACCTGTGCCTTGTGCCGGGCAGCGCTGCTGCTTCCTGGCGCTGTTTGGCGCTGCCAAGTGAGATGTCAGCGAATGAAGCTAGTTACTTGGTTGCCAGTCCAGTCGACATCCTGGCAAATGGCAAATGTCCTGGCGTCCTGGCAGCGACATTGCCAAAACCAGGAGCATCATTTTGCAACATTACTCTGCGAGTGAGAACGAGAGAGAATGAGGAAGATTGAGAGAGATTGAGTTAAAAAAAAAGAGAGAGAGAGTGTGTGAGAGAGAGGGAGAGAGAGAGAGAGAGAGAGAGTGAGAAGTGCAGTAAATGCTGAGGTACTGGCTTAACTTGGCTTAAAATTTATTCGCATAGAAGAAGAGAGCCAAAAAAAAAAAAAACAAAAGAAAAACATTCAACTTGAGCTGAAAAACTTAAGAAAAACTGAAAATTGGTTTTTCCCATAAAAACCAAAAAAAGAGCGAAAACACTGAAAAAGAAAACTGTTGACGAATTCTTTTGTAAAAGTATTTGAAAAAGATTTATATAATTTGAGGCAATTCGAGAATAAAGATAAAAGATTTAAATACGAAGAGTGCTGATAATATTAAATACTATGTGGCTACAAAATATTCTGCGTATTCTCGATTCTGGAAAATGTTATTACTTGATACTCTCGCTAATTTCTGAACACTTTGAATTTTTTTCCAAGCAATATTCAATGTTGTCGATAACAATTTTACATATTACCGAACAAATCTAAATACTATCGAATTTTATTCATTTCTGAGACTATTGCGTGTGAAAATCAATTCAATGTGAGAAAATGCGATTATCGATAGTATAATCGAATATTTAATCCAATTCTCAATAGCATTTTAATGCCAAAGTTAAGGATTAGCTACAATTCAAAAGTCAAAACGCCAAAACCTCAAATAACTTGATTACTTACAATGAAATATTACTAAACAATCTCTGTGATATTTTTAAAATTATTTAAACAATTTAATTACCTATATGATTGCTTCTTACTTCAGGCAATTTTATGTTTTGCAAATTGTGTTATTTAAATAAAACAAACTCTTGTTATGTTTAGAGTCTGAATTAGACGCAGACACACCCGGCGGCTTAAAGTAAATATTTAATTTTGTTCAGGGAAAAACTGTAGCTGAAAAGTGAAATAAATTCCAAGCCCTAATTAGTCTGTCAAATTTGTATAATGAATTTAACAGCCACAATTCTTTGAGCAGCTAAATAAATTTAATTGAATATGTGAAAGCAAAAAAACATGTATGGAAAAAGTTATAGATAAATCAAGGGGCAAATTTGTACAAAGAACAAGCAACAAGCAGCAAATAGCAAATGGCAGCAGAAGAATGACAAGAACAACAAAAGTAACAAATAAATAGAAGAAGTATCAAATCAGAATGCAGAACTCCGACCAACGCAAAACTGAGCTGAAACCAAGTGAAAAACAAACAAATGACATTGATGAATGATGCCAACAATGATGGATTGAATTCCGCTTGACATGATGGAATGACGCAATGACGTTGCCAATGAATGAACGCTTGTCTCGATTTGCTACAAGCACAATCCCCACTCTGCCCGAAACGCTCCCAAAACCATCCCAAAACCTTCCCTTAACCTTCCCTTAACCTTCCCAATATCCATCCAAACTTCTCCTCTTTCTTGTTCAGGACGAGTTGCAAGTTGCGAGTTGAAGTTGAGCTCCTTGAATTGATAATGAGCCACGTCGCCGTTTGCCAGAGCCTTAATTAATTTTCACCGTGTCCGCCCTCTTACCACCCTCTGCCCGGCCACGCCCACTAATTAAACTTGTTACCTTTTTTTTTTTTTTTTTTTTTTTGTTATTGTTGTAGTTCTTGAAAAGGTTGAAGAAAAATGGCTGGCAAAAGCGGCAGCCAAACTTAAACTAATTTCAAATGTGGCGAATGACGATTTTGTGCACTGTACAGTGCCTACTGCTACAGATGGCCCACAGGCATTGACCAGGCTGACTGGCTGACGTATTGTTGCCACAACAGCTCAGCTCAAATGATGGCGCAGGCGAACTTTTAATTACCAAGCAGCAGGCGGTTCAAATGGAGAGAGAGCGACAGAGAGAGACAGAGAGAGAGAGAGAAGATGGGAGGCAGGAGTTGGCTGAGTGATGAAAGTAAGGGAAGCAACCTTTCAATTACGCTGCAAAGCATGGCCAGCGGCCAGGTTCAGGATCTGTGAGGCCAAGCCACAGAAAAACAGCAAAACAGAGAAACAGAGAAACAGAGAAACACACCGCCACCCATGAAGCAGCACGGAAGCAGCACGGAATCACCACGGAATCACCACGGAAGCATCACCCACGTCCCAGTTTTCTATACGACCAGTTGGTGGGCAAAGTTATTGCGACTGCGACAGAAAGGTGAAAAGGCAGAAAAGGCACCAAGAAGCGACGGCAAAATAAGATGAGAAGATGAAAACCAGTTGCCAAGGCACATGGCCAAAGTTATTTGCTTAGACTTGGCAACCCTGGGCAACTGGCGACTGGCAGCCAGCGGCGCATGAATTCAAAATGAGACGCTCAAGTGGCCCAAAATTGTGTTTCAGCGTTTTTATTTGCGCAAAATTAGCAGCAGCCCAGTCGTATTCCTCATCCAACTACCCAGCAGCCCAATGCTGCCTACTTTTCAGCATAACAAAAAAAAAAGACTTAAGCACGAAGATTGGATACCCTTGAGACACGAGTATATTTAGGAAAGTTGTGTGCTGGCTTAAATTTGTTTTACATTTGAGTTTTTTAATTTTTTCTTTTATGTATTTCTAATATTGAAATAAATTTCGATATGAATCAAGTTTTAGAGCGATATGTCAAAAGCGTCAAAGCATAAATCGAGTTGTCGATATATCGTCGTAAAAATATTATTGACTCTAAGTACTTGAAAATCGCTATTGCCAAAATCTAAATTGTTCGATGATTTTTCCAGTTTTTTTTATTATTTATTTTTCGAAGTCTTTTTTCATGAGTTATGGAACTTCTCTTGATTTCGGACCGGCAAATGACCGTCTTCAAGAATATATATCAAGAATTTATATACTTTGTGGGCCAACTTTCATGCATCGCACATTCCATGCCAAAAAAACTGAATACCCTCTATATAAGGGTATATACAAAAATGCAATGAAATAAAAAGTCGTAAAGTAGCGGCAGAGAAGCTGTTCAAAATTCAATACGGCTGGACTCTCAAAGCGCAACGTTTCATAAGATAAAAAAAAACACAGAAATGGAAAAATATATAATAAAAAAAAGGGAAAAAAGCACGCCGAAGATTTGATACCCTTACTGCGTTAACTTAACCTGCTTTGTCTTTAATTTTCTATTGATTGTTCCTATGTCAGCTATATGATATATTATGATATATTAATCCGATTTTAACGACAATTGTTCAGATTGTATGGGATAAAATAAATAAAATAAGCAATCTGAAGTTTGGTTAAGTTATTTGCAGAAAGAAACAAACATTTTAATTCTTCACCATAATATTCGAACAATCTACGGAAATGAATTAACCAAATACAAATTGTGATTGATTGAAAGTAATGTAAAAAAAACACTGTGCTACACATTTGATGACAAATTCATAATACCCACTGCAAGGTTGGGTATATAAATAAAAAAAAAGGAGCATATACTGCACCCATATGCGCAATTGTAGACAGCGCCGGACACGGGCCAAGTTTTTGGGCTCCGGCAAAACCAAAAAGTCAAGCAGCGCCAGCAAATTGGAAATTTTATGCCGTAGTTTTTTTTTTTTATTTTTTTTTTTTTTGGACTGCCTCTTAAACTACCGCTACGTGAGGGGAGGAAATGTGGATGGGTGGGTGAGTGGGAGGTACATCAGTTTGTAATATGTATAACGAAAATAACGAACTTTATGCTCGATGTGAGTGTATGTGTGTGTGTGTGTGTGTGTGTTTGTCAGATAAGCTGCAAAGGAGCTGATGCGAAGGAATGAGGATGAGGATGAGAATAAGGATGAGCACTCGATGGTCGATGGCGAAGAGGAAAACTTTTCGCAATGGGATTACGATAGTTGCAATGCACTTACCCTTTATAGAGTTTAACGATTCTCATCTCATCTCATTTTGTTATTTTTTTTTAGCTTTTTTGCTGCATCTTTATCCACTGCCTGATGCGGATATTACGAAAAACGGATTTAATGTTCAATAGAAAATTTGTTCAACAATTTGTTGTCAAAAGTTTATCCGATAATTACAGCAACGGCAAACGAATCGTTTTATATGTTAAGTAAATGTTAACGTGAATGCTGTTGACAAAATTTAAGATAATGACATTAAATCATTTAATAAAATTTAAATAAAAGAGTTCTAACAGAGTGTTACAATACTTAACATAGATATATAGAAATGATTTAACAGTGCCGCTTGTAACAGAGTGTTAAAATACTAAACATAATGTGCAACAGTGCTAACAGTACTCAGTAACTGTTCAGTGTAAATGCAATGTTAAGTTAACAGATAAGATAACATTGATAGCATCTATAAAGTGGATTGGAAGTGAACGTCGAATGTGTTTAGTGTTAAGAAACATTCGAGTAAGTCGATGTATTACAATATCAAAATGATGAATTATCATTAAGTGCGAGATAACATGCAATATTAACTAGTTACATTTCAGCCATTAAAAAACTAAGTTTATTTTCAAAGTTACTCATGCTGCTAAGATCATTTCATAACATTTCTTGAAATTTCAAACTTCTGAATGTTACAAGAGACTTGAAAATATCAACGAGCTCTCGCAATGAAAGTGTGCAAAATAATAATAAAAAAAAAAATAGGCGGAACATGTTCAAGTTATGTGAACTTCCATTTGAGTTTTGTGTATGTTTTCGTTTTCGTTTCTCTGCCAAAAAAAAATGTTAAGCTGCTAACGATGGCAAAACTGAAAAGGGGATGGTCTGACTTTCTATCTAGTTCGGTTGATTTGAGGCTCCATTCGTCTTGTTTTGTTTATACTTGTGTGCTTCTAATAAAATATTAAAAATGCCATGACTTTGGGCCATAAAGTTCTGGCAACTTTTTGCTGGCTTTAAAGCGCTTTTATGCACCCCAAAATGAATTTGGTAAATAATGATAAGACAGGAGACAGAGAGAAACGGAATAAATTCCGCAAAACAAAAAGGGCAAATGCTTTATTATCAAAACTTAACTTGTTGCTTACACAAAACTGTTCTTTTTCCAAATTGATGGGTGTCATTGTTACATAAATATCAAATAGAATTTGTCAGATCTTTTTCTCATTCTCGTTCTCGTTCTCGTTCTCCTCCTCTGCGTTGTCGTTAAGCAAAACACCCAAGAGAACCATTTACCTGAAACGCACAATATTTGTTGTAATTTATAAAATATGTATGCAGTTACAAGTGTTGTACAGACTTTAAGGAGAACCCCAACAAGTTTCTTTGCCTTCAACATTTTAAATAAAAAATTGCTGTTGAAACTTTTTTTGAAGTTCTACCTCGTCTTTTAGTTTTTTAGTTTCATTTTTACTTTTTTTTTTTTTTGGCACAACCTAACGAATTTCATTAGGAATTCAAATGTAGTTGAGCTATGTTTGTAGTGGGCAGTGCACCTTTAACTGAAGCACGTCTAAATTGCTGGTTTCAACGCATACCCTGTACAAAAATAACTTGTTCAATAAGGAGTTTTATGTAGTGTTGTAAAAATACATCGAAGTATCGATAATTCGATTGTACTTTCAAGTACTTTATGTCGATAATTGCTGTTTTATAAAAAATCAATTTTTAAAATTATTTTGACCATGATCAAAATCTCTATAAACTGGTTTGATCTTTGACTTAGCTACTTTTTATTTGGAAAACCTTGCTGAATCGTTATTATTTAATTATATATCAATTATATTTAATTCAGCGATTGTTATGATACATTTAAGCCACTTAAGACATATTTGATTGTTACTGCTTCAACTCTTGTGCAATAAGCGTGAATCTATTTTTCTCATTCGCTTGCAGTTTATTTTTTGTCTCTACTCGTAATTAGTGAAATCGTTTCGTCTGCATTTAGAATAATTGCATTAAAAAGTTAACCCGCTTGGACTTAACTAAATCCACATCAGGCACAATTGCTGTTTCTCTACTCCTCGCTCAGTGTTTGGACTTTGACTTGTTTTCTGCATGGAAATGTTAAAATTCTAAAGCATTTTTCTTGTTAATGCCAAGAATTTGAAAACCTTTTGGAATGTTCTATTGCCATGTCCGGCTATGCATTTTATACTAGCGACAGTTATGGCTGCAAAGGAGCGAAAGGGAGAGCAACAGTGAGGAGTGAGGAGTGAGCAGGAGCTGTGGATTCAAGAAAAATCCGCAATAGGGAAAATACTGTTGGAAATGCAAAGCAAATACTTTCTAGCAAATTTGTAGCACGGCTATCGCAGTTTTTTTTTTTTTTTTTTTCTTGTCATTCCACAAATTCCAAGAAAAATGCATGCAAACAACAAATTGTTGCCTCAAAATTAAAACAAACAAATATTAGTTTCTACAGTATTAAAGTAAAGAATGCCTTTTTTTTTTTTTGTGACTCTTCAACAAAGTCCAAGCATGCAATAATAAATTGTTTGCTATGCCTTAAATAAATAAGCAAATATTTATTTTTAAAGAATAATCGTCTCCACTTTTTTTTTAACAAAATCCAAGCTCAGTAACAAATTGCCTCAGAAAGCAAACAAAAAATCTAAAATTTATATTTGAAGAAGAATAGTGGCAAATTTAACTCCGACACGCAAAAAGAAAATAAAACGAAGCTGCGACCTGAGCTTTGTTATTATTATCTTTGTCTTTTATTTTAGCACACTCAACTGCAACTCCAACTCCAGCTGCTGTTTCTGTTTCTCTGTTTCTCTGTTTTTCTGTTTTTCTGTTTCTGTTATCCTTTCCAGCCCTTTTCCGAAATGGTTCCACAAAAGAACCAGCCGCTGGCAAAGCCAAACAACTCGACAATGGACACCGTCCATCCGCTGTCCGTTTAGCTTCCTGCATAGCTTTGGATATTTCATAAAGTTGATGCATTTTGTATGCTCAGCGACTGTTGGACGCCGAGTACAACGGATGCAGCTGTGCACACCATCTCCCGTCTCCCTCTGAACCACTCTGGACCACTCTGGACCACTGTCGAACCACTTCGAACCAAAAGCGCACTGAAATCGCTCAACTCATAGCTAACTAACCACAAAGCACAAATAAAACTGCAGCCATACATGAAGCTTAAAAATAGTTTATAATAAAGACACATAGACACTATCAACCACAAAGGACCGCATAGTACATAAACTAAACATGTATTGCTCTTGACTACACTGAGCGAAAAAACCCAGTTAAAATTCAGAATATACTCTAAGGAAAAATGCTACTTTTGTATAGGCAAAGTGGGAATTTTAAATAAAAAAACAGCAATGAAAGAATGAATGTAAAAGTTACACTAAAATGATTCTTAACTAATTGATAGAAAATCCTACACAAAATCTTTTTATTATAAATGACATAAATTTTAAAATCATAAAAAATTATTATACTATGTTATTTTTATTCCGTTCGGTCAAATGTTATTATGATAATAAGATTTCTTACAAAATTGCTCAATATTAATCATTGACAATGAAAGAAATCACTATTATCATTTAATATTTATTATTGTGTTTTATTTTTATAATGATTACGAAACAAAAACTTAGTTTATTACAAAAAAAACTCTGTACAGCTTTTTGGAATCGTAATCGCATAAGTTTTAGTTAAATTTGCATATCATATATTTATTTTGCGATTCAAATCCTTCTCTCTATATGAAGAAGGAAATTTCTGTATCTTATGTTTCATAATATAAACTCAGAATAATGGATCCAGCTTATTCTTATTAATATACAAACTAATCAGCTGTAATAATATAATAATGTAATTCCATCAATTAAATGAAAAGTAAATGAATATTGAAGTGTATTCAACATTTTGCATACAAAAATCGTAATATCCTTTGCTTATGGATGTAGTACTAATTATTATTGCCATTCAATGTGAAAATTAAAATTTAAATTGTACGTCAATTGTCCAAGACTTTCCTATGAAAATGACAATTGAAATTTATGCATATTTGCAGTGTGTGTGTGTGTGTACAGTACATGTGTTTTTTTTTATAAGGTTCTAAGAATTGTGAATAAGAAATTTGTATAAGGAAATTTTCGGTTTTGTGATGTTCGGGAATAAAAATCAAAGTTTTCTAGCGAATTCAGGAGCTTTTCACTGACAACTTTTGTATATATATATATGTGTGTGTGAATGTGTGTGTGTGTGTGTGTGTGTGTGTCTATAGTTTAGTTTACAACTCTTATTGCTTGCATTGTTGCGGATTGTTGTTGTTGTTGTTGTTGTTTTTGTTTCTTTCGGCTCTTGCCATTGTTTGTTGTATTGGAATGTTCAATATACTCCGAGAAAGTTGCTGTCGTGCTGCTGGGAGGAAAGGGAAAAGCTAAAAAGAAACGAGCAGGAGAGGGCAACAGAAAGAGGAAGTGGAAGTGGAAGAGGAAGAGGAAGAGAATGTGGCTGTGGCTGTGGCAAGGACTAAAACTAGGTGCTGGCATATGGCTATGAATGAATAAGGATAAGAAGTATTATACTGCATGCTCTTGGAGTTGAAACATATTTTCAATTACATAGCCACAACTTATGCACTTCTCATCCTCTTTCCCTTTCTCTCTCTTTCTCTCTCTCCCTCTCTCTCTCTCTCTCTCTGTCTTGCTCGTTGCATAACAATAACCATAACAACTTGCACAATTTATAAGCTGAACGAAATGAATATCTAACATTTATGTATGTGCATCTAATTCAAAAGTGCAAATTTCGAAATACTAAACGTATTTCAAGTGCTTGTTGAATGTGTCGAGTTTGTTTTTTATTTGCAAACTATTTAACTAACTATCTTGAGGATATAAATAATGGAAAGTTTCTGGCATTTGTAGCAATTGTTCCATGTCCTGTTGATGTCGAACGACTTGCAAATGGTTTCAGTGCTATAAATAATAATGATACAAGATTTTTAAGTATTTATGTTTTGTAAAATCGAGTATTTAAATTATAATTTTTTATAATTAATAATCTAGTTACGATATTTGATATGTATAGTATAATAATTACTTATATGCTTTAAACGAAATGTACTAATTTAATTCTCTATTTATTCTCATTTTAGGTAAGTTCTTCATCTTTTTGAATTCCAAAACAGAAGCGTAAGTGCCTGCAGACATATTTTCTGATTAAAATAGCTCAAAATTAAGAATTTACTCATTAGTCAATTTTCAATGTAATTTGCACATTTGTACTTTCGACAAATTGTTGCCAGTTCAACAGTTCTGCAATTTGTAATACGACAATTTCACAGCCTTGACTCCGTTTATCCAATTGAAACAATTACTCAAACACGGAGCGAGTCGACTGAAAATCAATAAATCGCGTCCCCAATTATATCGTTTAGAATTTGTGTTGCGTGTTCAACATGTCGTATACGCTATTTTTGTTATTTAGGTTAGCTCCCAAAACTATGCAACACATTTTGTGCAGAAGGCGCAATCGAAGGCGACAATTGATTGAGAGGCTTGACCAAATGCAAAACATTTTAAATTATATTAAATTAATTTATATTTTGATTGAATTTGCAAATTATATGAAGCTAACCCAAAATCAATAGTTTTGTTGAACTTAAACAAAATGTTTGCCTGCCGAATTTTGCAACTTTGCAATGGGTAAATAAAAATTATATTTATTAAATTAATTTTAGAATTACTACAAACTGGATTCAAATTCAAAAAATAAGTATTTAATGAGTTTTGTTAATCTTAAAAAACAAAACTAAGATTACAAAATTTGTAGAAATTGCAAATAAATTTGTAGCTGGTGATTTTTGAGACTTCGAGAAAAGTTAAAAAAAAAACAAAATGAATATTTTGCATTTAATGAGAACTGACATTTTGATAGATAGTTGATTAAAGCCATACTCTCTTGAAAATCCTTATGGATTTGTGAAACACACTCAATAGAGAGAAATGGCGAATTGAATTTTGAATAGAAAACCCGAGGAAAAAGTGAAATTAGTCATTTGCAGCTGGCCCAAAAATGGACGGAAAAGGTGAAAAGAGGTGATTGTGGGAGAAATGTGGAAAACGCTGGAGAATGAGAGAAATGTGGGAGAAAGGGCTGACAGAGATGAGGACACGGCTGTTGCACATTGCACTGCAATTTCATCATGAATGGGGAAGTGGAGAATGCATCGGTACTTGGTTGGCTCCATTGTGTGTTGGCCATTGAACACGCACATTGACTGGGTGTAACTGGTACATGTGTGTGTGTGTGTGTGTGTGTGAACAATAAACTCACTTACACACACAACTTCTCGACATTTGCTGCAAATGGGCGAGCATTGTTGCTGTAATTGTTGCAATCGAGTCTTATTGAACAATAGGCACACACACACACTTACACACACACACGCACACACACACACACTCTGAATATCCAGACCATATGGTCTTCGATTGCATTAAATCGTATCCCAGCGCCTTAACATGAAATTCTTCTCAATCTAGTCTTCAAAAACCACCCATTAAGTCTCTCTTAACTTCATCAGGCATCTGCTGGAATTTTCGATTCTTTTCCAAAAAAGTTAATTAAAAATCAAATTTGAAATTTCCATGCTAGGAGGATAAATTGTGCAAACAATTCCTTTGAAAATTTGAGAGGTTTCATTGAAGTAAATTAATCGAGAGAAGGTTTTAGCTCGATTCCAGTAAACCAATTATCGATGTCCATATTTTTTTTTTTTTTTGAAAATTTGAAAGGTTTTAATGATTTCTGGGAACCGCATTGAACTACAGAAAGTTTCAAGCAAACGATTTCGCTTGCAAATTAAAAAATCGGCAAGTTTGAAAACTCATTTTGAAATGAAATATCGCAATTTTTATTCGAATTATCGTGGAAATAGAATTTAATAATCAAAATTCCAAAAACTTTTAAAAAAGGTGAAAGGATTTATTGGATTTTCCGCATTAATCGGAAATATAGCCATAAATCGTTATATTTTATTTTATTCTTTTACCAAGGAAAATAATTGACTTGCCAATTTGTTAACGATAACGGCAAGAGCTAGGTGATACAAAATATTCACTTCTGTTTTTGAGCACTCATCTAAGTAAAACATATACTCACAGTTACAAATGCAAATTCACTTGAATAACTAACGCTCTGAGACTTAAATATGAATCTTTTGTTATGATTCACGAGTCGGATTAACTGAATGCAGGTAAACAAATTTCTATGGTAAATAGAAAAATGAGGTCAATAACAGTTGGATTATAAAATAGGCATTAGGCGAGGATTAGGTAGGGCAAAACATTCAACATTCAAAGCATATTGTGATAGTTTGAATCTGTCACACACACACATACACACTTATGTACACACACACATAAATATTTTTATATATACACACTCGCACATAGATAAGGCACAGCGTGATGACGTCTTGAGCATGCCCACAAAATGTGGAATTGTGCCACAAGCTCCAGCTATGTGTGTGTGTGTGTGCGTGTGTGTGTGTGTGTGTGCGTGTGTGTGTGTGCGTGTATGGCTATTTAGGCAAGTGGCCCGGTTGGCAATCAACGACAACGAGAAACACCCGCAACACCCGAGAATCATCATCACTACACTGACAAAAATAGTCCGAGATTTGGGACTTTACTTATCTTGGATTTTCGTAAAACGAGTACAAAATACAGTTGAGCTTTCCTTACTCAAATGACCATTATCCAAGCAAAAAAAAAGTTTCCAAAGACTATGGAAACTTCGACTTATGAAATTCTTTTTTGTAAGTTTATTAAGTTTATTGCCAATCGATTTAATTCGAGTTTATGGAAGTTTGATTCATGGAAGTTTAACTTTATTCTAGTTGGACTTTTCAATTTCTCTCCGCAAATATTATGTTTATCGGGGCTCCATAGGAATTTTTTTCAGTGAAAACAAATTTTGTTTGTTTTTTTTTTACTATTTTTTTGCTGAGTATTAATTTAACAATAATATTATGAATACATACCATACAAATTATATGCTAAAATTAAAAATTTTCAAATGGAATTTGAGAAAGAATTTTTTCTTTCTGTGTAGCCACTGGCAACACCACCGGGCCACCCTAATGCAACCCACTCCACTCAATCGCAGGATGCGTGAAGGTCAATTTATCGCCTAATGACGGCGAACAATGACAGGAGGCGGCTATTGAGTGGCAACCTCGTTTCATGCCACATGCCACATGCCACATGCCTCATGCCCCATTCTGTAGTCATTCAGCAGTTGTTGTTGTTGTAGCTCCTTGAAGAATCGAGATGCCAATTGGGAGATTGAGCTAACGATTCTTGTGGCTTGTGGTTTCTTCATTCATTTTTGGCTATTTTGTGCTTAAATTTAGCGCCCATTTAGCTTGATTTATTTTGCCTAATACTACGAGCTGCGTACTGGTCCTGGACTCTGCTGTGTTGGCAATTACACTCGCATTTCGATAAGGTCTTCTGATAAGCTTAAAGTGAACAATTCATTACGTTTGATAAGAAAATGCGAGGGTTTGAATAAGCGAAATTCATGTTCATTTATTTGTGAGTGTACTTACTCATTAATTGGGTAAACTTTTTGTTGGAAAATAAAAAACAAAAGTATTCATGAGTACATTAATCTGTTCTGTGAGTGCATTCATGAGTATACTCGTAGAAATCGAAATGCAAACTTATTTTATTGGTTAGTGAGTGAAGTAAATTAATGAATTAATGAGTGTATTCATTTGCCTTATGAATGTTTTTATGAGTGTATTCAATTAAATGTATTTAACTGTTTGAAAGAAATTTTTAAATAAAACTATTCATGAGTACAATTATTTCTTCTATGAATGTATTCATGAGTATACTCGTAGAAATCGAAATGCAAACTTATTTTATTGGTTAGTGAGTGAAGTAAATTAATGAATTAATGAGTGTATTCATTTGCCTTATGAATGTTTTTATGAGTGTATTCAATTAAGTGTATTTAACTGTTTGAAAGAAATTTTTAAATAAAACTATTCATGAGTACAATTATTTGTTCTTTGAATGTATTCATGAGTATACTCGTAGAAATCGAAATGCAAACTTATTTTATTGGTTAGTGAGTGAAGTAAATTAATGAATTAATGAGTGTATTCATTTGCCTTGTGAATGTATTCATGAGTGTATTCATTTACCACGTGAATCTATCCATGAATGAATCTACTCATAATAAAATGTGAGCATACTTATTTAGCTGGTGATGCAAGTTAATATAAATATTAGAATATTATTTACTTCACACTATGAGTACTCATGAGTAATCAGTACATTTGATGTATGAATACATTTAATTCTTTTCTTACAGGTACATATAAATTTGAGTGCGTTTCATTCTTCACTTTATTTGTTATTAGCGAATATTTGAATAAAGGCACAGATTTTAATTAAAATGACTGCCAAGCAGAATGAGTGCATTCGCAATATTCATTTGCATACTCAGTAAGTGAGCACTATTAGCAAAATTCAAAGTAATTTGTACAAAATTCCAAAGTTCACTGCCCAAATATACACAAAAAAAGAGTATGAGTGCATCGGTGAATACACCCACCACACACTTGATTCATTTGGCTACCTTAGAGTCGTATTCACACATGTTCAAACAACTGCACTGCGTCGAAAGTAAATCAACATTCAACGGACCATTCACTTCTAGCTCAACTCTGACACGATGTCTGTGTGTGTGTGAGTGTGTAAGTGTGAGTGTATGTATGAGTACTCGTTTGGGTCAGGCAGACATAACCATAACCAAGTTAGCAACATCCTTGTTCCGGTTATAGAAATGCGTTTAAGCATCAGTTGCTATGGAATTTGGCTTTCACCCTTTTAGCTTGTTTCTTGTTGGTTTTAGCTTTATTTATTTATTTATTTTTTTTGGCTTTTTTTAAGTCTTTTCTGGTTGGTTTTCGTTGCTGGGCAGCTTGACCAGCACCTGACCAGGACGGTGAAGTCAGGCCAGGAGCCAGGAGCCAGGAGCCAGAAGTCCTGGCCTGCTAAAAACAAATACACTAAACTGACAGAACAAACAGTGAGAAATGTCGAAAAGGACAGAGCCAGAGATCGACAAACTGACTTCTCAGAGCGAGAGAGAGAGAGAGAGAGAGTGAGGTAAAATGAGAAATAGAAAAAGAAAACTTATTGCTTGGCAAAGCGTGAAATGTTTACGAGCGAGTGACGATGGCGACTCAAGAGGCAGACTCGTAAAAAGATTTCTGTGTGTGTGTGTGTGTGTGTGTGTGTGTGTGTGTGTGTGTGTGTGTGTGTATGTGTGTTGTTCTAGCACAATTCTTATCCTCTTTACTAGCCACCTCTCGCTTATTCGCATGGTCTCTCCATCTATCTCTATCTCTTACTCTCACTCTATTCAACTCTCGACATCTTACTTGACTGTGCACAATTGTAAAGAAAATGTTATTAAGGATTTTCTATTATATAACAAAAAGGCGCACTAAAGACACACACACACAGACATACAGTAATGGATAAAATAATAGAAACGAGACTCATTTTGAAATGACAACAAATTTATCTGAATATGATGAAAAAGAATCGCAAGAAAATACAAACTCGTTATTTTGTTGAATTTTACAGCATTCCCAAATTGATATAATTTCAAAATTACGAAACTATAAAAAACTATTATTTTATAGAAATGCAAAAAATATGAATTAACGTTTCTATTATTTTGTCCATCATCATAAAGCCAGCGAAGAAAAGCTGAGAAAGCAGCGTGATTTTAGGGGATATTAAGTACTTGACATATACACGGTTTTGTACACGAAACACTGACAGAAATTGGTGCCACTAGTCTCTCACTTTTTAATCTCTTTGAAACTTGGTACAGTCTTTCACTTTTTGCTGCTTGCGGGCAGAAAATCTTTCGTGTCGTTTTTTTTTAAATTTCCTTCAAAAAAAAATTAACCGCGTTGAAATTGAAGAAAAAGTCATTACAGAGTTCAGTTTATTTTCAAACATATATATTTAAAGATTTATTTTGCATTTATTACCATTTAATTTTGAATTTTCTCATTTATAAATGTATATGTATTTTTATGATTATTTCCATTTTGTTTTTAGCTCCAAACTATTTAAATATTTAACTACTTGAAAATTTTAAAATTCGTTTTAAAAAAATTATAAACTAAATACTGAGAAGCTCTTTGTTTGTTGCAGTGTATAGTCACATATTTCGTTGATATCTTTGTTAAGAAGTATATATATATATATATACTTAATTGTACAGATGCTTCTTGTCATCATTATAATGTTGAGTTTTACTTTTTGGCTAAACATTTTTCATCTACTTTGGCTTCAATGCGCGCTTGCTGACAAGTCGATGACGCGTTTTAGCCATGTCTAAAAGTGAGTGTTGTGTAAGTGTGTGTGTGTTTATATATATATATATATTTATGCTCAAGGTTCAGCTTCCAACATTAGTTAACTGAACCCAAAATGAGCGACCAACAAAGCAGCGCTATTGCAATGAATGAATGTATGAATGAATAAGCAAAACGAGTGTGTCTGTGTCTGTGTGTGTGTGTGTGTGTGTGTGTGTGTTTATGAAAGTGAATAGATGAGTGTGTGGGTGAGTGAGTGTCTGAGTGAATGAATAAATGACTGACTGGTTGACTGAACGCAGCCAGTGCATATTATATAGCGACAAGATCGCAACTGCAGCAGGAGAACAACAACAAGATTGAGAATGAGGATGAGACTGAGACTGAGAATAAGAATGAGAATGAGGATGAGACTGAGAATAAGAATGAGAATGAGGATGGTAACTGAGGATGGTGCGCTTGAATGCACTTTTCTTTGCGTGCATCTAGAAGGAAATGTTGCGCTTGAATAACAGTTACGTGTGTATATGTGTGTGTGTGTGTGTGTGTGTAGGTGTGTGTAGGTGTGTGTAGGTGTGTGTGAGTATGTGTAAAGGGTGTACACTGTTCAGTGCATTAAGAGCTAGTCGAAAATTTCGGACAGTCTGTTTTTGTTTTTTAATTTTAAAATATAATATTTTTTAATATAATATTTTATAATATTCATAAATATGTCAAAAAATATACATTCCAATAAATGTGAATTCAACTTTACTTCAAAGATCTAAAACGTCGTTGTCTATCATATTAGATATTAGAATCACTTTCTAAGTATACCAAAATATTAATTTATTAACGAATATTCTTTGAATAATGTCATTAAAAAAAGTTAAGCCAAACTTATATTCCTTGAGTTTTCAGATAAATCTTAGATCTTGGAATATGAAACTATACCACAAAATCATCATTATGATTCCTTTTATATTTTTAATAACCGAAGCAAGATCTTCATAAATGTAGTGTTTCTGTAGTAACTAATGATAATTTTATATTATAATATCATATTATAAGTATTATTTTTCATTTTTCTTTTATTATGATATCTAATTATCCAGGCCGTAAATACATATTTTATTTTATATATATTTATAGATTTATAATATCTTATGAAATCAAACGATTTTTAGTCAAATTTTTAGACATTTATTTTTATTATTGTTTTTTTTTTTTGCTATTTTCTCAGGATTTTGCTACTTTACTATTTGTTAAGTCTCAGATAATAATACATTTGTCTATGCTTCTTACTAGCAAGAAGTGAAAACATAAAGCTGAGCACCAATTCCTAAAGTTTTCAGCTGTTTCCACGGTGCCTTTTCTATGGTATCTCTCTCTCACTCTCGGCTGCAGCGAGCAGTTTGTTATGGCCATGTTGAAGCTTTGTAATGCTGTCGTTGCCACAGCCTCACCCTGTTGCCTCACCCTGTTGCCTCGCCTTGTTGCCTTGTTGCCTTGTTCCCACTGCACTTGCAGCTGGCTTTGACTTTAACAATGTCAGCCATTTTGCCGCTTTTGTGGCGCCTCGTTGCAACTCGCGCTGGCGCCCCAAACTATGCAACAAAATGAATGCCAGGCAGAAAAAGCGTTCAAAGCCAAAAAGGAACTGGGCCAGCATGATTTACACGGCGAGAAAAAAGACTGTACTCAAATTAAGTTGCAAGTTTCAAATCAAACCGATATCAAACCGTACAAAATATATCGGTTTCAGTTACATTTTCGGTTATGTTCGCATTCAGGTTTTGGGTTATCGGTTACGCAAAATTTTCATATATCGGTTACGTAACGGCTACCGGTTTTTTGTATATTTTGGTTTCGAAATACCGGTATGATATCGGTTTATGTAAATTTGTAAATAAATATTAAAAAATTTCAAAAATTAGCAACTTTTTATTGTGATGAAAATATAAATTAAATTGGGGCAGAAGCAAAAATTAATTGAGTTTAAAAAAACGATGATTACACATTAAAAATAAAATTAAATATTATGGCTGACCGTACAGAAATTAATCGTTATGCATGAATCGGTTGCTTAACGGTTATTTCGGTTGAAAGAATTTCGGTTTTTGGGTTTGGTTATTATGAAATAGTTTTGATTCGCTAACGGTTTCAGTTACGGTTACCAATTTCAATCGGTTAATAACGGTAATCCCAGCTTATTTTAATTTCAAATGCTCGAATTTTATCATGAGATTCTTGATTTTTTCGCTCAGTGTACAGTGCAGGCAATTCATGCTACTATATGTACACTGCTTGGGTACAGTGGGCTGCTACAGTGGGGTGGTAATGAATCGCATTGAGGTTGTGCAATTGGATGTAAGTGCGTTCGCGTTGTGCGGAGGCGTTTCGCAAAAGTGTCGCTGATTTACGCGCACGCATTACGCATACGCCGCGTTATCCGACTTTAATTGATTATTTATCTTGGCGGCAACTCAGCTCAGCTCAGCTCAGCTTTGCTTTGCTTTGCATTGCTGCTGTTGCCTGCTGCAATTGCTAAAGTTTATGCCCCCCCTGAAAACCCACACACAATCTGGCCTGGCAATTTGGTTGTGCCGCGTGATTGAAAACAAAAACCGTAAAGTCTCTCAAACGTTGTCCTTGCACTTTTGCAACTGCTAGAAGCTAAACTAAACACGTTCCCATTTCTGTCCACTTTCTCATTTTGCTAGCTTCGTTCTCTTTTAAATTGCTTTCGAGCGTTGTTTGTTCTGCTTGGGCAGATTTACTGCCTTGTTGGGTTTGCCCATTTAATTTCTTTTCACATTAGACACGCACCCGTGTATTTAACTTTATCTCTTTTCCTCTGTCTCTTTCTCTGTCTCTGTCTCTGTCTCTGTCTCTGTCTCTGTTCGCCTAGTTTCTTGACAAAATGGCAATTCGAAATCCCTTCCCAACGAGCTGTAACCGCAGAAGGCTAGTCCGAGTGACATTTTAAATGTTTCTTAATGGTCATTCGGTAATGCTCATTATTATTATACGGCTTTCAGTACGTGGTTTTCAGGTTCGGTTCGGGTCAGAACCGAATAGCAGCTTGCTGTCTGCTTTATGCCTGATTTATATGATGACATTGGCGCCCATTGGCAATTTATGGCCCACAAACTTGTCTATCCGTTCGAGTGGCATTTGATCAATAGCCTCCCATCTCAGTCAGCCTGTGGTTACAGCTTCCTGTGGTGCCCACTTGCAATTAAGCCGGGCATCACAAATTAGAGTTATGAGCTTCAAGAAATCAAACTTACAATACATATATATATTATCTGCATGAATGGCAAAATTGCCGAAAATTACAAATGTTTATTTTCCTTGATCTAAATAAAAATTCAATTAATTTCATATTTTTAATGTTCAGAAAAAAAAGTAAACAAAATCTCATAAAAAAAATAAATAAAAAATATTGTTACTTAACAACAAATACTATAATAATATTGTAGATTTAAATAAGTTTTTTTTTTCTATTGGTACGACTTTGATTTTAATTTTTATTTGCAAAAATAAAGAATGAAATTTATTTTAAATTATTGTTTTTTCAATATAAGAAAACAAAAATTGTATACCATTTGAAATGATTTGTTGCTATTTATTTTTTAAATATTTTTAATTAATAGCTTTGCGGTCTTTTTAATAAAGTCGCGTTCGAAATATTAATTTTCAGGCTGAACAGGAATTATTTGAGAATTCTCGAAACGTTTAAGAATGTCGCACAAAGCAGAATTGAATTAGCAAATGTTTGCTCGCTCTCTCTCTCTCTTGAGAGCAAGTGCCAAAGAGAGCGTAGAATTACAGTAAATTTGTGGTTTTTCTATGCTAACAACGCTCTACCTCCCATGTGGTCACACTGGTTGTCATTTGCTCTCCCGTGAGAGTAAAAATGCGAGAGCATACAATGCATTCAGTTATGTACGTATGTATCTGCGTGGGGAGCGCAGAATTTAAATAAAGATTAAATTATTCTTTAAGCAAAGGCATTGAAACGACTATAGCATTTAAAAAAACATTATTAATTGAGCTATACGTTAAACAGTACCATTTATATTCAAAGTTGATTAGAAAAAATCATATTATAACAACACAATTGGAAATGAATTGCTATAAAAACTAAATGAAAGGATTATTTATACTTTTACTTAAGCTTTATTTTGAAACAATGGAAAAATAATTAATATAAAGTATTGTGAAGTTCAATCTTTTAAAATGTTTTTTTTTTAATTTAGTAATTTGGTAATAAATTGGTTGTGATTTTGGAATGAAATTGAAAATATGTATATCGATTTTTTCAATATATTTAAGCACAAGGCTCAGTAGATTCTGAAACAGACTAAGCCCAAGTTTAGTAACTTTAAACACTGGACTTGGCTAATACTTGGCTTATCAGCATGAATGGTTTTTCACTTTTCTTTAACTTCTTCCACTCAACTCCTGTTTGCTTTGTGCTTCAAACTGTCTTGGGTCTTAACAATTTCTTGCTATCTTGGCCAGACAGACTCTGTTAACTTCGTACGCCTTGTGCTTTGGCTATCGCATTTATCACTACCTGAAGCGGTTAATGAGTCAGTTATCTTGTTACCAGTTACCTGCCGGCCAACAGCTGTTTAGCATTATCCAACGAGTTGTCGTTGCCTTTTTTAAATTAAAAAAAAAAATAAAAGAAAAGAAAATGGAAATGGAAATGGAAAAAAGTGAAGAGAAATTATGAATAAGAAAGGCGTCAGCACGCCAAGTAAATAATTAAAAAAGTTACACAAATTACCAAGGGGTTTTCTGTGTTCGTGTTCATGTTTTTTTTTTTTTTTGTGTAGTAGGCGTCCTGCCACGCCCACTCGCAGGCAGCTTAAACTGAATGCGCTCCATTTTGTGTGCCTGTAATTAAATGATGTTTATGAAATGCGCACGCTGTCATTCATTCAACCATTGTTGTTACTCTCAGTTGTTGTCAGTTGTTGTTGTTGTCAGTTATACAAACAACGCTCAAGTTGTCGACGTCATCAGCAGAGCAATTGTTGCTGTTGCTGTTGTTGTTGCGCCTTTCGCGTTGTTGGCCACTTTAATGTTGAAATGTCAAACCGCAAAGCGAAAAACGAAAAGCCGCAAAAATGTGCGTGTTGTGTTTTCAAGTGAATAGTTGACTAACTGCAAGCTACCCTATAAATTTGTCGAGTTAATCACATGCTCCAAATATTACGTATACGCCAAGTTATGCACTCTTTAAAAATTCTTCTCATAACTCAGTTAGATTCTCATATTTATTCATATTTATTTTTGCATTAACTTTTTCTCAGCTAACAACTCAAAGATACCCTGTAAAGATATCGAGATATCCTTTTTTCTTTCATGAATTGCAAAGATGGATCAAGTATTTTCATATAAATAAATTTGTTTTTATTTCTCCAAAAAGCTTTCGATAATGATATCGATATATTTTTCGTCTAGCTAGTAGCACAAAGATAACCTGTAAATATTTCGAGGTTGTTTAAAGTCTCGTTCACATCAATCTTAGAATATCACGTATACACCGTGAGTTCTTTTTTTTAATGATAAATTAATTCTTTTATTCTCCGTTTTAAGTTATCGAACTCACAATTCAGGTATATCCTCTAGACATTTTAATAAGTGAAATCGAATTTTTCTTCCATGGTTTTCTTCAACATTTCTAATAAATCAAGTATACGCTGCTTTGTGCAATATATTTTTATCGCATAAATGTATCGATAAATCGATAAGTTTATAACTTAACTGTGAATGAAGCCAAAGTTCGCTGACTCTAGCATAAATGGACTTTTGCACACACAGTTAAACAGTGTTGGTTAACGGCGGAAAACACATGAAACGAAAGAAAAAATGCTGAAAAGCAAAAAAAGATGGGAAAGACATGAAATCAAAGCGCCACAAGGACACAAACAGCACATGGAGAAAACCACAAAAATGCCGCCAATGAATTTGGCCTGTAAATGTTGTTGTTGTCGCTGTTGACTTGCCCAAAAATTATAACGACAACAACAAAAGAGAGGGGGGCACACTTAACGGTACTAACAGAGGCTTGACTTTCAGTTGAAATTGACGGGGGTTGCAGTTGAATTTTTTGGGCAACATTGCCAAAGGGCTGCCAACACATCCGGTTGCCCTTGCGGCGCTTCCTGTCGCTTCCTTCCGCTGCCACACACCTCACCCGTCATCGTATCTCACCCCTCTCTCCCTCCCTCTCTCCCTCTCTCAACCCTTCAGTAGTAAAGCCTTTTTGCTGTCTGTTTCTAAATAAGAAAAAAACACACTAACCCAGACGCCCTGTCAGTTTATCTAACACGCACTCCCGACTGTGTCTCTAATACGGAGTAACATTCCCTGGCTGTGTATATGTGTGTGTGTGTATGTGTGTGTGTGTGTGTGTGAGCCACAACAACGCGAAACAATGCGAAAAAGGCTGACAAAAGATGTATAGGGTTGCCGCGTAGATCGAGGATAGATGCACAACAGAAAAAAGAACAATAAAATAAGGAAAAAATAGAAGAAAAAAAGGTTCACCCAAAATACGTAAATTAACAAAACCTGCCGCCAATCATGAGTGTGTGTGTGTGTGTGTGTGTATCTGTGTGTGTGTGGAAGGAAATATACTGACTAAGCAAATATTCCAGCTAAACTATGAATACACTCACTTGACTTACGCAACTGTTGGCGAAAGTTGTTCAGGAATTACAAAAAATTACTTTTATAATTTGAAGAACGACTTTATTTCGAGGTGTCTAGAAAATGGGATATTTAATTTAAAAAACATTAGTCTCTACTGACAAAAATACAGCAAATCAACAAATTATTTACAGCATTACCAAATTATTGATATAGTCTAAAAAAAACGTTTTTCTTCCATCTAGCAATTGAAATTGTTAAAAATATATTTAAAAAAAAATATAAATATATATAGTATGTAATTATACTTAAATGACAAAAAAAACAAGGATAAAAAACATCATTTAAAATGGTATTTAATTTTGTTATTTTCAATTAAGTATTTCTATCTAATTATTCATTATTCAAACATTATTTCAAGTTCGATTCTTTAAATATTTGCAATATTTTTAGTAAACATTAAAAATAAAAAAATCAAGTTGTATAATAGTAAAATATGTATAATATAATTTCACAGTCTAACGGATATATCGATACTTCCGTTTGCTTGGTATCGATATATAATACATTTAACATGATTACTTAACTACATTTATCGATAAAAATGCTTTTGTTTAAATTCAAAGTAAAATTATTTTCTATCCAACAAATTAAAAGAATACAAAATATTCAACATAATTTTAAAGAAAATCCTTGGATTTAGGAATTGCTGATATTATTTGAAGGTTTGCAGCTTTTCAACTATTCTAAATATATGTATGCTTGGAATTTTTGAAAATGCCCTTAAGTCATGTGCCATTGAGTTTTTTCCAACACATTTTGCAACACGTTGATGTATCGTTTTTCAATTTCGAAAAAAAATCACTTTTAACGAGCTCACTAACAGCCGCAACATGGCGGCAACCAAGTGGCAGGATGAGAGATGGGGTGGGGTGAGGGGGTGAGGGGGTTGCGGGTTGGTGGCTGGTGGTCTTCTGCAACAAGCTGTTGCAAAAACGCGTTTACATTTTGCAGCAACAAGGCAAAGCGCTGCAAGCGATTGTCTCTAGCCAGATATATCACTGATTTTTTTTTTTGTGTTTGTTTCAAGTAACAGCAGCTGCTACTAGTACATCAAATTGGGTATCGATACTTTATAACCTTTTTTCTATGCTTTTTGGCATCGGAACAAAAATCATTTAGGGTTTTTTATAGTGTAGGAAAATGAGATTTTGAATTAGCCATAAGAAATTCAAAAATATGTATTTTATAGTCTAACAATCAATCAATGTTATCGCTATTTACTTACTTAGCGTGTTATCGAAATTATAGTATTTAATTTCTTCTTAATTTCTTGCTTTCTGATGTTGTTAAGTGCGTTTTTTAGTGGTTTGCTAAAGCTCAAGTGGAATCATAAAAAACAAATCTCAAAAGAACTGTAAAATTTACTTATGTAGCTAAAAATATGATAGCATATTATTTTGGTCATTAGAAAGCACAAAACTGATGACTGTACTTGAATATGAAAGCTCTTCCAAGGAGCTCAATCGCTAGAAATGAAGTTTAGATAGTTGCGCTTTTGAACTTTTTTTCTCTTTACAAATCGTTCTTTTTAATAGGGTATGCATATAGTCGAATCTTTGAGTGCAGCTTCTCGCTTTTATGTGGTCTTTGTTATTTCACATTTTTTTTTTGGTACCCTTTCTCTTCGTTCGCTTTTCTTTTTGCACTTTGCTTTGACAGACGCCTCTCTAAACAACCGCAGCGAGGAAGTAGGGAAAAAAGGAACGGCTTTTTCTGTGAGTGTGTTTGTGTTGGAAATTGAAAAGCAGACTGTGCGTGGGTGTGTGTGTGTGTGTGTGTGTGTGTGTGTGTGTGTGTGTGGGGGCGATTGCGTGTGCAGGAAAATTAGTTTAGGCAATGGGGCGCATTTTTGAAATTCATAAACTTGCCGCTTACGTGGGTTATGACGATGCTTACACACACATACCGTTAAGCACACACACACACACACACACACACACACACACTCACACACACACACACACACACACAGACTAAGTATGTGTTAATATGAAGTTGACTCCTTGCGCCTATTTAATTGGCCTGTCTGACTGTGCACACAACTTAACGCCAACCAACTAAAATGAAACCAAACCCAACCAAACCAAACAAAACGCAATCAACTTCATGCCCCTGAATTAATGACTCGCACACAGTTCAACTCAACTCAACTCAACTCAACTCAACTTAACTTAACTTAACGTTGCGTATACGTAATGTGGTTAAAGTAAAAGTTGATGCTAAAAGTCGAAGTAGCAAAAAAAAAAATAAAAAAAAAATACCTCATGGCTGGCAAGTTGAAGGTACACAGCTTCTTGCAGTACGAACAATACTTAAACGAGAAAGTGCCTTTACCTAATGGCTACATCAGTTGTTAACTTGATTTACTACAGACAGAGAGCAAAAAATAGAAATAGACTGAGACTCAGTATATTTTTCCCTTTACTCTATCTTTCTCTTGCTATTATTTCTCCATTTTAATTCTATGACATTAGTGGAACCCTAAAGGAAATTGATTAGCTTATTGATATTGCCTTTCCATTACTTTCAAGGGTCTTAAATGTTTACCTTACTTGCTGGCGAAAATCGAAGATATTCGTTTGCGCAAGAAATATTCTCGATAACAGAAAAATAAACCATTGTCAAGTGCTTTCGACTTCACCTAATAGCTATTTTATTTTATGTTTGCATTCAAAAAAAAAATACAAAAAAAAATAGCAAAGTTAGTTAGCGTAAAAGGACCAGAAACAGCGAAAAAAAAGCCAAATTTTGTGAAAAATTCAAGATTAAACGGGTAGCAATGTCCGATTTGTCGGGAAATAAAGTCGGAATTAGCGATAAAAAAGCTAGATTTGACAGAAAAAAAAAACAGAACTGGCGGTTAAAAGCCAGACTTAGCGGAAAAAAGTCCGAATTGGTGAATCAATGCAAGATTTGACGGAAAAATTTCAGATTTGGCAAGAAAAAGTCTAGATTTGGCTAGAAAAAGCTATTCTGTGAGCTTAGAGATGTGAAAAAAACAAATTTTTTCACAATATCGCTAAATATGCATTCAATTGTTTATTAAAATGTTAGCTTTCTGGTTTATATCGTTCAGTATCATCAGTCAGATATTAAGTCAGTCATCAGTCAGTCAGGCCAAAGAGCTTTTCTTCTATATTAATTATAAAAGGAATTGTGATGAAATGTCAATAAACAAAAGTTGTCATCAGAATTGTATAAATAATCGATTTAAGGATTATAAATAAACTGAAGAAGAAGCCTGCTGACAAATGGATTAGTCTATGAAATGTAGTTAAATAAGTTTAATTGATTTCGATTTAAGTTTGCCGTCTATTCAATTGCAATGGCAAATGCAAATGCAAAATCCTGACTTGAATTCGATTTGAAAGTGCATTCATTACGAGTACTGTGTAGTACTCGTTCTCTTACTCGTTCTCTTACTCGTTCTCGTACTCGTACTCGTACTCAAAAAATTCTCGTTACTTTATTTCAACTTTCGATATGGAGCTTAATTGGACAGCATACAAATTGATTGTGTAATGTCCAAGATGATATCATGATTTCAATGAAAATCCTTACGACTGTTGCATTTCTAATTGGCTAATGAGTGCATTCAAGCATAAAACGAGTACTCACATTGCATAAATGAAAAATACGAACAAAAATTGCAATATTTTCTTTTGAAAATACAAGTTGTATACTTGCAATATTTTCTATTGATTCAGCAGCTTAACTCTTTGAGTGCTGTACCCTATAAAATGTGTAAATAGGGTAGTATGCGTGCAATAAAATTAATATGATGAGCTGCTGAAAACTCTAAGGATTTAATTTTGTTAAAGATAACACCGTTATAATATTCACTTCGTTTGATTTAAGATTTAGCTTTTTAGTATAAAAATCAAAAATTGAGAAGTAATATTTAAAATCGGAATTATGTCAACTATAACAACGATTTCTTTTGCTTAATTCATTTTCAATAAGAAATTTATATTTGGAGTATAGTTTTATAAATTTATTGTACACATTTTATTTCGAATAATTTGCATTTATTTTTTACTTGCTTAAGTTGATCAATCAATTAATTTTCATTGAAGCTACTCCTCAAACCTGATTTTAAAATACATTGAGCTCTGCTCAGTATTAAGGAATCATCTTTGCCATCATTTAATAAGCATCCATAGCGATGTATTAATAGCTTGTATTCCCATCTGTATTCATAGCTTTATTCATGGCTTTATTCATAGCTGTATTCATGGCTGTATTCGTGGCTTTATTCATGGCTATATTCATGGCTGTATCTATAGCTGTTTAAGGTATTAAGTTTTATTTTGAGCATTTCGGGAATTTATAATCCACTTTTGCCGGCTCAGTTCAGTACAAGTAAATATGGACTTCACTTGACAAAATCGCATTCATAGTCGGGATGCAAAATATATATATATATATATAAATAAATTTTTTTGTGTAAAAGCTTGACAAACATGCCACGAACACTTCATTAATACACAGTAAAACACACACACATACACACCGCACACAGATACGCATTTAAGACGGCATTATCCGAGCATAATAAAATGTGAGAAAAAAGGTCGGGAAAACAAACGAGATTTTAAGCCTACGAAATTTCATTTATGCAACTTGATGGCCAATTGGCGTGCAACGCAAATATAAACACACACACACACACACACACACACAGACACACATACAAACACTTATACCATAACGGCAGATATTGTCTTTAATGTTATCGCAACTCAAGTATTTTATTCATAATCAATTCAGAGTTCATTGGTCTCAAATATCAAAAAAAAAAAATATGTATCTTTGGTATTTGTTTTGTTTTCTTAAGTTTAACAAAACGAAATGATTCGGCTTAAGAATGTAAATTCGATATTTCAACTGAAAATATATATAAAAAAAAAAAACAAAAGTGTTTTATTCTCTCCTTTTGTTTTTACAGATTTGCTTTAAAAAACATGATAAAAAAAAATTTAAAAAATTTCTTCCTTAGTTTTGTGGAACTTCAGGGAAATTTATACCTTTCGCACCCTTCGTGATGCTTTCGTCACTAGCGCTAATCCTTCTAGTATAAATTAAAGAAAATTTGTTTAATAAAATATGAAAAATATACACATAATTTTTTTTTAATAGTTTTTATTTATTTTTTAATTTCTATTTTGGCCTTGATTTGAAAATTGCATTGAATGACACTTTAAATAATTTTTAAAAACATTTCTATATGGTATATATGTATATTACAGAAAATATCTTTCTACTATCGATAATACTATATTTATATATCATCTTAGTCAATCGATAAGTGCTAGTGAAAGCCCATCATGAAATACTATCAAAGCTACTATTGATAGTAATAAGAAAACTCGGCAGCATGACTTATGTTATCGATAAATTTGTGTCACTAATAACTTCAATATTACTCTATTTTAGTTTGAAACTAAAGGACAAAAAAGACGTTGAGTAGATGCATCAATCGATAGAATCAACATGAATCAGTAATGAAATAATCAATTGATATAACAGCGCGAAAACTTCTCAACGTCAGCTATCGATAACCGATAAATCGATAGTTATAGCTTATTAAAATGCATTTTATCAATAATTTCATGTCTTGTGTATTTGTGTGTGTGTGTGTGTGTGTGTGTGTGTGTATTTACCTGTTTTTCTCTTTTACCGTTTGCTTTGGCCAACGTGAAATTTATTGATACTCAACGTGAAATAAAAGCATAAAAATGAAAATGACAACAGCAGCAAACAAAAAAAAAAATAAACAGGAAAAAATATGAGCATAAAATAAAGGAGTTTTCAAGGAAAACTGCGTCAATGTGAAAGTCAAAAGGTTGGGCGAGGGGCGATCGAAGCATTTGTCAACATAACGCTTGCAATTTAACATCGAGAAACGTTGACTTTTTATAGTTGTTGATTTTATTTACTCTCTTTTCTTGTGTGCTTAGAAGACGACGAGCTATTTAGGAGGGGTTAAGCGAGGAGCAGCGGAGTGTATTGGAGGGGTGGGTTAAGAAAATAGGAAAATAGGAGAAAAAAAAGCCGTGTGTGTGTGTGAATAAAGAGCGCGTAAAGCGTAAAGCGTAAACAGTAAATTGTGTTGCAGCCAGCAACAGAAATTGGCAACATTTTTATTGGCATTCGGGGCAGGTGAGTCACCCTCTCAAGCTACTGAGTACCCCCCATGTTTGTGTGTGTGTTTCGATTGTGGCAACTACGTTACGCTATTTTATTTTGTCGCCCCTAAAAAAGAAAGTCTCTTCCACCTTGCTCCTTCATTCTGTCACTCTTTCTATTTCTTCTTCTATTTCGTTCTCCCTCTCCTCTCTCTCTCTCTCTCTCTCTCTGTCTTGCTTGGGCGCGTGTATTTGCTCACGTAATTCCCTAATTAAATACTTAAATTGTAATTGCTTTCGAACGTTTGATGACACGTGGCCCCAGGACCAAAGCCAGCAGCAGTGGCAGTGGCAGTGGCAGGAGAGTTTTTGGGCCAGGTTAGCGGCCGTTATGTGGCTGGGATCTGGCTCAATGATTCCAGGAGTCGCCTCGGCATCATTAAAACGCGCACAGACCTGCTCAGAGCGAGATAGAGATAGAGCAGAAGACAGAGACAGAGACAGAGACAGGGACATATGCTATATGACTTGTTGTACACTAGGTACATATATATGTACATATGTACGTAATACCCACATCTTAGTGAAGGCAGCACACACACACACACACATGGAGTACTTACAGTGGCTCCCAGCTTCTGCAACCACTATCCACTACTCTTACATATTGTACATTTTAAATATGTTTACTTTTAAATGGTCTTAAGTGCGATTAGTGCATTAATTTATATGGAAATCCTTGTAGCGCTAGGCTGTAAGATATTAATAAATAAATAAATAGATAAGTAACTAAATAAAAAAATAATTTAATAAATAAATAAGAAAATAAATAAATGGAAAATAAATATGTTAAAATTGAATGGAGATATACATAACATTAATACGCCGATTTGTTAGTCAATTTAAATTTAAATTATTTCAAAATAATATTTAATATATTTGTATCCGAATTACACATTAAAAACCCAATATACTTAAGGTTGTTGTGGATAAAATATGCTGTGAGATACTGTATGTATGGACTTCCCCTACATAAGTGAGTTGTCTAAATATCTATATCTATAAGAACAAGAGACAGAGAGAGAGCATTTGAAAGAGAGAGAGAGAGTTGAACAGCTTATGATAGAGAGATTTTCAATTTGCATTTTCTATAATTAGTTTTTAATTGTTTGTGCTCTGTCGCAGAGAATTCCCAAGTAACAGGAATTATGTGTTTGCCATGGAATTAACGTCTTAGTTTTTCTTGAGTGTGATTTGGAATTGACAGAATTGAATGGCTGATTTCGCCTTAAGTTTGTTCACATATCTTTTCATTCTTGGCTTGTCCTAGAATTTCACAACATTGAGATCCCGGACAAGTTTTATTGGCCCTTAAGCTTTAAGCTTTAAAATCAAAATGAGTATTTTACTTTTTCAGCTGCTTTGCACTTTGTCTTGTATGCGTTTAATAATATTTGGTAAAATATTGCTTCAAGCTCATATTTAATTCTAATCATTGATACCAAATAAAACAATCATTTTCATTTTCCATTTTTGTCCGCTCATTGTTAAAAATATTGATAGAGCTTTTACTTTGTTTAGCTACACGAATTAATTGTGATATTCTGATATTGAAGGGTATATCGATATGAGCAGTTACATGCAATTATCGATAGTTGGAGCACATTACGATAGTCAGTTTCTGGAATTCTGTGGGATTTGAGTGCGATTCCTGTTTTCATATCATGTTTGCTTCCTCTCTCTCCCTCCCTTTCTCTCTCTCTCTCTGTCTTGATCTCTTGCTATCACTTTCCGTTTCCGCTGCTTTATCTTTAGCCGGGCAATTTCAGTCGATGCACGTTAAGCTATATAAGTCATCACTTTAATTTAATTGTGCCCGACTAAGCTGGCCGCACTTACGAGCCGAGACACGCCCATCACAACGCCCACACACACACACACACACACACACACACACACACACATACAGACTGGCCATGTCCTGCCATGTGCTGGCCACGTTTTTATGTGCTTTTAAGTGCGCAATTAAAGGTCAATTGCAGTCGAAGGTGGCCCAGAAGTATGCTATAAGCTCAGAAAACACACACAATCTACACACACACACACACACACACACACACATGCGTGTGTGTGTTTCTAATTGATATTTGAGCTGTTTCAGTAGCTGCACTCAAAGCAGGCGCCTTTTCAGCTCTGACAAATGAAAACCTACATCAATTTTGATTTTCCATTTCGATTTCAATCAAAGCCAAATTGCAAGTTAAATATATACATATATATATATATATTTTGAAAGGACATTGCGAAAGGGTCAAACTGGACAATCATCCAGTTGGCAATGTCAATCTTGTCGAGTTCAAGGCCGGCCGCATGATTCAAGGTCCCAAAATGGTCGAGCCCGATGAACGCAAGGGTCTCCTATATCTATATCGGGATCGCGAGGATACTTTGCACTTTTGCTGGAAGGATCGCAAGGCGAACAAAATTGAACTGGACTTTGTGGCGTTGCCGGGCAGCCTTGAGTTTCGACGTGTCGAATCCTGTAAGACGGGTCGCATTTATGTCCTCAAATTCCGTCGATCGCCGAATCGAATGTTTTTCTGGATGCAGGATCCGCGATTCGATTTGGACGATGAGCTTTGTGCCCGGGTGAATGAGCTGCTCAAGGCCAACACCGATTCGGAGGATGAGTTGCCGACAGCGGTGCCATCGATAAATAGTTTCAAACATGCAGACCATTGAATTAATACAAATAACATAGTTTTGAACATTGAAAAATGCCAAATATGTAATTTATTCAAACTATCTGGAGATTGAAATAACGATGACAGTTTCGTTTAATCGAATTTGGATTTATCGATAGATAGTTATGTTTATCGAACAGTCATTTATGCGAGTTTTTGCATCGTTTGTTTAGACGATATCTAAACTGTAACTTAATTGATTAATCGAATTCGGATTTATCGATAAATAGTTATGTGTCTCGATGCATGAGAAAAATATGTTGATGTCCAAACTATGTCTAGATAATTATCGAATATAAATTGTTTGATAACAAAAGAGACATGTAGAATAATTAATTAATAGAATCTATTATATAGATGCATGAGAAAAACCTGTTGATTCCCAAACTATATCTAGATAATTATCGAATGTGCATTTATCGATATCAAAAAGATACATATAGAAAGATTAATAAATATATTCTATTATATCGGTGCCCAAACTATATTAAATTTATTTATTTCGTCGATATATTCAGATAATCAACGGATTCCATTAATACCTAAGAATATTGATACCTATAAATATCGATTGTTATGAAAAATACTTTACTTTGCTACACTTTCCCAATTTAACAATGAATTTGTTACAATTTAATGTCAAAAATTAATAGAAAATATAGAAAAACAGTTGCAGAAACTTCTGTCTCTTAACAGTTGAATATGCAGGTCTGTTTTAAAGAAGCAATGCTATTAGAAACTTCCAATACATGAAGACAACAACAAAAGAAGCTGAAATAAATCTTGTTGTTCAGTGGTGCATTTGAATTGTGATGCGATGCTTAAAACTATGTAACGCCAGAAAAAAAATGCAATAACTGCCTCAAAAAAGTATCTGCCTGCTCCTTTCCGCCTTTTGCTCGGGGAGGATAAGAATACAAAAAGTGGCAAAGCGAAGTTACGAAGATAAATGAGATGGCATAAGTTAGACGACAACTGCGAGCACAAGACGTGAAAGACTAAAAAATAAGAATGCTTAAAATTGATATAAAAGACACCAAACGACACAGCGCAAAGAAAAAAAGCAAAATGCGAAATAAGAAATATGATCAAAGCAGAATCAAACACTTGATACCCTTGAGTGCAAATTTGAAGCAATATGAATTTAATTACATTTTTAATTGCACTTTTACTTTGCAATTTGATATTGTTTGTATTTTTTCTTGTTTTGTCAACAAATAAAATTTAGCTGATTTAATAAAGAAGTTTAGCTGCTGATTTTCAGCCGTGAGCAGTCCTAAAAGTTTCATGAATATTAAAATTAAAATATGTTGTTTTAAAATATCATTTTTTTTGGTCAGGATATATAAAACCATTCCAGTTGCATATTCTGTCAGTTTGGTTGAGATGTCTCAAACAACAAAAAAGTTGTTCGTACTAAAACTTGATTTTTGACTGATTGTTCCTAAGGGAGCTATTTGATATAGTGGTCCGATCCAAATTTAAAAATAAATTTGATTTGCTAATGGCATTGAGGAACCTACATACCAAGTTTGAAGTCTCTAGCTCTTGTAGTCTCTAAGATCGACTCGGCTGCCGATGCTGATCAAGAATATATATACTATATGGCATTTGTCACGCCTACTTCTGTTACATTCATTTCACAAAACCATCATACCCCTTTTCGCCCATTTTCAATGGGCACAGGGTATAAATAGTTGTAAAGTGCAAGTAAGCCAAAGGGTCGGGCATTTGGAATCAGGAGAAGGGAGGAGAGTGGGCAAGGGCTGGTTTATAGAAGGGTGAGAAGGGGCAAAGGAGGGTTGCATTGCTAGGCAGCAAAATTTTAAGTTTTTTTCATTCTATTTTTCTTCTTCTTTTGCATCATTTGCGGACGCTTTTTGCGCTTTGCGTTCAATATTTTTTTTGGCTGTTTTTTTTTTTTTAATTTTTGTTGGTATTTTTCTTTTTATCAGTTGTTTGTTTGTTGTTTTTGTGCCCAAATGAAACTAAGTGAGTGGAAGGATTGCTCGTTGGGTGTGGGGGGACTGAGGAGGGGGTAGTGAAACAAGAAGATAAAAAATGTCTAAAGTGCGGGGAAATTGCGAACGCAGCGCGCAAACCAAAAGTAAAAAGAAAACATTGTGCATGCCAAAAAGTAGACTATGAAAAGCAGATAGAACAAAGTTGAGCAACGCGACAGATACCCTGCAAGAACAGAAATATAGAGTTGCAGCAGTTTATTAAGTTTGAAATTGACTGTATTGATTTGGCACAGCTCGCATATTTACAGGGTATTTTTGTGCTTGCCAAAAACTAGACTATGAAAGACAAATAATATATATATTAAGCAACGCGAAAGATACCCTGCAAGAACAAAAATATGAAGTTGCAGCTGCTTTTTAAATTTGAAGTTGAAGCTTACAGGGTATTTTTTGTACTTGCCAAAAAGTTGACTGCGAAAAATTTCAGAAGACCATTGTAAATAGCGTCAATGAGTAATATTAAATATTAGTTTTCAGTTGACTGTCTAAAAGAACTGCCCATTCCTGCATTTACAGGGTATCAAAAGCACACACAAAGATTGCAAACCCAAATTGTTGCATAATGAAATGGCTTAAATTGCTGTCGTTGTTGCACTTGTTTCGGGTCAAAGGCAATCACACACACACGCACACACACGTACACACACACACACACACACATATACAGACAACAACAACTGTAATGTATGTGAGTGTCATACTCGAAGGCGTTGCCCAGCCATTTACAACTTGGCCAAATGCAAACGCATTATTAGTTGTAATTTACTTGATTAGGGTTGTGTGTGTATGTGTGTGTGCGTGTGTGTGTGTGTGTGCTATGCATGTATTGGTGTCGTTAGACCCTTTGGCTAACACGGATGCATCCGAGCACATTTAGCCCCTTGCCAAATGGCAATAACTTTCTGGTCAACACAAAAATATCTGCAGCATGTGAGGCAAGCAAGAGATTTGCTCGGTTTTGTTTTGGCCAAAAGCCAAAAAAGCCAAAAAAGCCAAAAAAAAAAAGTATACAGAAGGCAAATTTAACCCAGTTGGACGGCAGTGCCACGCCCACAAGCATTAGTTTGATTCCCGGTTGCCCAGCTCGTGTTAGGGATGAGTATCGATATTTATTTGCTTTTAGTTCGCCTAAGTTTATACAACTTATAAGTTACACAAAATCAGAGAACTAGATTTTGCAATGGCTATTTTATTGATTTTTACTTTAACACTATACTTATTTACCATATAGTATCGATAGTATCGATATCCTTGAATCTCTTTGGGGTTTAGACTACCTATAATTTGTATATTATTTCTAAAGGCAAACTTAAAGCTTGAACAAGATCAGAAAACTGGATTTCTTAATTGGCTATTTTATAAATTTTTTACTTAAATACTATAATTTGTGGTGAATAATAGTTTTTACTTAGATATCGATAGTTTCGATACTCCTATATCTTTATTCGTTTTTAGACTACCTGTAATTTATATATTTTTTCTATGGGATACTTCAAAGTCAAATTCTTCAACCTCACCATAAACGCTAAAAAATGTTTAAATTAAATGAAAAAATATATATAAAAGAATCGATACTTTTATCGATACCCATCCCTAGTTCGATTCCAAGCTGACGTTGCGGCAATTGCTTCTGCCAATGATTTGCAGCATTTTCAATAGTGTTCGAAAACTTTGGCAATTGCTCACTGAGCTCTCTAATTGAAATTCGCGAACGACTTTTTTCTGAACTTCTTTTTCTTCTTCTGCTTCTTCGTTTATTTTCATTTTCTTGAAGTTCGCTTTTGGAATCAATGGAACCGTTGTTATTTCTTTTTTATGACTTGATGTCATGTCGTTTGGCAACTAGTTCCACAAAGTTTTTATGGCAAGCCGAAGATCTTTGAAAATGGTTATTGTTCCATGGTTTTCCATAGTTCAACAATTGATGCCTTGTCAAATATTTGGCTATTATGTCAACCAAATAGTACTTACAATATTATTAAAACTAATTAGCAATTATACTTATGCAAATTAATTACTCGTTATTAACTAGCTTAATAGACAGACACTTTCATAATGAGCCACATTATTTCCCGTTCTTTGCTTAGATTTTATGAAATTCTTAGTGCTTGCTATCAGATTAGAGCCAGTGTTTAAGCTGAGCTTGATAACTTTAGTGTTGCTTAACAACAAGAACGACAACAATACTTTCATTTAAAGTACTTTCGCATTCGCTTTTCACTGTACGTGCTCTTGGGAATTCTCTCCCATCGTAGGTATGAATTCCTGGAATGGGATGGGATGAGACTGAATGCCCTCCAAACGGGGCAATTTGCTAAGTTGGTATTAACCAACAAGCTTGCAGCTTTAGCATCAGCTAATATAATATGGCTGCTTCAAGGGCCAAAGGCAACAGCAACAGCAAGAAAAGCAACAGCTATTTCTATGTTACATTTTCGTACTTAATACTGTGCGTACATACCAGAAATATACCAGAAGAACTGCTATTAAAATTACTTAAAACCAGCCAACAATAAAGGGGGTTGCAAGCAGCTTAAATATGCCGGTTATTGATGCTAGCAGCAACAGCAACAGCAACAGCAGCAACCGCAACAACAGCAGCAACAGCAACAGCAGCAATAACAAAGCTCAGCTCTGCACTATGGGCACTTTAGCCATTTTTTTTATACCCTGTGCCCATTGAAAATGGTCAAAAAAGGGTATAATGGTTTTGTGAAATGTATGCAACAGGTAGAAGAAGGCGTGGCAGACCCCGTGAAGTATATATCTTCTTGATCAGCATCAATAGCCGCGTCGATCTCAGCGACTATAAGAGCTAGAGACTCGAAATTTGGTATGTAGGTTCCTGAATACCATATGGATTTCTTAAATTTAATTTACTTACATTTTTATTTATTTTTTTTAATTTTTATTGGACCACCAACTCGATATATTCCTTGTCGATTTTGTATATTTATATGAATTTTACTGTTTGGACTTACATCACTAGCTCGAACGAAAACCATATGTTTAGCTGTTATCCAAAACATTTCTCGTACCGATTCTAAATTTTGTTGCATTCTTATCAACTTTTAGCAAGTGTAAAGAAGTTTATTTCAAAAATAAAAATGCCAAAAGTTTCCATAGTGCTTTGCATGTGTGTTTGCGTGTGTGTTTGCGTGTGTGTGTGTGTGTGTGTGTGTGTGTGTGTGTGTGTGTGTGTGTATTCAACGATGTTGACACGACTCCTTAGCACGCCCACATCCCTGACATTTATTTGCCCTCCTTTGTTGCTGCTGTTGCTATGCGTGTTGCATACTAATTTCAAAAATTTGCCATTACATCTGTACTTTGCACTTGCTCTCTGTCTCTCTGCATTTCTCCAAGTCTCTTTCTCACACGTTGAACTGTCCAATTGCTGCTTGCCGGCAACACGCATTACATACAATTGGTACAAAAGTAGTTTGCTCTGTTTTTGAGCTTGATTATCAACAGACGCAGCAACACGAGTCCAACAAATTGTTGCCATTTTTTATAGTCAAAGGTGAGGCAAAGGCGTCTTAACTACACATAACATGCACACACACACACACACACACACACACACACACACACACAGAACTCAGAACTCAGATCTACACAGATGAAAAAATTCTATTCGGAAATTTCCCTTTAGTTCCCCAGGTGATGTCTAGGGAATCAAATTGGAATGTGTCCTTATCCCTAGGGAATCCTTAGGGAATTTGTATGAAAATCCTTAGGGAATTTAGTATGATGAGTTCCTGAGGACGAGAAAAAGGGAAGGCTTAAATTCTGGATTTGAACATGTTTTTTTTTAAACTATGTATTCAGAATATTATTATTAAATGTACACAACAAAAGCTCAGCATTGAAATCGTCCTAAAAAAAAAGCCTATGATATTTGATTTCATGGAAAAAAATAATAATCAAAATATTGTTGCGTAGAAAGTGAAAAGCCGTAACTTGAATCAACATTTTTTTAATAGATTTCAGAAAATCCGGAATTTTTCTGGGAACTTTTTTGTTTTATTTTAGAGTTCCCGAACTTTTTTTTCTGTGTAGGTGTAGTTTACGTTTGATGTTGTTGTTACTTCTCTCATTGCACTCGGCAGACTCTCGAGGTTCAAAGCGAATTTCCATACGCACACACGGGCTGTGCAAATAAAAGTTTTGGCCAAAAGGTTTTGGCCCTGCTTTTAAGTCAACACACCTGTCAACCTCATCTCTCCTTCCCTTTCTCTCCCACCCTCCCACTCTTTATTCTCTATTTCTGTCTATATTTCTCTCTTTGTTTTATTTTGCCAGTGACGCCCTTGGGTTAATTTCCCAGAGTTTTGAATTGCAATAAAAAAATAAATAAACATGGCAAACTTTAAGTATTGAGTTGGAATAAAACGAGATGTTTTTTATTTTTAGAAATGTGTAAAAAGTCGACGACCTGAAATTGAATAAAATTGTACATCAGTGATATCATGGAGGAGAATTGCAGGTTTCTATATCGAATAATTTTCTGGAATGAGTAGAGGGAGAGAATAAATCGGAGGGAGAGAAAAATAGAAATAAAATATATGAAAAGCGCAGGAGATGAACAGGAAAGAAATAGTTAAAGAGAAAAAAGGATAAGGTATAAAAAGAAGACAGAATTAGAACAGAGCATTAAGGTGAATAAAAAGAGAACAGAGAACAGAGAACTGAAAGAGAGAAGAACTACGGAAAAACATAGAGAAAATGAGTACAATCAAGAGGAAAACAAAAAATACTAATACTAAAGGAGACTATGGCAGAGGAGGGAAAGAAAAGCAAGTAAAAAATGAGTATAAATTTGGCAATGGAGGAAAAATAATGCGAGACGAGAGAAAGAGAAGAAATCTCAACAGATATGAGAAAGAACGAAGATATTTACATAAGCTGCCGGTAGAACATCAACGAAAATAAGAAACGAGAAAAAGAAGAAAGAGCTTAACAAATATAATTAAAAAAGAAAAAGACATAAGATGTATAAACAATTCTAATAAATATAATTAGGAAATATTTGTTGTGAGTGTAAATACAAATCTAAGCATGGCTGCCAGCAAAACGATTAAGAATACGGAACAAAGAGCAATTGCAAATAGAAACATAAATTCGTTTACACTGACTGATAAATGACTGAGAATCGCGTTGTCCGGTGAGATGAGCGTGACTTTGGCAAACTGGAGAACTGATGCTTAAGTCGTACTGAAGCCAAGGTCAATAGGGATTTAACACAGCTTATGGCCAGGGAACCTTAAATATGGCCAACCAAACAAACACACAAGCACAAGTTAAGCCCGTGTCATAATTGTCAATGTCAAGTGCGTTGAGGGAAACCAGGAGCTAAGCTGGCACTGGAACAAAGGATGAAGGATGCAGGATGAAGGATAAAGGATAAAGGACGATGGGTTGGCCACAGCTGTACACAAGTCAAAGCTAAACTGTATTTGGCAATCTGTTTGACTATTGTTATAATACATAAATACACTCGAAGGAAAAAGCTATAGTAAATATAAATATAGTCATATTTGAGCTTAACATTTTTCCATTCCATTTAAGATTGACTAATGCATGGAAAATCGGATACACAAATCAAAGCTGAAATTCATTGAAATTAGATGTGTGTATTCGGCAATTTGTTTGACTGTAGACACACCCGAAGGAAAAAGCTATAGTAAATATAAATATAGTCATATTTGAGCTTAACATTTTTTCATTTCATTTAAGATTGACTAGTCTCATATTTGACGCAAAATCATCTGGCAAAATAATTAAACAACATTTTTAAAATTTCCAAATTTCAATGTAGGGAAAATCGGATATTAAATCCAGTATCCGGCAGGCGGAAGTGCGCCATCTTTAAAGACACGCACATAGGGGAAATTTTAGAGGGAGCAAAGCGTTTGAAGCTATTGAGCATTGGACTTGACATTGTCGCATAAAGGAAACATCACTAGCCGCAAGCATGTCCTGTACAGGAGCCAAGCAATAAATACAAACAGACACAAAGAGACAGATAAAGAGAAAGAGAAAGACAGAGCAAGATGGAGAATATGCCAGGCATGTGTACACTAAATTTTCCACTAGGCAGATCTGTCATTGCAGGCGCCCAAAAGTATGCAATAGTAGTCGACAGTTTGCCAAAAAAAAAAAAACCAACAAAATTGTATTTGACTTGGCGGCCTTTTGGGCGCCATTGCGGCTCATTCTATTCCCGGGCCATAAACATATCCGCATCCGTATCCTGACTGGCCTAAATTCACATTTATGCATTGCGCCTCGGACAATAATTCAGGGGCCAAAACTCGAATAAAAATCAAATAATAGCGCAAAGTGCAAAAAAAAAAAATAGAAAAAAAATATAGAAGAATAACGAATTTGAAACCGAGTGGCATGTGAAAATGTACCATAATAAAATGGTTTTTTGCCCATTCTTTTCCCTGCTGCAGATAAGCAACCAAAAAGTGAACCCTGTCCATGGGAAAATAGCAAAAAAAAATGAAAAAGAAAAATAAAAATATAAAAGAAATAAAAGGAGTCAAACAAAAGTTAACTCAGTTGCTGACGCTGCTGCTGCTTTTAGTTTCGGATTCTGGCGCAATGAATAAATTTTTGCTTAGTTTCTGTGTCGCAGTTTTCAGTTCAGTTTTCATTTGCCATTCGCTGAAAAGTTGTCGACACATCCGAAAATATATAGAGAATATGGGAAACGGAAACTATCATTTATGTTAATTTCTGTTAAAAAAGATAAATTACCAATCGTTCTTTTCGAGCATCTTAGTTAGTTGAGAAAGTTTATTTATCTATATAATACTAAAGTTTATTATATATAAAAATATTGTGTTGAACTTTATCGACCTATATATTTTTAATGATAATTTCGATACTTTTACTGTTCTCTTTGAAACTAAAATATCTTATGTTTAACTTAATAAAAGACAATGAAAAGTATAATTGGAATTTGTGTAACTATATTAAGAGTTTGAAAGTAAATTGTTTCGGAATATAAAAAAAGTTTGAACATAAATTAAAAATATATATATGTATAATATAAAATATATATTCATTCACATTTATTATCATAATTAATAAAATTAATTTTCCCCTTAATATAATGCTTCTATATTAAGGGGAAAATTAATTTTATTAATTATGACATTAAATGTGAATGAATAAATCTACATGCAGCTCTTAGTTAACATATATATCTATATATATATACTAATATTTAACTGTCACTTGAGCAATCTCTTGAACAACTCAATGATATACATATAAATGCTCAGAAAGCTTAAAAGCCAAAAAATTGAAATGCAAAAGCTAACAAACAATGGCAATTTGGCAACGGTAGTTTTCAGAACACTCAACTGAGAAATGAAATTGATAAGCGTAATTAATTAAAATTTAAAGTGAGCAAACGAAACATTTGCCAAAAATGTACTGCTGTTGTTCTTGTTGTTGTCAAAGTTGTTGTTGTTGTTGTCGTCGCCATTGAGTCGACAAAAAGTTGATTCCATATTTCACGGCATTCTGGATTATGGCTTATAAAGGCCACCAAACAAGCCTCGAACACAACCGACCAAAAAGAAAAAAATAAAATAAACAAGAGCGAGAGAGATGACAGATGACAAAGGGGGAGAGGGGGATACGAAAGTGCGACAAAGAGGAAAATAAATGCTGACAAATAGGCCAACCGAGTGTAGCTGGTATGAAGCTTAACCCCTTAAAAAACCAAACAAAAAAGAATAAACACAAATAGTGGAATGCTTTTAAACAATTCTCCGAAAATAATTCATAGTGAATTCCTAGGTAAAGTCGACGAACAATATAAATTATGAAGTTGCTGCTGCTGGCAAAGAATGCCTTATAATAAATTCAGTTAATGACAGCATTTATTGCTATCAAAAAGTCCAATCAACTTTAAACTACCCAAAAAATAGCTACAAATATATAGATAAAAAGCTAGAAATTTGTTATATATTTGTAGTTTGCATTATTATTTAGTTCTTTTTTGTACTTCAAAGTTGATTGCACTTTTGGTTTGGAAATAAATGAAAGCAAGTCACAGAAGAGCTAGAAAAAAGAAAACCATCTATTATATATTAATAAATTCGATATTTGTCGCACTTTTGAAATTATTGTATGGTTTTCTGTAAATCGAAGGAAAGAATTAATTTTCGGCTTTATCTGCAAAGAACTCACCTCAAATTTTCATAAAATAACCTTTTACTTAATTTAATTGCCTTGGCATTGTGGGGTTAAGCACAGTGTTGGAAAGCGAGGGAAGTAAAGCGATCTGCCTCCACATGGTGTTGGGCAAATGAACATGACACAAGTGCATTTAACAAATTAAAATAGTAACCAGAACGAAGCGACGCGACGCGATAATAAAGCTGATGATGTCCAGGGTTTCGCATAGGGTTGTCGTTGTTGTTGCTGTTACTGAAAATGAGCAGAGCTGAAATGCAATCCAAGCCGGAACTGACACGCACAAAAGGATATCCAACATTTACTAATAAATTTCATATTTATGTACGGACATTGCCGGACAACACAGAGAGAAAGGAAGACAGAGAGGGAGAGAGAGAGAGAGAGAGAGAGAGAGCGAAGAGAAGAGAAGGGGAGAAAGTGCGAGGATATGGCCCTAGACCTGGACACGGACACGGATACGGACCTCGGATACGGCTCGGTGCCCAAAGTGCGCACTATGGGATAAAAGCAAGAAATTTTGACAAACTTTTTAAATTTAAGCAAAAGATTTAAAATTGTATATGTCTGTTAGTTGAATTTATGCAGAATTGAAATTGTTTTATTTTCAAATTTATCACAAAACTAGAGACGCCAAAATTTCCAAAATTTCAGATATCACAATTTTTCGCCATAGTACAGAGCGGAAAATCAACGTGAAATTGCAGTTGCCTCGTTTGAAAATGGGCATGAGTTTAATATGAGGTTATGGATGAGGCTGTGGAGCAGGAGGAGAAGAAGGCGGAGGCCGAGAATGAGAATGAGGGCGTGGCAATGGGACAAAACAGTGCGGTTGGCAATGCAAACAGCGGGTTGGCCAAATGGAGCGAGGTCGTCGTCTGAAATCACAGCAGGACATAAAAAGGATGCGTGGCAATAAAAATAAGCGAAAGCAAACAAACAAACAAACAGACAGAGGGAAAGACAAACGGACAGTTAGTGACAGGATACAGGACGCAGTAAACAGAATGTGTGTGTGTGTGTGTTCGTGTGTGTGTGCGTGTGTGTGGGTGTGTGTATATCACAGGTCACAATTTGCCGTCTGGCTGGAGTGCAATGCCTCCAAAGTCTTTGGCATTGCAATCCGAGCCCAAAAGCCCAACAAATACATGTGTATATAAATATTCTGCAGCGCACTCAAGTCAATTAGTTGAAAGTTCAGCTAGTAATGCTGCAATATGTTACAACAGACTTAATGGTATATTATAGTTACATTATAATGGTGCATTATCCCTTACCCAAGCAGTGTTGTGACTGAAGACAAAATATGAGAACAAATATATACAAATGGATGAAAGGTCTTATTACTTCAGAGTCAGAGTCTCAGAAAGAGAAGTCGCTGCTCTCAGAGCCACTGCGTGCCCACCGCTGATTCAAAGGGTAAATTATTTAGTCTGAATCAATATACATATATACTCTATATAAATTCACAAGTTATTTAGGAAAGAATTGATTTTGACAATGTACCATGTACTATGCAACTTTTTAGGTACAGGGCTGAACTCTTTTTTTCAGCGCGTTTCTGTTATCTGCTATCAAAAGTTCAAACTCAAAAGAAAATGCATTTTCTCAAATTATAGCTGGAAATGTTTTTCTTTTTTTTAATTGGTGAAATACACAAAAGTGTCGAAGCAGATTGAAAATCATTTTTTAAACTTGGTAAAAGCCACAAAGACTCAATTTGTGTATTCTTAAGACTCGTTCATTTTGGGTGCCCCGTTTTCCACAGCGCTGATTGTCAATCACTCAATCACTCAATCAGTCAGTCAACTTGTCAGTGCAACAAATGTTGTACACAATTGCAACTGTTGGGTAAATCGAGGCCTTCAATCAAAAGTGAACTGAAATAATTAGAAGCCAATTCAACAAAAATGATTTTAATTGAAAATCAATTGATCAGATGGTTAATCAAAGGAACTGCTTATGTGAACACTCACTCACCTCTTGTTTAAACATTTGAAATTGCATTAAATTTTGTGGTGCCGTGCTTAAATTATGCATATTTATCACATTTTATTTATCGAGCACAATTACCAGCAAATGTTTTCAATAAAAATGCAAAGTGATAAATATTTATGCACATTAATTGAATTTCATATTGCACATAAATATTTGTATACACTTTTTTATTGAAAGAGTGAATTGATGAAGGTACTTTTTGTTTCTTTGATTATCTTTTGAGGTCCATTTGATTTTATAGCATTACAAATTTGAATGGGAATCAAAGTAGTTCTATACATAAATCAATATTTATTATAAGTAAAGTTTTCTTCACAAAAGAGCATTTAATCTTCGTTGTTATGTGCCATATAAATGGGGTGAATAAATGTTTATTTTCTATTTCAATTTTATGAAATTATTTTCTCATTTTATGTAAAACTAATGAAGCAGCTGTCAAGTTTTTTATTTTCTTTTTTATTCAATTGTTTGTTTTTGGCTTGCAAATCGAAATTGATATAAGTTGTGTTAAAAACAGAGAAATTATAATAGCTGATAATGTGTTGAAAAAAATAATTTGTGGGTTGTACCACTTATTAAGCTAATAGAAATATAATGATAGCAATAAATAAAAAGGCAAAAAAACTCGACTCATCAATTGTTTGTCAACAGTAATTAATGTCAAAGTGTTGATTAAAAAAATCACATTAAGGAAATCGTCATAAAATCAGTTGACATGTATTTAAGTTGAGATTGGCTTGAACAAATTACAGTGATAAGTGATTTTCTTTTTATTTTTTGGAATAAGTATTAGATTTCATCAAAAATAATTTAAATTTAGTTTTTAATAGATTCATGCTTTTGGCATTTTTTTTTTACCAGTTGATTCAACAAACTTTACAATATTTAATAAAATTGTAGTTTTGAATTTAATTTAAGATTTTCAAGTTGTTAAACTCTTACATCTTCGATTATATTATAATTTTGGAAGGAACCTTTGACATTGAGATATATTTTAGTTATTAACTAACATTTGTTGGAAGACATCAATATTTTGTAACAAAATTCTGACAGACTGCCAAAGCTCGCTTGTCAACCATTTGACAGAGTTGCCAAAGTGTTTGCGAATGCCAAACTCAATGCTGAAGCACTTGACATTTTCACGCTTCAGGGAGCAATGGATGTCAATTTTGAGGCTACTTGAAAAAGCCAACAAAGTTCCCCCCCCCCACACACACACACACCTGATTCACATTCTCCAAACGTACTTTGAAAAATTTGTTATTGATGTTGTGATATTATTTATTTATACTTGGTCTACACACCGACTTTAGTTTCTTAATTAAACATTTGAGTTATGTTATATAAATCCGCAGACAGTTAGACAGACTGTATGTGTGTGTGTGTGTGTGTGTATAGGTGTACTTACATTTGTATTTGATTGCTGTTTACTGGCTGACTGCATCCTTTTAGCCTTGCAGTTTTGATCCTTTAATAGAATATTTAATTTTAATTACAAACATTTGATTTCCCACTTCAGCCAACGCTCGCTGTCGTCAACGTCGTGCGGGGTGCTGACTTAAAAATTCATGACATATGTCTACCTATCTTCTCGCTATCTATCTCTCTCTCTTTCTCCACCTCTCTGTCTCTCTTTCTCTTGAGCTGTCGCAAAATTCGCGCTGAATGGCAGGCGAATTGAATGCGTGTGCATGAAAGCATAAGCCGGCCAAGTTAGTAACCAACTTGAAGCCAAGAACGAGAACGAGAACGAGAATGAGAACGAGAATGAGAACACACGAACCAACTACCGAGACGGTGAATTCTTTTGTCAATGGGAGGCTAACAGCACGACGCCTTGGCTGCAACCAAGCGAGGGTCGATTAAATGTCTAAACTTGTCTTAAGAGTCACAAATGTCACAAGTTTCAAGCACGTTACATGCGTAGACAGCTTCAAAGTAAACATATATACAGCGAATCCATAGCATTGCACATTTTAAACAATTTTCGTTTATAATTCACAACTGGTTATAGCTGACAAATATATATACTACTGCATAGTTTTTACAAGATCTTATTACAAATCTTTAATTTCAAGCAAGACAGATTCAAAGTAAGCAAACATACATTGTATATAATACAAACTTATACCAAGGCATATTTATAACAATTTTCGTTTATAATTCGCAACTTGTTATAGCTGACAAATTTACATATAAGGCAGTACAGTTTTTACAAGAGTTTACTTCGAATGAATTTATAATTTCAAGACGAGTGAATTTCTTCAAAGTAGACTAAATACAACAAACATATATCAGACCATGTTTATAACAATTTCGATCTATAATTCGCAATTGTTTTTAGCCGGCATATTTTTAAAACTTAACAGTTTTCACAATAATCTAAATATTTAATTTTAGACAAGTTTCATGCATTTTCTCTATCTTTTTCTCTCTTTTTGAAATAAGAATAATTCTAATAAGAAGCATAGAATTTGGAATTGTTTCTTGCTTAGATTAAAGATGTAGATTTCATTGGATTGGAGAAATCAAATAAATGTATAAGTCAAAGCTTGAATATGTTTGAGGAATTATTTTCCAATAAGTATTATTCACAACTTAAAAGGCAACCCTCGTGAAAGTTGGCGTTGCACATTCAGCTTCCTCCCTGAGTTGCTAAACTGCTTTCTATGCTTATTTGTTGATGTTCCGCTTGCTGCACTTTATGTAGCATACCTTTGGGATGATTATCTCTATGGGTGAGCAGAGAAAGCGAGAGACAGAGACAGAGACAGAGGAAGTGTGCAAGACTGAGAGAGAGGGAAAAGAGCGTGAATAACGCTGCGATTGAAGACTCATAGCAATGACCTTAGTTGCACTTGGCTGCATTTGCCAAAGCGTTACAAACTAACACAAAGCTCAAATGAAAATGACAAAATGACAAAATGAGAAATGTGAAAACATGTCTATTAATGCACATTTGCTAACACATAAACATGAATACCACTCCAAAATATATAATAACATTTTCTTCCATCATTTCTTTTTGCTCTCTTTGCAGGTGAGTCGCGTTTTTTTGGCATTTTCAATTTGCACACACATCACACAGTTTCGAGTTGAATATTTGGGTAAGTTTTTCAGGCCGAAGTGGAAGCAGGTGGAGGTGGGCAAATCACCCCAAAATGTTCCAGTGAAATAGTTCGTCTTCTTTTACATGAAACATTTCTCTGGTGTAGAATTCAAGCTCTGTTTGCCAGTCGCGTTCCATTTGTCAATGTGCTGCACGTACTCAATCTTCTGGCTTGTCAAACTTGCCAATGTTTGTTGCCAAAAAAAAAAAAAATCAAAAAATTGGATATATATATAGAAAATAAAAATTTGTTTGATGTTGACCCACCACATCCACCTCAGGAGTCTTGCGCACATGTCAGTTTGTCTTTCCTTTCAATACGAGTCTCGAGTCTCGGTTTCTTAGTCAGTGTTCACATGGATTTGCCAGAATCTACTTAGTGCCAATTGTGGGTTCTGTTTTCTATTTGGCTGTCAGTTGACGCCAAATCGATAACGACAACAATCTGCACAGAAAAAGTCGATGAGTTTTCTTGACAAGCCAAATAATGTGCAAAATAATGATAAAAGATTTTGTCATGTTACTAATTTGTATGCCAACAAAAAAAAATATATAATTTGATTCTTGAATTACTTCTCAATTTGTATGATCAAATCTAGATTATATCAGAAATATTTTGGAACGAATTCGATTGATTTTATTAATTGTATACCAAATGTCATTTTTGAACTATGGTCAAGATGAGATTTGGACTTTCACAAAGTTGAAATTAAATTATTTTTTATAGCTTATTTTAATTAAATAAATAATAAGAGCTTGCATTTGTTGTCATGTTCAAAACTAACATAAATGATAATTTTTTATTTATTTTTTGTTTGTTCGTTAATTCTTTAGTCTTATTTCCGTTGCCTGCTTAAAACGAGCTTTGATTGGTTTTATTCGACTTCTAATCCGAATTATGCATACACGATTTGTCCAACGGAGTATCTTATCCATCTTATTTAAAGATGCCTGTATACATGTCATTTTATTTGACTACAGAGCATTATGATGTAATCCAATTAGAAACTGCTTTATTTATGGCGCTTTGTCGTTCGTGTCACGCGGTCAACGCTCGTGCTATGAAAATAATATTGGATTTGTATGATTCTATTAGCAAAGCAAACAAGGACCTGGAAAGCGCACACACACACACACACACACACACAACGTACACACACATGTTGGTCTTTGGTAATTGTGTATAAAATGCAGCTGCTAAAAATATCAACATACACATAAACTCCACAAATATTGTAGGTATGTACACATGTGTACAGACTCGTACATGTGTCTATATTTATATGGATAGTGCTGTATGTATGTATACATATATCGCTGTCGAGCTGAGTCCCTCACATAGCTCTGTTGCCTTAGCTGACGCTGCTCTGGCATAACGAAATTACAAAGTTCCCAGCTAAACAAGTTGCCGATACATAATAATGCAAGGACGGACGGAGTGATGGGAGTGATGGGAGTGATGGGAGTGGAGTGGGGAGAGGGGAGGTAAAGAGGTTCCTCACGTAACCAGAGTTCCTAGCGAGACAAAAGACTTGTCGGTCGGTCGGTCGGTCAGAGAGTGACAGAGTCCGTTCGGTTGCTCCTTGTGTGTTTGCTCATTGGTACTTTCCCCCCACCTTATCCACCTCTTTCTCTTTTACTCCCTCTCCCTCTTTATCGCTTCCCTCGGTCGCCCTTTTTGTGTGGTCCTCATTGCTTTTCACAGTTGAGCTGTTCGCATAATGCAAATACACAATAAATAAACGTGAAATGCAGTGCTCAGAACACAATACGATATACGATAGGATACGATACGATATACGAGGGTGGTCTGATAAGTTCAGTCGATTTATTACAGAGTAATTAACGCTTATTAAATTAATAATAATTAAATTTGAAATAGTACGGTCACATTGTAATTAGTTCAGCGCGAATAAATTTAATTTATTTGAAGAAATTACACTAAGCAACAAAGTTGACTTGTTACACTAACCAAATGCACTTCTTTTTATACATTTGGGCATCCAGATGACTAAAAAATAACTTTAAAAATGTTTCTAGGTGGAACTTTTTTATTAATAATTTGTTTAGTTTTTTAAATAATGTTTTCTTATGTCTGCTATTCAATCATAAATATTTTGTAATTTAAGAGAGTAATTTTTTTCGCCTCTCATAAAAAAAGCAAAAAAAAAATGATTTACCCACTTAGGAAAATGACTCATCAGACGACCCTCGCATGAATGCCATTGCGTTTAGTTCATGTATTCCGCATAAGTATTCAGTACAGATTGCCTGCTGCAATTCGTATTCATATTCACATTCACATTGCCATACATATTTCTATTCAGATATTCACTTATTGTTGCCTACCCGTTTTTCCACTCCCAAAACGCCAATTATTTTCAGCTTTTCAGTTCATAATTTACCAAGTGAACGCCTGCACATGTCATGGTTATTTCCAGTTAGTTCTAGTTACGATTTCCGTGGCCTCTCAACCTTCCCTTCCCTTTCGTCTCTCCTTTTCCACACTTTCTTCGTTATTCGGTTAGTTTATCAATGTTTTATTGAGCACATTTTAGACATGTGCACAAATTTCCCATTGTTTGGCATTGATATCAAAATTGTATCCTGTCTCTTAATTTACCATTGAAATGGCATTTTATGGAACTTTTTAACTGCAGTTGGCCTAAATATACAAATTTATTTTTCGCATTTTAGCTGAAGTTTATTGAGCGAGTTATGAAAATGAATCACTTTATAAACTTTTATTTGTTTCACTATCTGTGATTGTCCGTTGACAACTTTTAGAAACTTTGAGGCTACGTCCTCCATGGTGCATTATGACTTATTGTGTTGGGTTCTTCATGGTGTTTCCTTGGTTTTCTGGTATCTTGCCATGATTATATGACCTAGTTTTTAACTTAGCTTCTCTATTGACATATCAAATGTATTTGATAAAACTCCTTTGTCACTTTATATAGATTTGTGGTGATTACATCTAAGTAACGATACATACATACATTAAATTTACTCCATTTCTTATCCGACCTCCATGGTCACAATATTTCTTTTTTTTGTCTCTGTTATCTTTGTTGATCTTCATTTCGGTGCTTTCAATTGTTTATCTCATTAATTTTTACAACTCATAAAGATCAAATACATTCGCCCAATTTCTCAATCGACCTCCATGGTCACATTTGCATTCCTTCAAATGTTTTGCTTTGTAAAATATATTATATATATATTTCTTTATTTATATACTGTTACCTTGTTCCACATTTTTTCAGTCGTCCTCCATGGTCACATTATGCCCCTTTTTTGTTTCTGTTATTCGATCATCATTTCGTTGCTTTCAATCGCCTCAGTCTCATTCATTTTAATTCCATCTTCATTTTCACTATCCATATCACTTGACACTATTTCACATTCGTCCTCCATGGTGGCATTATTCACACACACAAACTGCCGTTTCCAGCTACTCCTTCCCGTGCCACATCAATTAGCTGTCCCATTAATACAGTTTCCATGTTCATTTCCATTCATCGTACATGTGTTTGCTGTCCACAATTTGACAGCACCAGTTAGTGTCCGTCCGTCCGTCCTCCATTGTCACATTGTGTGTCAATATGCTTACAAGTAATTTTCACAAAATAGTGTTTGTACTGTAACACGCTTAAAGCCAAGTTAATTAAGTAATTTGAATTCAATAAACCATGCAAAATGAACAATCGCTGTGAGAATGTAGTTGTCAATGGACAATGAATGTGTGTGTGTGTGTGTGTAGGGGTGTGTGTGTGTGTGTTTCGTTGTTGTTGTTGTTGTTCTATGCAATTTGTTTAGTTGTCGTTCGATTTGCTTATTGTGCAATTTTTGTTTGTCCTTGCTCCGATATCGAGTTAGTCGCCCATTTCAGCTCTGTCTGTCTGTCTCTGAGGATATGTGCATGTATTTGTGTGCGTGTGTGTGTGTGTGTGTGTGGGCAACACATGCCCCACAAATAACAAGAACAACAGCAACAACAACAACAATGGCAACATGACTAACTGGCTCTACTTGATTTTGCTGCTGTCTCAGCTGTGCCACAACCTTGAGTCGCAGTTCCCATTCACCCAACCACCCACCCACCCCCACACACACACACACACACACATACACCCCCATCTACAGACATCAGCTCGCATATATGTATGTAAATTCTTGATACGCCTCAGCTGCCAGCGCCTTCGGGTGGTTATTGATTTTTGCTGCTCTTCGTGCTTTTTTTTTATTTTTATTTTTTCTACAATTTTTATATCCTTGTAGAGGATATAATAATTTTGTCAGCCGCTAAGTAACGCCTAAATGGAGGCATGGTCGACACTAATTATGTAAATGCAAATAAGATATTGAATTTTAAGTCAAATCTCAAAATCGCTTAAACAAAAATCGAGTTATCGTCGATGTATCGTAAAAATAGGTTATCGAGTTAAAGTACTTGAAAAAATTTTAACGAAAATCGAATTATCGATTTTTCAATGTATTTTAAAATGTCGCCAGCTGGATCGAATCACAATATCATATAGCTGCCATAGAAAACCGATTTTTATTTAAAATTTAACACTTTATTTAATTAACTTACTTATTAATCTCTTTAAAATGTGAATTTAAAAATTTATTTATGTGTTAAAAATACATTTTATCGAAAACATAATAAAATATAGTGAACTTAAAGCTTAAGCTTAAACTTAAAAAATTGTAAGAGTCTTTAAAAGTATCTGTAGATATTTAAACTGAGCTCGCAGGACTTTACAAGGATATCAAATCTTCGGCATGCCGAATTTAAACTTCCGTCTTATTTTTTATGCTTCTGCTTGTTGTTGTTGTTGTTGTTGTTGCTGTTGCTGTTGTTGCTGTTGCTGTGCACAGCGCGTGCTTCAGCAGCATTATTATTATGATTATAATAAAATCAACGCCAACAACAACAGCAACAAAGAGAAACACTGTAAAATGAACTTGGTTTCCATGTCTTGACCATGTGTTGTTCCCCACCTCCCCCTCCCCACACACACACACACCCACACACACACATATGCAGCTTCCTTTTGTGCTTTTGCCATGTCTCTCATTTTACGCTATTTCATTACATATTTCTATTAATTTACTTAAAGCTGTGCCAGCAATCGCGCTAAAAACGCGCTAAAAACGCGCTGGACACGCGCGAAAAACGCGCACGGCGGCAGCTCATTAAAGCGGATGTGTGTATCTATGTGTGTGTGTCTGTGTGCGTGTGTGTGCACAAAACTTGTAATTTCAATAACTCAGTTTCAGTGCCAGGACCACCGATGTGCAGTTTTGCTTTCCTTTCCCCGCACAGAGGTCCCTTTGGCCATTTTAGCTGGCATTAATTACAAACTTTGTCAGCAAATGTCCAAACTTTACTAAGTTGCAGAAAAAATACTATTTATTTTGATATGAAAAGAAATTAATCTTATAGAATGAACGTTTGTTAGACTTAATGTTTAGTACACTAGACGTACTAGAGGTATTAATATTAGTTAATCACATAGTGAATAATTTTTAGACTATCGCGGTAATCGAAAAGAAGTAATACTGTAGCATTTGAAATATATAAAATAAATAAGTTAATGAAAACGTTGTATGCCTAAAAAGTAAAATAAAAATGGAGCTAGAAACTCATACCTTATTTTTTTATTGAAGTTTACAAAGCATATAAAAAGTCAATGCATTTTAATAATCAGTTTCCTAATTGGTTTTACCATTAAATTAAATAGAAATAAGTAAAAAATATTGAGCCTAAGAAATAATTCAAAAATATCAAAAAAACGCCTTTTATTCCTTAATTTATAAACTTAAATCAATCAACAAAATAAAACCATTTTTAGAATTTAAAATGTGAAATTGACAATTAATTTCCATTAAAAACAATTTCAGTTATTAACTGCTAAGATATAAAAGCAAAAGTCAATTAAATCAAAGCAAATTATTAATACAACAAAACAAAATCTTAAAAATTTAAAAATTTTAAATTTCAATTAATGCGCGCTAAAATGAGCGAAAATACCACTGTGCCTTGGCGTCTTCCCTTTGCTTCATTTGCTGCCCTGCAGTTTGCGAGTTTTGCTCCAATTTGGAAGGCATTATGCTTATGAGAATTTATGTAATGGCAATGGAGAGACACACACACATCATACACACACACACATACATACACATTAATACACATACAGAGTTGTCTCCTCTCTCTCTCTCTCTTTCTTCTTGGCTGCCTCTGCAATTAGTTGAGCGTGATAAAAATGTTGCACAGTTTCAGCTCATTTGGCGCGATTTACCTGCGCACACACACACACACACACACACACATACATATATACAACTTAAGTGTGTATTGCAGTTGGGCAACTCATAAAGTTGCCCAATAACCTTAACAACTTTGCCCACTTTTTCACTTTCTTGGCGCACCACAAATCATAAAGAGGGACAGAGAGAGAGAAAGAGAGAGACAGGGAGACACAAACATAAAATTGGTATCAAGTTGCACTTAATTAATTATGTGATTTTGTGCGACAAGAACATTAGACAAATGCTTTGGGCTGCTGTCTCTATATCTCTCTCTCTCTCTCTCATTCTACCCCCCTCTCTCTTTCTTTCTCTTTCAAGTCAAAAAGCTGTTTATAAATTCAAATTTAAATTACATTTGAAGTGCACGCAATAAAACAAGCCTTAATTCATCTTGTAAACAAATTGATTTGCAATGAAAACAGGTCATAGTTAAGCAAAAATATTGTTAAATATATTGTTTAAAAATTTAAAGAAAATACAAATATCTTTTTAAGAGCTTTAATGAGCTTGTAAAACATAACTGTAAGCTTAACCCAGCTTAATCCACACAATCTCTGTAAAAGCTAGAGCTGAACTTGTTCTAAAATATTTCTTTTTAATCATTTTAAATCTGTCAAATGGATCTATCAGTATTAAGAGTATAAGTAATCTAAACTTGGTACACAAGAGTTGTTATGGAATCACAATCAATTGTTTTATATCAGTATGAAATATCTAAATATATTTTTGCACAATTTCAATAAGTTTATCTTTAGGAGAAAGATGTAATCAAATAAAAAGCAAACACTTTAGTGCCTACATCTGTTTATTAAATAACAAGAAAAAGTGCTTGACTCGAAATTAGTGCGACTAAAAGTTACCCTATTCACTTTTGATATTCCATTAAATTCAATTATTCAAATTTGAATTGAAGCAATTTGTTGATAAATTTATAGGTTGATAATATTATAGGTTAAAAATGTGAATTAGCATTGAAATTGTAATTGAAATGGTAATGGAAAGGGAAACGACTTAATAAGGCTTTTTTTTGAATATTGCTTGAATTTTCATTTCGGCTTTCTATTCAAATTCCATTTTGTCGTTGTTGTGTTTGACGGTAAAAGTTTGCAATGCTTTGTTTGGGTTATTGAAATTGTGAAACCTTTTTCAAGCACGTGTTTCCTGTTTTGGTTTTATTATTGTTATGGTTGTTGTTGTTACTGTGATTCATTTATTAATGAACTCTGTTGAAAATGGAAACAATTTTCTTATTGCTCAAGTAAAATTCTCACGGATGAACCGGACGAAAACAAGAAACACGAAAATGAGAATGAAACTTATAGATCAACATGATTAGCAAATTTTAAAGACATTTTCAGAGAAACACACACAAACACACACACACACTCATAAATACATAGACACCTGTAGAAGAAGGAAACAAGGAGAGTGGTATCTTTTTTTATTTTTTATTTTTTATTATTTTTTGTTGAGTGGAAATTTATGCAAAGCACAGCAAAAATACCAGAGACAAAGCATTACAAGAGCTGCTCGTTGTTGTTGTTGTTGTTGTTGTTATTTCGATAGCAGCAGCAGCGACAACAACAACATTGACTAGTACAATAACAACAACTAGAATACACAGAAAAAAAAATGAAAGATGAGAGAAAACTGTTTGAAATCTCGCATAAATTGCACGAACCGCATAAAAGTATGCAATAAAAATCAAAACAAACATGTGCTTGGATAAAATCACACCCCCAACACCACCCCCTCTACTTTCAGCAACCCCCTTCCCCCGCTTGACTTGAGTGTGTGCGTGTGTGGGCGTGGCCTCAGCCCACCTGTTCACTCGGCCTTGTCGTTAAGCATCGCCAAAGGCGGCAAATGGCGACACGCAGCTTAAGAAACTTGAACTTTGTAGTATAGTGTTAAAGCTGGCAAGTGGGAGAGTGCGACTGTAAGAGACCCTGTACAACAGATTTTGAATATAGGTCGTACATAGGCTGAGTATAGGTTGAATATCGATATGGGCATATTCTTTAAGGTTTTAAGCTTAATATAACCTAGACATTTACTTGTTATGGCTAATTTTAAACCGCATTCCCCAACACTGATTATTTTTATTTGTTTGCCTCTGGGCAATTTCAAATTATATCAAAAATCAACGGTTTGTAATTGAGGAATTTCATAACTCATCAGCAAAGGCTGAGAAAAGATTTCCTTGAACAATTTGTGAATTTGTGAACTTCAGCGCATTTTGTATTTTTTTTATGTGTGGAAAACACAATAACAATAAAAACACAATTCACGAAAATCAAATTCGAAAATTAATTAAATGAAAAGAACCTTAACAAATTTGTTTTGAGATATTTTTTTATAAAACTCACAGGACTCTACAAGGATATTATATCTTCACATGCGAGTTGAGCCTTCCCTTAAAATAATTTTTATATTTCTTTTATTTTTCACTTTTTAAGTAAAGGGTCTTAGAACTATTCTGCTCTACTTCCCCCAGCTGTCTTCATGAGCTCCTTCTGCTTTCTTCTGCTCACTCTCTCAATCTCCCTCTCTGTCACTCTTTTACAGCTTTGCTCTTGAAATCGTCACGCCCTTTGGTGAAGCTGTAAAGCTTTTAATTAAAGCATTTGCATTTTATATCAGACTCGCACACACACACACACACACACAGAAACCAGCACATCTACACAGTGTGGTGGCGCCACCTGTGCGGTTGTTTTGGCCACAAGCGCGCCGCGAGTTATGCAACAAAAATGCGATTTCCCCCTCAACTTCCTCAACTTGTCGCATGTCGCTGCATTCCGTGTGGCAGCCAAGAGATTTCACAGCGTCCCTTCTCCCACTTTCCCACCCCTTTTTCAAATCAACCCCAGCAGCCAAAAATGCCGAGCAGCCCAAAAAAAAGTTCGAGTTGCGAGAGAAAGAGACAGAGAGAGAGAGAGAGATGAGAAAATATGCTAGACAAACACATTGTTAAAAGCAGCGAAAAGTGCGATGAACGTGAGTCACTCAAATTAAACGATTACCAAACGTTTTTTCTATATATATTTGAATGAAACTAATGAATATACATATATATATATATATATATTTCAATTTAAATACTAAAATGGTTTTCTAAATCATAATAAGAAACCAAAAGTTATTTTAATATCACAATGCTAGTATCTTTTGCTGTTAAATATTTCGATATATCATTTAATCTAACCGAAAGCATACAAAAATATATATTTTAAAATATCGTATTATAGGAAAGCCCATATTTTAAATATGCTTCTATATTAACGATTTCAAAAAGGCAAATTAAAGTGTTAACTTCATAGGATGAAAAAATTGCTAAATTGTTAATTGCAAAATCAAAATCTAAACCTGTTTGTCCTGATTGACTGAGTGAGCACTGGGGAGCCAGAACGGTAAGACCTAGGAGGCTTAAACTTTTCCATAGCGTTGCTGGGACAAATTTGATACATATAGAAACATAAATCAATATGTAAAAGTGACAATTATTTTAATTTAGTCTATATGGAGTATTTTTCTGGCTGACTGCTAATACAGGGTATTTGCTAGTCAATCAATGAAAATGGCCGCATTCTTTCACGTTTTTTCCATTCAAGTTTTTTACGTGCCCAAGCAACGTGCGCTTTTGTGTTTTAATTGATTTTGGAAGTGTGCGTTTGTCGGTGTGTGTGTGTGTGTGTGTGTGTGTGTGTGTGGGTGTGGGTGTAAGTGTGCTAATTTTATGATTTGAATAGTAAGGCAAATGAATGGGAATGTGAATGTGAATGTGTGTGAGTGTATATGAATGCATGCAATTAAGTGAAAAGTGCACACAGCAATGAAGTAGCGGAAATTGCAATTGTATTTGCTTAACAAGTTGTATACTCGAAAAGAGAAAGTGCGATATTGAGGAGAGAAGAGGAGAGAAGAACAAATGGGTGAGAATGGCAGGAGAGAGAAAGAGACAGATGTATTACAGGACAAAAGTGAATTACTGATAAACAGCAGACAATCAACAATGATAAAGCAAATACTTATGTATTGTAAATATGTATGTATATCCATCTATATATGATTCCATCTATATAAACTGCATTAACTGCACGATAAGCGTGACAGGACAAAACTGATGAATCAATATCATTTAATGTGGAACTGAGAGATAAGCGATTAGCTCCAAACATTTGATGGATGAATTCTTTTTTTTAGCTTGAGAGTTTTCCACAAAGCAAATTTTGGGAGAAAGTTTGCTTTAAATTCTAATTACTAAGCAACAGGAAAATTAATTTTAATTTCTATAAAATGTGTACAGAAAATATATTAAATTTAATAATGTTATAAAATAAATATTTAATACAAATCAGGGACTGAAAATAACTGTTATAGATCAAACTTTCAACTCAAAAAAATCCCATAAAAGCACAAAGCGATATTTGTTTAAAATATAGCAAATAACAATATCTCCGCAAACAGCCAATAAACTTATATTTGAGACATTAAAATTGAAAAATTACGATCAATGGTTATTAATGACTTTTTATTGATGGATTTTTATTAAATCAGTCTTTAATAATAATTAATATGTATTTATATTTCTTCAGTTTTTTATAAGAGTTATTGAAGGGTTTTTTGAATAAAAGTCTTATTTATGAGCAAAAAAATATGAGACTTTTATGATTTATATTTTTTTAATCACACATAATTTTGAAAGTAAAAGTCTTTAAGTAATTATTAAAAGTGATTATTTTAGATATTCCTCATAACAGTTAATTAAATCTCCAACATATTTTCATTGCCTTTTACATAGCTCTTATTATTATTATATTATATTGATTTGATTTGAAATTTGCGTGTAAATTTAAATGGTATGTTGAAGTGCTTTAATTGTTTATTAAATTAAATGCAATTACTTTGTGCAATTTGCCGTAAGTGCTGCTTATCGATAAGTCACATATGTGCAATGAGGTTTGAGGTGACAAATCGTTTAATCGAATGCGATTGCATTGCGATTCAAATCAATCGAATCGTTTGCTAACCGCATATAAAGGTAATCTCATTGTTTTGCATTACACTTGCTCCAACTCTCTCTCTCTCTCTCTCTCTTACATTTTCTCTCGTTCTTTTTCTGTTTCATTAGCTGTGGCTCTCTGGCACTTCATTCATTTTTGTCGCCTGTCAATGCTACAGTTCAATTGCCAGCCTAAAAGTAGGCAATGCAAATTGTCACAATACATGAATGTCCTTCGCCCTGTGTGTGTGTGTGTGTTGGATACATGTGCATATTTAACTAAGGCAAAGACATGAGCAAATGCCTGTCAGCTTGTCCGGAAGCTGCTGCTGCTGATGTTGCTGATGTTCCCAATGTTGCTGCTGTGTCATCGCCTCTGTTGACTGATTGACTTAGTTCAGGTGGCAGACGCTAACTGACGACTTTGCTGTTTGTTTGTTTGTTTGCTTGTTTTGTTGTACTACTCAATTGTAGCTGTATCATTTGTTAAGAGTATCATGCAACACACACACTTGCAAACATCCATACATATACACATATACATACATATATATATACACAACCTCTGTAGGCTGCAACTTGGCGTCTAACTTAATTGCAACTGTCTGCTCGGAATGTCGCGTGTGTGTTTATGCATACAATATGATATGCAAATATCAGTGGTATCAGTGTCACACACACACACACACACACACACACACTCACACACACACACACACATACACATGGTTATAATAAATTGAAGGCATTTGCTAGTTGTTATGAGCCCGCAACCCAGTGGGAACTTTTGACATCGTGCTCCAAGCATAGACTTCAATATAGAAAATATTTCTAATTCAAATTCTTATGCTTTACAAAATGCTCTCTCTTAAAGCTCAACTTAAGTTGCCAAAGTTGAAATGAATTCCGGGCAAAGATCTTGACAAAAGTATCTATTCGAAATGGATATAGATATTTATTTTATTGCACTCTACCTCAGACGATAGAAAAGCATTCATTCATAGCATATAAGAAAAGCAGCAAATAAGATTTGATTTCTTCTTAAATACTATACATTGGACAATAATTTTTAATATTGAATTTAGAAGCCCACTCTTAAATCCTGCCTGAATAACTTTTTGTCGACTATTTTTTTAATATTTTATTTTACATTTTGAATCGAGTTATCAAGTAAAGCATAAGGAAGTACTTGTTTCATTACACGAAAGACTTTGTATTTAGTTGTTCACTTACATTTCAGTTAAATTCATAAAAGAATCTTTGTCAATTTATTTTAAGTTATTTAAAAATTTTAATATTAAATGAAATTCCACATACTAAATGAAGGCGTACAGAATTAATGCATTCATCAAAAACTTCCCTTATCTTTGGTTTGAACAAAAGAACTAAAATGTCTTCAAAATTTCGGAAAGATTTTAGCTTTTGGTCTTTTATTTTTGCACTGCCAAAAGCTGGGAACTTTTTATGAATTTTGCGCTACTTAAGCAGTGCCTTTAACATGCTTTTTGTTCCCACTGGGTGAGTTTTTATTTGCCACTGAAGTTGCTGTCGCTGTTGCTGCTGTTGTGTCTTGTAGTTGTATCTCGTAATTTTACAGCCACTTTGTCGTTAACACACACAAACACACACACACACACACACACACACATTCGCACACACCTCAGCAGGCGGAACAACAACAGTTTATACAACGCATTTGCTTAATTTATATTTATAACTTTTCGCACACAAACGCATGTAAACTTTAGTGGAGGAGACCTGCTCAGGAAACCTCTAAGTCTCATCGGTCTGTGGTGCGCCGCGCTTCCCTCTCCCTCTCTCTCCCTGTCTCTCCCTCTCTCTCCCTGTCTCCCCCTCTCTCGGTCTGTCTCCCTTTCACTCTCTTCCTCTCCCTGTTACTGTTTTGATCTCTTGCTCTCGCCTTTTATACCCTGTGCCCATTGAAAACGGGCAAAAAAGGGTATAATGGTTGTGTGAAATGTATGTAACAGGCTGAAGGAGGCGTGGCGGACACCATATACTATATATATTCTTGATCTGTATCAACGGCCGAGTCGATCTCAGAGACTAAAAGAGCTAGAGACTTCAAACTTGGTATGTAGATTCGTGGATACAGGGCACAGATCAAATTTATTTTTAAATTTAAACAGGTTAAAAAATAATATTACAAATTAACAAAATAAATGGACTTTAAACTAGCACAACTTTATTACAGCTCAGCCGATTTCTATGGGGAATGTCTTATTTTTCATAATATTAACCCCACTTTAACTCTGCATTTAAATTTTTTGCTTTTGAAACAACAAATTTTTTTTCGAAAATTTGTCGATTTTTGCATAGTTACCCCTTTACATTTTTTGAAAATTTTCAAAAATTTTAGATCTTTAATTTAGTCTTTTAATCGATTGCAGATGATAAAATGAGGGTAAAAAAGTACTTTCAAACTAAATTTCGATTTGTTTCTTAGAGATTTATGCCAAAAACGTCAAAAATTTAGTTCAAATCGGACCACTATATCATGTACATAGGTGCCATAGGAAAAATAAGTCGAAAATATAGTGCAGTATTTTGCAAGGGACTTTTATATATATGTATGTGTGTGCAAAAACGAATTCGGCTTTCTAAGTGGCTCTGCACAGGGTATCCTACAGTCGAGTACACTCCACTTGTTGTCTTTGGCATTTGCATAATCGCTGCCAATGAGCTCATGCAACTGGCAAAGCGCACACACACACACACACACACACACACACCTCCCTCCTGGGAGTTGCTGGGATTTCCCCCTTTTTTTTTTGTGTTATTTTTTTATGATTATTTTTTTTCTCCTTCATTTTCATTGCGCCATTGTTGAGCATTTATAATTGCAGCTGTTTTGCGTTTGATTTAAATATTTACAACGCCAGCGCAAAAGTCGATATCAATCCAAACCGTTGCTTTCGATTCAATGAGAATGAGAATGAGAATGAGAAACGCTTTTCTCTTTTTCACTATTTTTCTCTCATCATCTGCATCAGATTGAGCATCATAATGATGTTGACTGCCCCAAAGCTTTTTCTTGTTTTTTTTCCTTCCTACAATTACCCTTGACTTTGAGTACAACTTAAGCTTCGCCTAAGTTCCTATTAAATGTTGCAAGTTTATTTGATTTGTATAGATTTATTCTTTGAAGGAAAAATAATGACACTCAAGCTCGAAGCTCTATTTAAATCAATTGAAATGCATATTAAACTATTATTTGTTTAAATAAATATTAATAAATAATAATTAATAATAATTAACAATAATTAATAATAATTAATAATAATTAATAATAATTAATAATAATTAATATTAATTAATAATAATTAACAATAATTAATAATATTACTTGTAATGAATCAAATCTTTAAGGAACTTTTATAGCTTTTAAAAGCGTATAATTTTTTAATCGTGATTTTTACAGTGTTTTTTAAGTTCTTAAAAGAAGTATACAATATTTTGAGTACATTAAAGATTTTTAAAGTATTTATCAACTACTTTAGTACAAAACATTTAAACAATAATTGTTTTTTGTAATTTGTGTTTTTTCTTGTTCTACCAACACAATTATAATTGAAGCAATGAAATGTATTTAATCAATTAAATCACATGACTATTTATGAGTTTAGAGAATAGAGAATGCAATGAGCTCAGTTTCAAAACTAATTATGCGCTGAAAGTGTTCGATTTCGATTGCTTGAGGGTAGAGAAATTCACAATTAAATTGTAGAATTGTGCGTGTGTGTGTGTGTATCTGTATATAAATTAAATGAAGAATTTTGTATTGAATTTCGAGCACATTTTAAAGTGAGCTCTAATTTGATTTTGTGGCTTAAAGAGTTGAGGAACCGCAGTCAAAGTCATGCTGTGGCATGCGGCAGCAACACATTGCACCACAGCTTCCATGCACTGAGAGAAAAAGCCGTACTAACGTAAAGTATTCGAGTTCGAAGTTTTTTAGCACCCAAGGAATAATTAAAGAAGTTTTCGTACTCAGTAACAAAGTTTTACGAATTTGAATCAAGTTTAAATTGTATGCTTGAATTAATAATGAAATTAAATTTAATGAGATTCAATTAAATGATATTAAATTAACTTAAATCAAATTAAGGGCAATGAAATAAAATGAAAGAAATTAAATGAATTTAAATGAAATTAATTGAAATTAAGTGAAATCAATTCAACATAAATTAATTGAAATTAAATCAAATAAAATAAAATGATTTAGGACACTTACATTTTCAAATTTGAAGAAATCGTACTTAAAATTAGATCGAGATACTTCATTTAAGTAATCCTTATCTAATTGATATCGATATTTTTTGTAGCCGTGTAGCTTTCATAGCTTTTGCAGAGAAGCTTCAATCCATTAGTCATTGTGAATGAGAGAAGCTAAAGTTGCTGGCAACTTGGTGAGTTGAAAATGTTGGCAATGTTCGGGATGTTCGGGATGTTCGGGATGTACGGGATGAATAGGATGTTAGGGATGTTCGGGATGTTAGGGATGTTGGGGATGTACAGGATGTTCGGGATGCCTTTGCCACTTGAGACGGCAACTTCAAAATGCAATTGCCGTTTTGTTGTGGCAGTTGCACTTCCAGTTGCAGTTGTTGCTGTGGCTTTTAGCCATTTGTTGTTGAAGCAATTTTTAATTTGCCTTTGGTTTTTATTTTTTTATTGCGCCATTTGCACATTTACCGAGTCTCATTAGTTGCCGCATGTGGCACACACATAAATAGATGTACATATGTATGTATTATGTGGCTGCTTATTGTAGACAAGGCCAAGGAGGATGGGGAGGGGTACGGGGCATGGGGTATAGGGCACGTTGCAAAGCGCCAGCAGCGTCTCTAATGATGCAGAAGATGATGAAGGCGTTCGGGCAATATATAAAATGTAATTACAACAAATTGCAGTCAGAGTCAGAGTCTGGACTCAAAGCCTTTTCCCATAAAAAAATCAAAAAAACAAAATCAGTCGTTGTTGCCGCAACTTTTTGCAATTTCAACTTCAGTTGCAGCCACGCCAAAAAAAAAAGAAAAAATAAAATAAAATAAAAACAAACGCAGAGAAAATCAAATATATATATTTATTCATTTTCGTTCGTCGTTTTGTTGTTGTGACTGCTTTTTATGCGCAAATAAACCACAAAGTGCAGTCATTGCCACTGTCCTCCGTTTCTGTCTCTCTCTCTCTCCTTCTCTCTCTCTCTCTCTCTCTCTCTCTCGCACACACATTGACAACCTGGCTCGTTTTTCAGTTTTGTAGTGGACTTTTGGATTTATGCGCGCACTTGAATTTGCATTTGGCCACAACAAAGCGCATTTCTCTCTCCATTCGCTCCTTACTCTCCCCTCCATTTCTTTTCCCCCTCTTAACGAAATCTACCGCCCCCTTATCGACATTTCCCATGGCAACTATTGAAGCATATTTAGACTGGCTGCCAACCAATTTTCCTCGCTCGCTTTCCGCTTTAAAGTGCAACAAAACGAAACTTTAAAGCATGTGCCACGCTGCGTATGCTTAATTTTTAAATGCACACACATTTTCAACACTACATTTTACATACAGATTTGTCAGTCACTCAAACACACAACATACATTCAGTTAAGGGTCAGAGTCTCAGTTTCTCTGTCTGACTGCTGTTTTTTTTTTTTTTTTGAGTTTGGTTTTTTCAATTGAGCGAATAAATTAATGATTTTGACCGCTTTGGTTTTGGGTTTCACTTTGGAAATCGCTTTGTGTGTTAGTTAACTTGGTTAACCGTCAACGATAATTGAATTTTTATATTCAACGAACGCGAATTGAACAAGAAATTTATGTTTCAAATAAGCGATAATATCGAGATAATAATCTAGTCGACGAGGAAAGTCAGAGCTAAAATATTTCATACGACTAAAATTCAAGTTGAAATTGTTTACACATCAATTATAATATTAATTTAATTGTATAATTTGTATAAAATTCAAATATAAAAATCTATTAAATTATGCAAACTTCGTTTTATATTATTATTTCATTATTTTCAATTTGAATTATTAATTTCAATATTCTTGGCAGATTAAAATCATGATGTTTTGATTTTGACTTGCTCCTTAATTTTCTTTTTTATTGTATAACGTGTCGTGCTAATATGGTTAAATTAAAAAAAAGTAATTGATTTAGATACTAAATTAAAATAATATTCAGAGTTTAGTCAAACAAATCTATTACTATACAAAATTCTTAAAATTATTTTCTTTTAAGTTCACGTTTTGTAGAACGATTTTGTATTGAATACATCTATTTAAATAAATAACAATCTTAGTTCTACGCTAAAATGGTAGGAGCTAAAAGGCTTGAATCTTTAACACTTTAATATTTTAAATATATAAAATACTTTTAGGTAACTAGATTATTCGATTTATTTGTCAAAAGGGTATAGGCTAAAAGGCTTAAATTTTTCACAATTTAATAAATTTAATATAAAAGATACTTTTAAGCAACTAGATTATTTGCGTTATCTTAGAGTGGAATTCACATTAAACTCTTGCTATTATTTATGTTTTGTGTATTAATTCTTGAGAAAGGATAACCCAAGGCAAACTCTAATGAAAATTGAACTGATTTGGCTCTATCGTTTCATGGTCTGATGCTGATGAAGCCGCTGGTCACATCACATGGTCATTATACAGGCAGCTGGCGGTCATTTTAGGGCAACAACTGAAACGCCTCCCATGGCGTATTATTATTGTTGTTGTTGTTGTTGTTGTTGTTGTTGGTATTGTCATTGGCAATTGGTCAGCTAATTTGCAGGCTGACTAAACGCAGCCACTGGCAACCAGAGATCCTTCCCCTGCCCTCTTCCCCGCACTCTGGACTCGCCCTTTATTGACGATTCGGATTTTGATTTCGATTTTTGGGCTCTTCCTCTTTCTCTCTGCGTGTGACATAAATATTTGATGCTCACACTACCCCGCAAATTCCCACCCCCTCCCCCCTCACAATTCCCACCAAATTCGCCCTCTTTGTTATTTGTTCCCCACAGTTGGCGTCGTAATTTGATTGCTTTCCATGGCTTTGGCGCAGAATTTTTCAATTTGCGAGCAAACCAAATGCAAATGGCAAACACAAATCTATTTCTTTCATTTCAAATACCCTGTAGAAGTGGGTAAAGAGAGCTTGCCAGCTAGAAGCGCAAGTTTCAAGTCTTGAAACTTATTGTGATAATGATAATTTTCAATTCTGGAAAAGTTGTGATGCGGAAAAGTTTCTTGGATTATTGTTAACTATTTCCACACAAATTTAAATAAAATATCTCATCAAATTCTGCATTAAAATGTACAAAGATTTTCAAGTGAAATATTAAAAAATATTGTAATGATCAATTGTTGAACACAAGTCTTAAAAGCTATTCAAGATGTAAAAATGACGTTGAAATAATTGTGGAACAATATTTTTTCTGCTGAGATGATAACTTGTGATGAGCAAAAGTTCCATGGACTATTGTTTAATATTTCTACATTAACTTTTTAGTGGTAAACAAAATTCAAATAAAATATCTCACCAAATTCTGCATTAAAAAGATTTTTTTTTAAATATTCAACAAATATTGTAATGATCAATATTTTATTCAAATCGACTCAGTGTTGAGGAAAGCATTTTTACAGGGTAGCTTGACGTCGTATTTGTTCTAGAAAAATTCCCATTTGTTTTGCTTTTGGTATTTTATTATTTTGGTAACTAATTAGACGATGTTATTTGTGGCTGCTTTGCTTTTCTGTTTGTGCTTTGCTTTCCCTACTTAAACTTGCCTCCCGTTCTTCGTATTTTTTCACCCTCCTTCACATTTCTGCCTCAATACAGCGGACTGTTGACTTGATTTCTTTGGCTTGCAAGCTTCTGATTGACATTTGTGTGATTTAATTAAACCTCAGATGGAATTATATTTTTCTTTTGGCCAATTTATGCATAACATTGAGTCTAAATGTGGCCTAAATGCTTGTGTTTTGTTTGGTACTTGGTACTTGGTACTTGGTATTGGTATTTGGTATTGGTATTTGTGTGACCTACTGTGTGACTATAGCAACTGGGAGTCCCTTGGCCTTTGCCACAAACCACACCTACTGCTCTTCTTCCCCTCCTTTTCGTCCTTTCCCGAACTTCTGCTGGCCCTCATCTCCTTTGGGGAGCCACGTTAATGCGTCTAATTGCATTTTGGGCCTCGTGATTTACTGCCTCCTGCATGCGTATTATTTTCACGCTCTTTCCCACTCGATCTCTTGGCTATGCTGGCGCCTGCACTTGCCGCAAAACGTTGCATGCAACGCCAAAAAAAAAAGTTGAAATTTGAAATTCAACGTGAAAATGCCGAGAATTTTCTATCTGCATTCCGCATATGGCAAATGCGAAATGGAAATTCGCTAGCAGCCGACTAAAGAGTCGACAATGTTATGACAATTTGAAAGATATTTATTTTCCATAATGATTTGGCTTTTCTAGTATTCCAGTTAGAAATTAACTCGGATGTTTTGTACATCTAACATTAATTTCTATGCCTTTGACGTTTAAATATATTTTAGTTTTTCATTTAAAATAAAACAAAATTTTCAAAAGTAAAAAGATTAGAAAAATAATTGGAGGTCTAAAATTCTTAAAATAAATGAAAACATTTGAATTAAAATTCGGTTTTTCTTACTTTTATTTATTTTTCGTATATATATTTAGATTGTTTAATTGCACTATTACAGAATACTTTTTTTTTCTATTATATCTTTACTCTCTTGTTCAACTTTTGCGAAATGTTCATGATAATGGTTTACAGAAGTTGTTAGTTAATGGTCTTAGTTTAGTTAATTTTTGTCACCTCTGTTTGTGCACCGTATTGTTGAGAGGGAGTGAGAGAGAGAGAGAAAGAGAGAGGGGAGGGAGAGACAGAGTGGGAGAATGGAGTGTTGGGGAGGTTAACTACTTTATCCACAGGATCAAAGCACTCAAGCCTTGTGCAACATATATTACTGCGTTTAAGCATCGTACTAACTATGTGGCGGCATTATTTCTAATTAGTAAAGTTTGTTTTGCTTTTGCTGTTTCTCTTTCCGATTTACTGCTACTGTGCTACTGTGATGGGCAAAAACTTTGCTCAATTTTTGCCAAAATGGGCGGCAAATCAAATCAGAGACGAAAACTATGCACATATCTTTATATAGGCGAAACTAGAACTAAACTCGGATAAGACTATTTGCAACGCAATTGAAAATCTTCAAGCATACACACGTGTGTGTTTGTGTGTGAGTGTGTGTGAGTGTGTGTGGGTGTGGAGAGGGGGGGGAATAGGGATTAGGAGAGGAAAACGGTATGCGACACATTCGGTATACAAAGCCGACTTAATGAGCCTACCTCCCCTTACACTCCACTTTTCTCTCTTGCCCTTTGCTATATTCGCATCCATTGCACTATGGAACAAGTTCACGATTTTTCTTTGGCATACATTTTTCTTAATGTTAGGTGACATTTTTCTATAAATCAATTTTAATATTTTGACAGAAATTCCAATTATAGAGTGCTAGAGAAACGAAATTTGTCATGAACTTAAACCAATTTAGAAATTAAACTTTTCCGTTTTTAATTGGATCATTTTTTCACAGCTCTTCACATTTGACTCTCGGCAAAACCCAAATTTTTTAGCATAAATGCATCGAAAACAAATTTAAAAACTCAAGCCAAATAATAAATGTATAACATACATAATAAAAACCTTCAAATATTTTCTATGATAAAGTTGTTTTTTCTTAATTTTCTCAAGTTTATCTTTTTTCTTCGATATTTTTTCGTTTTCGAACAGTTAATGCATATATCTGTAATTCATTAATATACAGTTTAAAATTAAAAACAATAATTTTATAGCCATTTATATTTGCCTTACTTTTACGATTTGTTGACTTTAAAATTCAATGTTAATTCGAAAGAAATGCTGGCATACGTTTTAAAGTTCCTCAAAAATCGTAAAAACAAAAATACTTTTTATTTGATCAGATTGAGAAAATCAAAAAAATGTCAAATGAAAACATCGAACCTTTTCACATAGTGGAATCCATAGTAAGTCTGTCTGTTGGCATCATTTGGCTGCCTTTGAGTGTGTGTTGGTGTGTGTGTGTGTGTGTGTGTGTGTGTGTGTTGGCTTATTTCCCAGCTTGTCGCTTTCATGTTGTACAAGTTTGTGCGACAACTCGAAGCCAAGACTCGAGGCAGAAGAATCGACAGACATAGATGCATAAGTTTGTCTATGTCGCTTCACTTGCAACTCTCGAAACTGGAAACTCAAACACAAATCTATTGACAAAAATTGCCCTTAACTTTTGCATTTGATTGCCTTTAACTAATATGCTATGCCACACCAAACACACACAGACACACACACACACTAAGCTATTTACCTGTTGTGTCTGTATTTAACTTGAACTTTTTCCTAGCTTCCCTCACACTTTCCTGAATTGAAGAGCTGACACACACACACTCACACACACACATACACACACACCTATCCATTCAACTCATTTGTAATTCCCCTGAGCACGTATTTCTGTTGTTATCTTAATTTGTTTTTTTGGGTAATTAGAATTTTATTGTCATTTATTCAAATTTATTCATGATATTTCATAATTTTCCCATTTGAAATGTTTTCCTCTATTTATTTGAAATTTTCCTATAGTTATTTATATTTTTAATAATTATATTTGGATTAAATTCATCTATTTCCATTTCTAATATCAAATGCGATTTTTCTAGCAATTCGGCTGCACTTTTATTACAATTTATTTGTCTTTCCATTCGGTTTATCAATATAAATGGTAATTTTATTCTAAATCTAATTTTTTTAAAATTTTATGGTGATTTTTGTTTTGAATTTTATGTTCTGTGGTTTGCCTAACCAAATGAAATATGGAAACATATTGAAATTTAGTGTAAACACAAGACTTTTATTTGAATTTTGCTCCCCAGCAGTTTATTGGATATATCAGTTATAATATTTTTATTTCCACCTTTGATATTTTTTAATAAATTTTCTGTTTGTCGTTTCATTTTTTTAATTTTCCTCTTTCTTTCTTTATTCTTTCTTTTTATGCCGTTCCTTTTCATTCGCTTATTTATTAAAATTCATGTTGATTATTTTGATTTCCGTTTATTTCATTTAATTTCCTTTTTTGTCAGTCAATAAATTCGATTTATTTCATTTCATTGTATTTTTTTAACGATTCTTTTTAATTAACATTGTTAGTCGTATATTTTGTGCCATGTACAATATTTGCAGATGCTCTTTTTTCGTTTCGTTTCATTTGTCTCTTTAGTGATTCACTTTGCTTTTATTCTTGTGCTTCTTCTTTCAATTCATTTCATATGGTAAGTTTTTGTTCCCTTCAGACGCATTGTAAATCCAATTTGTTTATAATATTAAGGCCAAATGACTGTGATGAGATGAGCTGCTTTTTCTTCTCATTATTCGGCCTCTCTCTCTTTATCTTTCTCCCAGCTAGCAAAAGAGAGAGTTATAGAGAAATAGAGAGAGAGAGATAGAGCACGCATTGTCCGGTTTTGGGCCATTTCTCTAGCGGCAGAGACAATAAATCTCACATACAATTTATTGACAATGCTTGGGGCGTTGAGCAAACAATGTCCTTCCGGCGCTGTGATGCAACAAAGGATGCTCGCACCACATAGACACCACCACCATTCCCCGCCCCGCCGGGAAAGATAGACAGACAGACAGACGGACAGACAGATGGGGAAAAGCGGCGGAAAAACGGAGGAAAAACGCTGCGGATTACGCTCTATGCTACCGCATTGCCTTCTTTTTTTCACGGTTTTTTTTTTTTTTTTTTATTAACAATTAACGCAACATTCGCTGCGATGCTTTTGTTTATGTTTCTTGCCGTTCTTGTTGTGTGATTTATGGTTAGCTAAAGGATCCTGACGCTCAACATTATTATTATGTTTGCATTCGCGCTATTTCACTTGTATATCCTGTGATTACCAAGGGTTCGTTGTAGTGCATACTTAGGTATACTTGAACATAAAAACTATTGAGTAACCCACATTAAAAAAATCAATCAAAGACTGCAAAAATTTATCATTAATTTTAAAATGTAAGCTAACTAATAAAATGATTATTAAAATTTAAAAAATAAATTAAAATAAATAAAATATTATAAATAAATTATCATCTAAACAAAGCGTTGATAAACAAATGTTCTTAACAAAAATGTTACAATATATTCTCTTCGCTCCATCGAAATGTTATATCGTACTAGCTTATATCTGAGCTTTACAGGCTATCTACAAGTCGATTCTTTCCTACCACGAATACCATTACTGGCTGTTATTGTTTATAGCTTCTCCAGTAGCTGATTCTAGTGAATGTCCTTTAGTGTACATTTTCCAAAAGTCAATATGTTAAATGATTGTCATTCGCCCCGAACAGCTAAAGAATAATTTCTGCAATTGAAAAAATACTAAAATAATTCCCAATTTTGTTTGCCCTTCACATAAAGTTTTTAATTTGCAATTGACAAATAATGAAAGAAATTTATTATAATTTATTTAAAAAGACTCATTAAATATGTTCTAGCTTCTGGGAAAATACTCTCCACTTCTATTAAATTAATCTTAATTTTTTTTCCATAATTTTTCGGATGGAGAGAATTTTAAAAAGGATGGTGCATAAACTGTCTCCGAGTGGAGAGAAAGTGTAGAGAATTAATATGACAAAGCTTTATGAGCTTTGCTATAAAACGTGCACAAAAACAAAACCAGCAAAAGAAGCTTTTGCTCCTTCCTATAAAACTTGCGCATTACAAAAGCTTTTTATAATTATAGCAGCAATAGCAGCGCCATCTAGCGGCAGTTGCTTGAGTTACATTTGAAAGAAATCGAATAAAAATGTGGTGGAAAGTTCAGAGAGAGAATTTTGTAGCAAGACAAAGCTTAGAGAGGGAGAGGAAAGAGAGAGAGAGAGAGAAAGGAAGAGATGAGAGAGAGAGATAAAGAGAGAGAGAGATAAAGTGAGAGAGAGAGATAAAGAGAGAGAGAGAGAGAAAGAGAGAGTTAGACTAGAACAATTAATTTAAATGAATAAAAATTACAACTGCATTATAATTGAAACATGACACATGAAAGTGCTTAAAAATAAAAAAATACCCTGTAACAGGCTCTATATAGACAGTCGAATTGTGACTCATGGATTGGCCGGCAATAATACTCATTAAAACTTAATTAAACAAATGGCAATTTTCGTAATGAGAAGATCTAATATTGTAGCTAATTTAATAAAATAAAATAATCAAAAAAATCAATAAATAATCAATTTTTTTTTTTGGAAAAAAGATTTAGCCAAGTTTTCAATCAAAACTCCTGAAAGCATACCCTGTCTATACAGGAAAAGTAAAACAGGGTATACCTTAAAAATGATACAAATATTTGGCTTTAAAAGTTGTTGTTGTTGTTTGGGAAGGCTGGCTAATAAATTTGTAGTTACAAAATTGTTGTAAATTATTTGGTGTTGAACAATTTTTATTGTCATCCTTGACTTTTGTTTTAGAGTTGCTGCTGCAACTGTTGGTTGTTGTTGTATTTGTTGCCGCTGCTGCTGACAACGACATAAATAAATTGTTTCGTTTGTTTTAATTTGTTGCCGTTGCAGTTGCAGTTGTTGTTGCTGTTGTTGCTGTTGTTGTTGCTGTTGCTGCTGCAGTTGTTGGTGGCTGCCTCTGTTGCTGTCAGTTTTATGTTGCTACTTTTTGCGTGCAACCGCCCAAATGCCACCCGCTGTGACATTGCCTACAAAACAGCAATAAAAAATGCAACGCTGCGGCAACTGTTGTTGTTGTTGCCGTTGTTGCACAGTTGCCGTTGTTATGGTCATACAAAAATTTGGGTCACTGCGGCAATGTTTTTGTTGACTAACGCACACAACTTGCAGCTAATGCCGGGATATAGCCACAGGAGTTGCCGCTTTCTACTTGCCACTTGCCACTTTCCACTTGCCCCTTTAGTTGATGCTTAAAGCGATTTACAACACTGGCAAACACAGAGCAATTGCTGACCCGTTGGCCAGCCAACAGAATCGGGATTTGTTACATGTTCCTCCTGCTGTCCAGGCCCCAAAAACATTGGCTAATGACTCGGACTCCGACTGACATTGGCACAGCCCCAGTTAAGCTGCTTTCGGGGTCAACAGCGAGGCTTTCAACTTTAAAGAGCATTTCTTACACCGTTAGTGGTTTCTTGATTTTTTAACATTTTATTTTAAATATCACCTCTTGAAGCACATCAGATTTTAAGCAGGATACAACAGGCACTTCCATTCACACAATCTTGCGAGTTTACTTGAGATATCTTATTAAAGAAAACAATTTTATATACTAAGCAATTTCCTGAACTTTGACCCCGAATTGAGCTTCGCTAAGCGCTGTCTTACTGCTCGATAAAATTGTCTGAGCTATGTTCTGTGCAAATTTCAGCTTTCCAGGCTTAACCGCTGATATATTAGGACAACGTATTTGATCTATATACATAGATTTAATTGTTAGAAAAACACCAAATTACAATTTTTATACACAATTATAAATATAATTTTCATGAAATATACCAGAAAACTAAAAGGAATTTTTTATAAAAATTGTTTTAAAAATATTAGATGAAATTGCCAAAGAAAAAAAAAAATTTAATTATATACATAATTATTTAGGCGAGAATTTTTTAGCCATTCACAGCATGCGCACCGGTTGTCAAACTTAAATCGGGTTTGTTCTCTAAAAATCGGGTCACATTCTGAAAAAATGTCATACCCAAAATACTTTAACCTATTAGGCCGTTGCAAACAACCAACGGAAAATGAAAGTGTGGGTAAAAAAATGCTCATCTGAAGGATACTAAAAACATAAAGCCTTCAGCTCTTTCTTTTTTCAATTATAGTTGTTTATAAATTTTTTATAAATTAAATTCTACCTATCCTTCTCGGCTGCCTCGTCTTTAGCTCTAGCTATTTGCAATTTTCTCTTTCTTCCGCCTCACTTTATTATATTTATTTATATAGCAGCTTAAAAATGGGAGAAGCATAAGAATGAAGCAAATTAAAAAGCGATAGCCACAAGTATGTAAAAAATGTAGCATACTTTTCAGCGCAGCGAACAAAGCGCACAGACACAATTGATACAAACATGGAGAGAGAGAGAGAGAGAGAGTGAGTGAGTGAGTGAGTGAGAGAGAGACAGAAAGTTGCTGATGAAATGTGATGTGCGTGTGTTAAAACTTGTGTATGTACATTTATCAAATTGTTTTTGTTGTTGCATCTGGAGCGCAAATAAGTGGTTTATGATGATGCCCTGCCCTCTCACACTCGCACTCACACACACATGCACACACACACACTAAGCCACATACACACAGGCAGTCGCATGACACCATGGGCATCTCACCCATTTTTTTCACAAGAATTAATTAGGAATTCGAGAACGAAGCTGGATTTCTTTTAAGTGTATAGTGTTTTTACATGATGATTATTCATTTCATTTCTTTTTGTTTACCTAAGTTTACACATTTTAAAATGAAAACGATTTAAACAGCAACAAGTTAGGTTAAACTAACATAACTGAAATTAAATTAAATTACATTTAATCATTGACTTTTAATTTGATCTTTTTCACAATTACATCGAGTCTTTGAATTTTTGTTAAGGGCATATCAAACTTACAAAGACTATCATATGGAAATATTGTTTCATATATTCAAATATTCACGATATGGTTGGCATAAACTCGGTATGTAATGCCTGACAACTTAACAGTGACGCGCTCTGTTAACATTTTCTGTTATGTAACATTGTAGCTTAACGGGCGTTAAACACAAATGAAATTCACATAGATAAAATATAAAGAAAATATTAACTATATATAAATATATTAACAAAAGAGAAAATAAATAAGTAAATAAAATGGGCGTCTATTTAATGAGTGTCTTTAAGTAACAAAATTCGTTAAGTCCACAAAAATAGATAAAGTGCCCATAGTGCAAGGGACGCAGCTTGCAGCAATTCGATTGTTGTTGTTGTTGCTGTTGCCGAATCATTTTGCATTTTTACGAGCTGGCATTGGCAAAGTCCTATGTAATTGTTGTTGTTGTTGTAATTGATATGGTTGTTGTTACCGTTGTTGTTGTTGTTGTTGTTGTTGGCTAAATGCTTTTGTGGGTGCGGCTATAAATTGTTTATACGGTTCACTTGACTTCGGGGCCATTTTGGGATCAGATTGTTCAACACACACACACACGCACACACACACATAGAGATGCATTGCCAATTTGCACATTTGACTGTGCGTGTGTTGTTGTCGTTGTTGTTGTTGTTTTATGTTGTCCGACAACGTCATGTACATTGCACGTGTTCGAAAATCTATTAAGCGTTGATAATTTCCCAGTTTTTTATGAGCTGCATGCACATAACTTCCTGTATGTGTGTGTACTGTCAATGTGCGCGTGTCCGTGCATGTTCATGCATGTCCGGCTGCATTAAAATTTAATTTAACAACAACAGCAGCCAGCAAGTGCGTTTATAAATTATTTGGAATATTGTTTGCAGCATTTAAACTAAAGAAACGAAGTGAGAATACCCTGGCAAGTTCCAGAAAGTTGTAGAAAATAGATGGATGATACCCTGTATTTTTATACATATGGAGTTTGTCACAAACATGTTTAAGTATCTAAAGTTAATACAACTTTTCAACTAATCTCTTATTTTTAAGTCATGAGTCAACTTATGGCTAAATTTCTATTTGAGTTATAGAAAATAGCCAAATAATTTTATATGTTTTTCTTTTTTAATAAGCGTCAAATTTCATTGCTTAAAATTTCAGTTATTTCAATTTGCTTTATTTTATTATTTTTCAAATTTTTGTTGATGTTATTCCATATAGTGCTTAATTGCGGAATGAAATTGGAAATATATAAAACCACAACAATAAATAGCAAAACGAAAGCGAAAAAGTCACAAAACGAACAATGCGCAATTAAAATGAATGCAGGCAATAAATTGAATTAAACTTGACACCAAGTTGATAATTAGATTAGCGAAAAACAAGAAAAGTACTCGACACTTGGCAAAAGTCGAAGTTGAAATGCCCTAACTTTAAATGGGTCCAAAGGTGGACATTTTATTTTATTATATTCATGTTCATTATTATACATATATTCAAGTTCAAAAGACAACTCAACACGGAACTTTCACAGGGTATTTTGGTAATCGAATTAAGGTCTGTAAAAAGTTTCAAACATGAAAAGCAAGCAATTACGTATTAAAGAACATTAAAAAAATCGTACCATGTATAAATATAATATAATTGAAAATGAATACCGCAAAGTGGCGAAAACTATGTAATAAATATAAAAAAAATGTTGCTGCAAGTGAAATAATTACAAATATTATTGGTACAGTATGTTAAAGATAGAAAGAAATATTTTCTGAAATGTCTGTTTAATACATTTGACATTCTTTTCACTTGTCTTTCTCGATATTTGCTGATAACCTTGCGTATACGTAATATGTGTATTAATGGAATCTCATTTAAATTCATAAAAACTATGTATATGACTTTGTATGGATATGAAATTGCTTATTTGTTTGTATTGAGATGCATTAAACAGAGTTATATTTAAAAAGAAGTTCACTGAAAAGTTGTGTTGAGAAATAACATTGAATAAACGACAACTAAATTTTTCTGAAGGAATTTGTTACTTGTTTGTTTATACTTAGATTCGATTATATTTTTTGAACGATGTAGTGAGTTAATTAAATCGATTTAAAGAGTTAAGTTCGCTGCATTTTATGGTGAACTTTGCTAGAATTTTTCCAGAAGCTTCAAGCTCTCAAATTTCTCTCTTTTCTCGTTCTCGATGTTGTATTTTTATAATGTTTCTGGGAAAACTTCTCTAATCTGTTATTGCTTCTCGCATTTCAATGAATTGCTGTTACAAAATATCATTTAGCTTTTTTTTAAGCTTCTCACTTCTTGAATCACTTGTCTCAATGCTTCGCTTTGTTCTCAGTACTTCTTAATTTTCATGCTAATTCTTGAGTTAAATTTGTGCATTATTAAAAGGAATCTTTTGTGTCACACCTACGACATACACAGACCGACATTCGCATTTGCGACCTCGAGGCAGCCATTTTGTTTTAGCCTTTTTTTTTAGCTGTTTTTGATTGTAGCCGCGAAATTTTGCGCAGTGTGTGAATTGTTTTTAAGCCATGACAACAATAATATAGAAAATGGCTTAGTTGTTGTTATTGCTGTTGTTGTTGCTGTTGTTGTGGCACTAAAATCTTAACCATGAAATGTCTTGAGGCTGGAGACTTTGAATTTGTAAGACGTCGTTGTCCTTCGTGTCCGCGCACTTTGTGTTGTTGTCATTGTTGTGTGCCAGTTTTGTTTGTCAGCTAACATGAAATGAGAATTGTGAAAGGAAAGGAAAGGAAACGACAGGTGGAAAGGGGAAAGGGGAAAGCGGTTGTGGGGAGGAATCTGCGCTTTTATGGCCTGCCATATAACTTATATGGATGCATGGAAGAAGTGAAAGTGAAATCTGAAAATCAAATGCGACGCCATTTATTTGAAAATTCAGTCTTTATGCCCTTGAAATTTGGAATTGTATTGAAATTTGAAACGCATCAAAAACACAATCATGTACTAGTGTAAGTTCAAATACTGAAATCAAAATTTTAAAATTGACAAAAAAGAAACAAGCTGTCGATATATCTCCAAAAAAGCCAATGTATTGAGTTTTTCCAAAAAAAAGAAAAGTAAGAAATAATTAAAAAGATTTTCAATGTCATTTTGATTATGATTTGGCTTCTTAATTCATTAAGCATTTCAATTTCATTCGTTTCGTTCACATAATTTCTTGCCTTAAGATTTGGATTTTATCTCGCGTCAGTGTTGGGATTAACATGACTATTACTTCAAGCTAATAACCTGGCTATAACTTGATAAGCAGACTTCTGAAATTATGTTTGGCCAAGAGAAAGAATCATTGATTTGAGTGTCTTCAAATTCACACGCACATCAAATTGCAGCTGAACAGTCTTAACAAAGTTGCTGTGAGATTCGTTTGGTATTATGGCCACTTTAGACCAGAGTGCGATTTTTGGGATTAACGTTGAAATGATTTTTGTTTGTTGTTTGTTCTAAGCTCTCCATTGCTTATCTGTCGATATTGTTGCAGTTATAATTGCAGTTGTGTTGTTGTTGTTCTTGCACTTGGCCAATTGTTTTCTTCTTTTTTTGGGCATAAAACAAAAATTCAACTCGAATTTGAAACTCGTTGAGAAATACTCACAGCTTGGACAGTTTATTTTTAGACCCTGTAGGTATCTAGGTGACTGGGTCTGATTAGTTTGTCAAAAAATAAAAAATAAATTAGAGCAAAGTGCGAAAGTAAAACTAAACCTGGTTTACTTATTTCATAAAAGCTAAATGAATAAATAATTAACTAAATAAATATATTAAAAAATAAATTATTAAATAAATACAAAAATAAATAAATAAGTAAATAGCTAAATAAATTGAAAATAAAAATAAAACCAGATTCGATTTATTATTGTAAGTTCTTTAAGGAAAAAGTAGAGTACAATAAACAAATTGAAACATGAAGTTTATGAAGTATACGAGTTTTAACAGTAAAAGCTACAGGGTCGCTCACAGTCGGGTTCACTCAACTGTGGCCTTTATCTACCAGTTTCTTGTATTTTTTGGTACTCTTTTATTTTGTTGTGCTCTTGGAGTTTGCAGACTTTTCGACGTCTCAATGGTTGGTTGACTCTGTGGACTGTGGACTGTGGGCTGTGGGCTGTGGGCTGTGGGCTGTGGCAGTGGCAACCACTCAACCACTTGGTGGGGCAGTCAGCACAGTTTAAAGTCAAACTCGAGGCTAACAGACAACGAAACTTGGCGAAACAAAACTCAAGAATTGAGCAACTGCGAAAATGGGCAAACTGTAAAAGTGTGCAACAAAAAGTAGCAAGTTGTGCAGACAGTGGCGCTTAAAAGTTAACAGTTATGACCGCGACTACTGAGGAATGTGCCAGTGGCAAGTGGCAAGTATCTGCAGCTTTCTGGGCACTAGTATCTTGTAGATACTTTTAGCCCAGGGCCAGAACCCATTACATCATATTGTCCATGAGAGTTTCTGCTTCTTTTTGCTTCGTCTACTAACTCTTGGCTGGCCTGTGGCATCTGTTAGCCATATCTGAGAGGAAGTAGGGGAAAACGGTGTAAAAGGTGGTGGAAAGGGTAGTCAATAAGTTAACTGGTCTGTAAATTGTCTGGCCCAATGGCTGTTGGCGTTTTCGTGGTTGTATCTATTAAGTTAAGCCCTCAAGCTATGGCAGAATAACTGCATTCATAAAACAGCATCCACGTCCAGCTTTGCCAACCTGTTGAGGTAATCATTAAGTAGTCTGGCAACGCTGAGAAGAAATTATGAAAATTTCTCTCACGATTTTTCTGTCAGTTTAAAACTTTAAGATCAAGAGCGTTGCCAATTTGGTGAGGGGCAAATTTAACTATATGGCAACTTTGCAGACACACATTAAGCCTGTTTAAGCTGTAATCTATCAATAGAATACTGCACTCAATTGGTAAAGTCAACCTGTTAAGTAAAAAAGTTAAGCTATCTGGTAACGCCAGCAAATAATTTTCATTAATTTCAAACATGGCAATTTTATACAATTGTTTTAATTTCAATTCAAAAAATTAACCATCTGGCAACGTCACAATTAATTTAATTTTCAATTGAGCAAATTGATTAGTAAATATTAAATTCAACAAATCAATTATTGTTGATTACATTTGACAAGTTAATTATTTAAAATGCAATGAATCGAATTGAACGGTCTGGCAACGTTGCTAACCTTAAAAACGGGCAATTGTGAGCATTTTCACAAATTTTCCAGCCTTCGCTGCTGTCATTAAAAAAAATCCAATTTCTCGACTTTATCAACCAATTCGGTAACCGGTTTGAACACTTTTGTCCCACTGTGCATCTCTGCAGCTCTGTCTTATGCGAGTTGGCACTGCAAATTGCATTTATAGCCAGATTGCCAGCGACTCTTCTGCTCAACTTCTCATCGTTCGGTGAAGCCCTGTAGCAATAACCTAACTCAATCCAGTCCAGTCCAATTCAATCCAATCCAACCCAATCCAACCACCCACCACCCACCTCTGCACCACCTGCACCACTCACTACCTGTGGATCAATTTGTTACCGTTTTAATTAGTTCTTCAACTTTTGTTCATTGATATCAGGAAAAAAAGTGGAGGAAAACATAATTAAATAAAAATAGAAATGCGATAGGAAATGTGAATGCGAAGTAACGAATTGGAAATACTCTGTTTTTTTAAGTTTATAATATGTACATATATTAACATTTTATTATTATAAAAATGAGCTATTTTTCAATCGATAAAAGTTGTCTGATTTTAAGCAAAAGAAATTTTATATTAATAATTCTTTTAATGACCATAACTGAGAATAAGTCAAATTTATTGAATTTAATTTAAATAAATTAATTTTGAAATTGTATTAAAATGCATAAAATAATTTGAAAATTATAATAAATATATCTTATACTAAAAGTTATGTTGAAATGGAAAATCAATTTGTGGCAGTTGATTTGTGTTAAAATGTTTGAAAAAATAAGTATGACATTTTGGAAACACTTGACACTGGCAAACTATTTGACAAAATCATCTAGCGCTTGGAAAGAGTATACTCATAATTAATAAAAAAAAAGAAAAAAAGAAAAACATAAATAAAATTGCTACGTCAAATATCAGGCTACAGGTCAAGTGATTCGAGTTGTTGTTCTTGTTGTTGAGTTGCTGGTTTAATTGGCAAGCGTATCAAATTATAGAGAGCAAACACAAACAACAAAAACACACACACACACACACACACAGACAGAGTCACAGACACAACATCAACTAGAAATGCATTGAAGCGTTTTGCGTAATCAATTAATTAACTACAAAATTGTACTCACAGCGTTGTTAATGAAGTTGCGGGCAAAAAGTGATAGCAAACAAACGACAGACCGACAGGCAGACAGACAGAGAGAGAGAGAGAGATAGAGAGAGAGAGAGACAGAAAATAACAACAAACAATTGCAGCTCATTTGACTATTTGCTGCAATTTGAATTGGCCAACAACACAAAATGTTGCACAGCAGCTAAACATTTTAGGTATGTGTGCGGTGTGTGTGTGTGTGTGTGTGTGTGTGTGTGTGTGTGTGTGTGTGTGTGTGTGTGTGTTTGTGTATGCTTGTGTATTTTGGCATGCTCTATTAAGCCGTAATGAGATTTGGTAATTGATTGAGCTCGGCACAGGTTAAAAGAGTTGCACCGACATTCAAAGCCAAAACTAAAAAAAACAACAACTTCAATTGATTGATGGCACAAAACAGCTGTAGGCACTATTAGCATTGGCTAGAATGCTCGACTAAGGGTTACCCTTTAGTGGGGTAGTATAAACATAAGCAGTTGTTTATACAAGAATATTTGAATTTCTATCAAATATACCGCAATTAAATTACAATATTTATTTATATATTTTTTTAATGTCAACTAAGTAAAAATGACCAATATTAAAGTAAAAAAAATTAAAGTACAATTAAAATTAAGCAATACATAAGTATAAATATTAACTAAGTTTGAATGGAAATGCCCCTCGATCTGGTTTTGAGTCTCTCAACTTTAAGATCCATCAGTTTGGCACAAGTCTATCATGCCCTGTGTCGGACCAACTGTCAACGGGATATAACTGGGCTCAAAAACCAAAACAAATGTTGCAAACTGGTTTCCAATTGAGTGGCATGCAACAGCGGTCGCCATCAAAAGAGTTTCTCGTTTTCGAATTTCGAATTTCGCGCCCAAATTCCGTTACCGTTTCAGTTTCACGTTTTCCGTGAATTTTAGCCGCGGCCTTTGCTAATTTCCATGGCATTTTAATGGCATTTTAAAGGTCTCGAAGGCAGCGCGAAAAAAAAGGAATTAAGAGAGAGAGAGAGCGAGAGAGAGAAAGAGAGCGAGAGAGCGAGAGAGAAGAGCCTCTTTGGGCGATAGAATAGTGACCTCTATTTCTCAAATTTTGTTGCTGCAAAAAAGGTTGTTTTTTCAGTTCATTTTCAATCCAGCTAAATGGAGAAGCGAATAGTGCCAAAAAAAAAAAGAACAAATAGAAAACCCAACAAACGGGCAAAATCTGATCGAATTATGCATGCACTTTAAAAGGTTGACCAGCGAGTGGAAAGAGTGTGAAAAACGGACTAAAAAATAGATCAACAAGAGAAGAGTTAACGTTTTGTTAAAGAGAAGGTTACTTACATAAATTGTTGGAAAACGTTTTGTGGAACATTATTACTTAAATGGATTTATCTAAGAGATTGTTTTGTGTTCAATACTTTGTGATCAAGTGAATTTGGAACCACTTGGATACTTTCACAATTGAAATTGGGAATTTCTTAAGCCATTTGACCTTCCGATGAACAAGTCAACACTTGTTAGCTGCTTTCGAAAAAAAAAGATTGACTCAGTGATTCAATCGGTCAATGCGGTCAGAAACAGGCGATGAGTCCATCAATTATTTATTTTGCCTAAGGGTCAATGTCAACAATTAGACATGTTCTACAAATCTCTCTGTCTGGTTTGGTGGTTTTGAAACCAAGCCAGAAAAACCTTCTAATGCCAAAGAAATTAGAAAACTATTTAAACTTTTTCTTAAATTGAATACAAATTCAATATATAAATTTTCAATTAATTTTATTTAGTAAATTTTGAACAAATTTCCATTTTTCTTTTACCCTGTTTCCATTTACTATTTTAAACATTTTTAAACAAACTTTCAAAGCATAGTATATAGTGAAAGTCTGTCTAATTGTGATATTTTAGTTTTTCGGCATGTAAGTTCTTTGAACTAGCACACCCAACAACTGGCAAAATTTGCAGGGTATGCGACAGAAAAACCAGAGCACACTTTTAAGCGCTAGCTGCGCTTTTACAATTTTCTTTAATGCCCACGAATCGCGAGTAGCTCGCTCTGCCCTTCTCCCCCTCTCTCTCTCTCTCTCTCTCTCTCTCTCTCTATCTATCTTTCCATCTCTTTTCCACTCTGTTGCTTCATTTGGTGGCTTAAAAATAAAATCTCATGGCAGCAACAGCAGCTTTTGTGTCCTTATCTCGCCACACAGCAGCGAGCTCCAAAAAAGACCCAACAAAAAATCACAAGAAGTTCCACACTTGTTATACCCGTACCTGGCAGAGTATGTGGGTATGCTGTGTTAGGTAAAATTAAATAACAGAGAGAGAACGAAGCGTGATAAACATTATAAAGTATATATATACTCTTATATATGAATAATCAAATCTGTTAGACTTGAAGAGCTCGAAAAACTAAAATGTAACACTATAAATATAATTTTACATATTACATTTTAAATTTCTTTAAAAATTAATATTTTACTTTTTAGATATCCATTTTCTTCCCAGATTTTGATTGGGCTTCTTTTTTACTAACTTTTAGAGGGTATTTTAAGTTAAACGGAAGCATTATTAAAATACTAATCAACTTTAATGGGCACACGGTACAAAAAATGGGAATTTATCATTCAATCCCTTTGTAGCAATATGACAGCTTAAAAAAATATATGTTTACTGTATGCAAATAGATTTACTCAGTAAAAGTATGTAAAAATTTGTGTTCAAAAAACGTTTAACATTAAAATGCAGAAATGTAATTTTTAGATACAAATTTTTGCATATTTGTATTAAGTAACGGGTGTATCGTAGTCGGTGACTCGACTATGATAATCTTACTTGTTATTTATTTAAATATTTTTCTGCACACTCTTAACGTGTAGTTGTGTGTGTGTGTGTGTGTGTGTGTGTCTGTGTGTGTGTGCGTCTGTGTGTGTGTATGTGTGTGTGTGTGTGTGTGTGTGTGTGTGTGTGTGTTACCATAGACGTAAATTGTATAACCTTTATAACGTAGCAAATTTTTGGATGTCATATCCTTCACCTAATTTGAGTGCCTTTTTTCCCATCCCCCATCCCCCTCTCCGCCAACGCCAACGCCACCGCCTCTCCCTCCACCCGCAGCTTTTCAGGCTGTGTCCAGCATGAAAACTAGATTATGGTCAACATTTTTTTTGTTTGTTGGGTTTCCACCTGCTTTCTAGTTCTTTCGCTCTTTCGCGTTCTCGCTGCTTCTGTTTATTTGGAGAGGCCATTTTATTTTATGTGGTCAACGTTGCGGTCAAATATTTTCCTTTTTTTACCAACAATTAAATGTAAAGCTAGCGGGAAAAAAGGCTGAAAATAAGACAAGAATTCTAGCTAAATGCGCGAGGCGGAAAAAGAAAAGAAAAACATAATTTACTAGCTAGACAAAAGGGTTACAAATGTAGCTCACTGTGTGTGTGTGTGTGTGTGTGTGTGTGTGTGTGTGTGTGTGTGTGTGTGTGTGTGTGTCGGCCTTTCATTTTGGTTTTCATTCTATTTTTTTTGTTTGATTTTTGTTTTTTGTTTTGTTGTCGTCGTTATGGTCTAGTTATCTCTATTTATTTATGCTATGCTACTTTGTAGCCTCAGTCTTAGTTCCAGTTCCAGTTCCAGTTCCAGTTCCAGTTCCAGTTCCAGTTTCAATTCCAGTTTCAACCTCAACCTCAGTTTCAGCTTCAGCTCCGGTCTCGTCCATTGTCCTGCCTCTACTTTTTGTGTGAGTTTTGCTTGTTGTTTTTGGCAGCTTTTACTTTTCTGACACACACACTCACACACACACACTCACACAGACACATACGTAGCTTACCTGGCTTTTAAGGCAGCCATTATGTTATTACAGCTGCTCTCTCCCTATCTGTGGAAATGGATTTAGACCGTAAAACTGCAGATAATGGATAGTCAGCATACCTCACGTATGTGTGCGTGAGTGTGTGGGTGTGTGTGTACAGTTTTGTTGAAGCCCACACACACACACACACACACACACACACACACACACACACCAATTAACAACAACAGATAAAAGCAGTCAGTGGCACACAGAGCGTATGCGTAATCACAAAACGCAACTGTTTGCTTCCGACTCTTTATGATTCTTTTAGTTGCCATTGTTATTGCCATCTGTCTACCCTTTTATACCCTGTAATTAGCTCAGCAGTAAAGTCCACTCCTCAACTTGAAAGATACAGATAAAGTACAACATTTTTTTCACTCTGTTTTCTTGACCAACTCAAATTGAATCAAGAATTGATTAGAAGTTTATTTTAATTTTTGTGTGATAGATGATTTACTAGATTTTCGGTAAATTTTTTTACCATTTCAAAGTTTGGGAAGAGAGTTGATTTGAAATTAATATTCTTAAGAAAATGCCTAATTATTTCTTCTACCAAATACTTGAAAATCAGAGCTCTAAATATTTCCAAATAAATTTTAAATATTATAAAATAAATAAAGAGTTTTTCTTATCGCAATTTCATAACTGATATTTTCATTTAAATCCATGAACATATTTCAAAATATGCTAAAATGTATACGAAATTGTGCTTCTAAGTTTATTTTATGACAGGGTATTTATTCAGTCGAATACCTTTGCTCGAAATGTGTGTTTTTTTTGTATTTTGGCTAATGCTTTCTCTGGGCTTTTTTAATGAGTAGTTGAAGCTTTTTGGAGTGAAGCAAATTTACAGTCAATTAAATGCTGAGCCCCGCAGCGCCTACCAGTTTCCCCTTCGCCCCCTTCCACCGCCCTCCCGTTCATCCACCCTTGTGACTTCTCCCCCGCTTGGAAGCAACCCCAACAACTCTGCTTGATGATGAGAGACGGCGACTCTTACCAAATTATGCCTAATGAGCTGAGCCAGCGGCCAGGGAGGCGAGTCGAGGTTAGCTGGAATGGCTAAAGATTCCCCCTACAGTGGGATATCCCAGAATGAAAGAGAGAGAGAGAGAGAGAGAGTGAGTAAAAGAGAGAGGGAGTGAGAGCTGATGAGTGTTGCCACAGGCAATGGGCGCGTTAGCACGAATACATAATTACAATCGAAACTGCTTTTCATTAATTTCAAGTGTGCTTCAAATAAAAAAAAATATAAAAAAAATTCAAATAATGGACGAAGCAAAACTGGCAGAGGCGACATTTAACAAGGCGAAACTGAACAGCCAACAAAAGCAACACAAATCAAAAAAAAAATATACCAGATGGAAGAAAAATCTTCGACGCCGAAGACTTGATACCCTTGTCGAGTTTAATATCTTTAGAAAATTTTAAATTTTTTAAACTTGTGTTTTGTATTTTTGGGGAGTGTATTTTGTAATTGCTTTCAATTAGATTTACTTCTAAAACTGATAAAAACTGCAAACTGCTCACAGCTTTATCTAAAACATTCTTTTCGTAGCTTACTTTTATGAAGTTGGGAATACCTTAAACAAGCGGGATCTGAGCTCGGGAGCATTACAAAAATAGCTCGGTTAGAGTCTTCCTTTCAAGAAAAATAACGGAGAGAGCAGCAGCTGCTCCCAGAGCCAATGCGTGCCCATCGCTGCCTTATACTGAAGGTTGGTTTCTGACCTAGTTTTGTGAACTCAGCTCGTCGTACTGCTCAGGAATAAATGTATATAATTTATGTCTCCTTTCATGCGTTACAAGTTGTATGACAAACTATTATATCCCCCACAAGAGTATACAAAAATGTGAAAATAATGTTGTGTAGTATTAATTTGAAAGCCGAGGCGAGGGTCAGAATCAACTCGAACGAGACGAATTCTTGGGGAGAAGCGAAAAGAGAATAAAGAGAATAAAGAGAATAAAAGTAAAGGAAAAAGAGGGACAGGAAAGAGGTTGAAAGCAGCTGCTTAAGGGTTCCAAATGGGGTTAAGAGCTAGCCAACAGTTTAGCAGCTTAAGATTTCTGTTTCAAGGGAGAAGGAGCATTGGGATGAAAACAAAAAGGGGTGTAAATCAGACAAATTGCAAATATGACGGGCTGAGAAAAAAGCTGAAACATAAATAGGATTAAATCAGTCAATTGACAGAGGTGAAAGGCAAAGTGAAAGGCCACGAATTGGCTAAAGCACTAGACTATTCTGAAGTGTATGAATTGTACTCAGCTATTCAAAACGAGATAAGTTCAGATGAAGATAATTACATAAAAAAATGATATTTATTTACGATTAAAAAAATAATATTAATATATTTACGATTGAAATCTGTTTTAACTATTTGGCTCGAAAATTGCTTTTGAAAAATAAAGGGACAAGCTGAACTCTAACTCGATACTCATATATATATATATATATATATATGTATGTATAGATACAGATTCTCATACAATTCGCTTTAAAAGCCACAACTTCAATAATTCAACTACTATTTATAAGATCATAAATACTCAAAGTCTCATCATCATGATTATTTTCAATGCAATCACAATTAGTCTGCTCCTGTTTTACTTCTTGGAAAATCAACAAGAAATTATCAGGAATTTATTGCCTGGCATTTGTGTTATTTGCACAATAAGCATTTTGTCTTTCGTCCTCCATTGTCAGTTTAATTAGCGACTATTTCGACTCAATGCGCTTAATGCGATTTAAATTGAATATTCAGATGACAACGCAATTGAAATCTTCATATAAATGTATATTTATTTATATATGTGCGTAAATACTTAATTAGTTGGATGCTGGGCAGAGGGCAGTTTGCAAAGTATGTGGCAAATTAAGCCCAGCAAAATATGCGATTAATTTGTCCGCAATTGAAATAGATAGGGCAAAGTGGGAAACTTCAAAGTAGATAATTTCATGAGAAACAAATGAACAAGGAAGTGAGAGAGAGAGAGAGAGAAAGGGGGAGAGTAAGAGAGAGAGAGTGGGTCAAGGAGATTTGAGGAGGCTTAGCCAGTTAGCAATTTAGCAATAAACTTTTATTTAATCGATTTTAACACTTGACTGAAGAAAACAAGACAGAATGAGATGTGTATAAAGGTAGATGGAGTTGGCAAGAGGAAGGATGAGGCATAAAGGATGCGACCAAAGGCTGCAGGCTGAGAACTGGAAAACTGAAGAACTGACAACTGAAAACTGAAGGCTGAGGATGACGACGACAATCAATTGTGCGGCCAACTAAAAAACTAAAAGCGACTGCTTCCTTCCTTTCATCCTTCGTTCGCTTGGCCAGGCAGGTCATCAGGCTTGTAGGGTCTAAACTGCTTCTTCTCACTGGCAACAAGGATGAAAATGTTCATTCTCAATCTCAATCTCAATCTGAGTCTCAATCTCAATCTCATCCTCACTTTTATGCTCGTCGTTGCTGCTCTTCTGTCATGGAATTTCAATTGCACAAAAAAACATTTTTTTTTTTTTTTTTTTTTTTTTTGTGACGCAACAACTCCAGTCGGAATAACAACAACAGCAACAACGTTGCGTTGAGTTGCCGCTGCCATAATGAATTTTTACAGTTAGTTGGCCATGATTCATATTTTCTGGCAACGGACTTTGAAGGCCAACGGCAACGGCAACGACAACGGCAAAAGTTGCTGGCACTAGTTTCATACCAATTAGCAAACTCTGGCCAGGGTTGTCAGGCCAACCCGACGAGGCTGCAGCAACGACATAAATACTTAAATAGCCAATTCATTTTCAATATTATTATTGCAGGCACCGCAATCTACAAATGGGGTTTATTGAAACATCATCAATCTTTCAATATTTTTTCTCGCTCTGCCACTCGCGCTCTCTCACGCTTCCTCTCTCTCTCTCTCTCTCTCTCTCTGCCTCTGTTCTGTACTTTTTTTTTGGCTGCTTTTGTAGTTTTTGTGCATTGTTGTTGTTGTTGTCACAATCGAGACATCGCCGAATTTGTAGCACTGTTAAACATTTCAGGTGGGTGTATAAATGTGTATGTGTGTGTGTGTATGTGTGTGTGTGTGTGTGATTGTGTGTGTGTGTGTGTGTGCTCATGGGCGTGGCTGTTGTGCAGTGTAAGCACAGTTAAGAAAAAGTGGAAGCATCAGTTTAAATATAATTCAAAAAACACTAAACGAAATGCAGATACACTTTTTATTTGAGATAAAAGGATCTAACAATATTTATATATTTTTATTTTTTTTACATTTATTATTTTTCAAAATACTAGGAAAGATTCCAAATTCGTTCGATAAATGAACCTCAGGGGGAAATACAAATCCAAATTTTTTTATGCAAATTTAGCTTGGCATTGAAAAGTCTATTTCAGAAGTTTTCTCAAGATATTTACGAAAGTTTGCAGTTTTCAAAATTAACAAAATAAATGAAAGTATTAAAAATCTGAGCCGCCTTCTAATTCTAGTTTTTAAGCAAATAAAATTTACTTTTCAACAAATTGGTGAATACCCGCAGCAATAGTGTATGAAAAAGGGCCGAAAATTCCACAGTTTGATAGCTCACTCTGCCGTGTCCGTTGATAATTTGAAACAGCCGAATACTTGACCAATGAACCCAACAAACCACATCAACAACGATGATGACAAAAGGACAACAAACTAGAGAAACAACAACAGCTTGAACCATTTGCTCTAATCGCCTTTACTTTTGCTTGAGGATAAAACAATGTTGCTGCCTTTTTTTTTATTCAGTTTTCCTTCTTTTATTTCACAGAATTCTGGCAAAGGCCTTGAAAATGCCCCGAGCTTTCTTTTAATATTTTTTCTGTATACACTTGCAAAGGGTTTAGGGTTTTGTGTCCGATTCAAAAAAAATCTTGATGAAACTAGCAAATTTTGTTAAAATTTTTCTTCTATTTCACATATGTAGCTGCCGTACAAACAACAAGTCGAAAAATGGTATAAAATCTTCGGTGTGACAAAGATACAAATTTTTTCTTGTTTTCTCGAGTCTCGGCTCAGGCTGAGCTGGGGCAAAGGTTATATGGCATATGGGGATTAAACGCTGAACAAGAAGATTTCCTAAGAACGATTAGGCATAGACAGAAGGTTAAACGAGTTGGCAGCACTCAAGTTTTTGGGCGGAACGTCAAATGGCTAAGTCACATTTCAATTCCTCTTTCGAGTGGAATTTCGTTTGAAATCAGAACGACCTTTAGTTTGTTTTTTCAACTTAAGCTTAACTCAAAAGCAGTTGAAAATAGTAGAATAATAAATAAGTGTCTTATGTTTAAGTCCTTCAAAGCTTCACATAGAATTGTAAAATAATTTTATTGGCTTAAAAAAACCAAGAAACATTTTAAGATAATATTCTTACACAAAACTTCTCAGAAATGTTGAAGGATTGCAGCAATAGACATAAAATTATATTTATTTATTTCAAAACTCAATAAATTGAAAAATCAAAATAACAACAATAACCGCAAACTGACGCATCGATTCTCGTAATATGTTTGAATATTTTGTGGGCATTACTTATCAATTTGTTAAGCCACTTTGTGGTTGTAACTATATAAAAACTTTTCATGGGCGCACCTACACACACTCACTCACACACACACACGCTGAAACACAAAGAGGCCAAAAAAGTAGGCAACAGTATTTTGCACTTTACCACATTGTTTGCTCTAATCAAACTTTTTTCTGGCCTAGCTGGTTGGAAGGGAAATAACCGAGAAGAGTGAAGAGAAAAGGGAAGGAAACGAGGGCGTATACAATTTGGAAGCCTATGAAAATATTTTGGCAAAAAAAGTAGAGAAAGTGAAATAACAGCTAAAGAAAACTTTACCTGTTTAATTTTCGGTGTCTATATTTTAGCCATTTCTTGTTATTCTTATTATAACCTGTACCTATACTGTACCTATACATATATATATTAAAGGTTATATTTCTGTCTATTTTTTTAATTCTTTTTTGATGATACTAACGCTCGTTGGCTTTTGTGCTCTTTCTTTCTTATTTTCAGGTGAGTAAACGCAATTTTTTCTGGGCATACAACGAAAAGTGAAATCCCTTTTATGTTCTGCATTCTGGAGTACGACCCGTCGGTATGGTAAGAAGTACTGAGGTATCCCTAACTTATCCTCAGGCTCAGATTTCACAGTTCAAGTGAGTTCAAGCACGAAATACAAATGCCAAAATCTATTAATGGATTTTACGCATTCCCCATGCCAAACTCTGTTACGTCACAAACATAAGTACATAAATAATCCCCTTCTCCTTCAGCTTCACCTGTTCTCGCCCCTAAATACAGAAGATGCCACTGTCCATTACTTGAAGTGCTCGTTACTTCGCACAGTGGTCATCTTGGGCAATTTACTTTGAATTGATTAATAATTAGGATTATCAATAAGTTTTCAATATTCATTCTGAACAGAAGTATAATTATAATTAAATTTTTTTTTTTTTTAAAGAAAAAAATACTTAAAAGTTCTTCGTTTTTTTCACAAGGAGCTGATTCTTCATATTACAGATTTAATAGATGACTGAAGAAAACATAAATATTTAGACTAAAATAACTACCATGAACTTTCAAACTAAACGACTTTAGGCTCAAAGAACTATTTGATTTTGATTATTTATCGAATAAAAGGCCAACCAGATTTTATAAGTACTAAGAGATATAGAAATCTACTGGTTATCGGGAACTTTAACCTTAAGAGTTCACAGCTGATACAAAATAAAAGCTAAAAAGAACTGCATTTTTTAAAAAAATTCTAATTCGAGTTACATTTTTCAAGTGGACCACTGTGTCTCAAGGAAAGTGTAGGGAAAATGAGGGGAATTTTTGGGGAAAAACTGAGAGCGCTACTTTATTACAAATGTATGAGAATTCGCACAGGATATTAACCGCAAACTTGGTGCTGTTAGCGGGTTCATGGATTGTGCGTATGTGTGTGTGTGTGTGCGTGTGTGTGTGTGTGTGGTGTGTGTGTGTGTGTGTGTGTGTTACTGTGGCCAGCTGCCAACGTTTGCTAATTGCTTCATTAAATGTTTGCTTAATTCCATTCGAATTAGCTTGAACCAAAACTGCCCAGTGAGTAGTGCCACGTTCCCCTTGTCCCCTTACTGCCATCTGCACCCCCCTGCGTTACTCCTGCTCTTCTACTCCCCACCCGCCTTTATTGTTTTCTCTCCTCTTCCCCCTTTTGTCTTGCCAGCCTGCCTGTCATTAGCGCACACGGAAATCGCTCAGCGTTTTGTGTCTGTGTTTAATTGCTGGCAGTGGGTCAACAAATGGCCTGAGACATACCAAGAGAGAGAGAGAGAGAGAGAGGAGTGAGAGAGAGGGGTGTAGAATTAGCGGTTGCCACTGCGGCACAGTGGCAGGGTCAATTGTTCTTCAACTGGCCTGGTCGTCAAAGTTCTCTCATATTTTCATTGCATTTTGTAACTGTTGCAAGTCGTTGTACTCAATGTCGCACAGTGGCGTGTGTAAGCCAAAAACGTGACAAAAAAAATATATAAAAGAATCATGTTAAAAAAAACTTTAAGCAAAAAAAAATATTATCTTAAAGAAGCCTCTTTTTTATAATTATATCCTAGCATTTAATTGTTTTTTAAATGATTTACTTAGTAAATTACAAATATTATTCATGCTCACGGCACTAGTCACATATTTACTTATTTTATTTCGCATTTTTTGTTGAAAAATCTTAATAAACGAAAAAAATGTATAGCATCAACAAAATTACAGACCAAATTTTACTTTGACATCGTGTATAAAATGGTCTTAAGCTTATAGCTGCTGAGCTTATTGTACGATAACTGAATAAGCATAGAAGCTAAATACATATATCATAAAGATAGCATTAAAATAAATTACAGTATTTTTAAGCTATGATCTTTTATAATATATAAATAAAACAACATTTAATTAATTCAATTTATTCATTTATTCAGAAGCTTTGACTTCTGCACGCTATTTTGACAAAACGCCCCACGGTGCGTCGCAAGCTTTCCGATAGATGGCGCTGCTCTGATTAAGGCGACATGTTGAGTTTCGTTGTGTGTTGAGTTTTTGTTTGCTGGAGAGCCGCGGCATAAGCAAGAAACGAAGAAACGAAGAAACGAAGAGAGGAAGAGACAGAGAAGAGAGAGCGAGCAGTTTGTAAGAGAGTAAGTGCGCTTGCACTTAAGAGAGCGGAAAAGAGAAGAGAGAACGCATAACGGCAAATGGGCGGCATTTTTTGGCATTTGTTTTGTTTAGTTGTCGTTGCGTGTTGCAAATAAAGGATGGGAGAGAGGGCGAGAGGGAGAGAGGGAGATTTAATGTTATTTAAATATTGCTGGATTTACATAAAAAAATGTTTTTGAAAGCATATTTAATAGAGTTGATGATTATTTCGGATAAGTACGGGATAAATATTAAAAGAAAATAATGGTGTTAGTTTTATAGATGGCAATTAAAAATCTTAAAAAAAATATTTAAAAAACAAATAAGTTTTTAATGTTAAACATTTTTTGTTCTTAATGTTTTTCACTAAAGTCTAGAAATTTCAATTAAATACATTTTTAATACATATGTCTTAAGCAATATATGAATTAGATTGATATGTATTTGATGCCTTTATGTTAAAATTAAAATGAAATTAACAAACTTATGAAATTAATTTAAATTTGAAGAATTTTTAATCACTCGACAAACTTTATATATTTCAGGAAAGCTAAAAGCATTTAATCTTACTTTATTGATTCGTAAATCAAAAATATTTGTAAATCTCTAAGCCGTTAGATAAGGCTAAATAATAAAATTTGAAGAGAAAATATATTTAATACTTAAGTTAAATAATGAAACTAAGTTCATAAAATATTTTCAATATATTTAAGACTATCTAAACTTTATTTTGACTGAGTGCTACACAATGTAGGCCAATCAAGAACTTTTGAAAGTACTTAATGTGGCAGCTGCTTTTGACTGATTGACTGATTGATTGACTGACTGACCGACTGACTGACTGTTTGTTTAGTTTTGTTAACAATTTGGCGTCTTTTGCACGAGTTGCAGCTGCTGTTGTTCTAGTTGTTGTTGTTGTTGTTGTTGTTGCGTTTATTTACTTAACCGGCGCCACGTTGCGTATACGTGATCTTGGTCAAAGCAGTTTGCAGCTGCGGCAGGCAGAACAAAGCTTTTTGTTATGTCTTCTGTTGTTTTTGTTCTGCTGTTGCTGTTGCTGTTGGTGTTGCTGTTGCTTTTGCCGTATTTTAGTTCTCACCACGCCAACTGAATTTAGCGTGGGTCCGAAAAGAGCGTTGGCGTATTTTGTTGCTGCTCTTAGCCCGGCTTTCGACCAACTTAAGCTTCGGCTTCGGCTTCGGCCGTGCCAAATATGCCGCTCGGCAGCTGCTGCGTGCGCACGCACACACACACAAACACACGCACACACACACACACACACACACACACACACAGAACGGATGCTGACTGTTTGCTCCATTGAACGAAACAAAAGTTACCGTCATCGTCATCGTCATCGTCCTCATCGTCATCGTGTTGTTCCTTCGTGTTCCCTATGCTCGTATGCCTGTGTATATGTGTGTCTGTGTGTTTCTGTGTGTGTGTGTCTGTATCTGTGTGCGTGTGCTTACTATCTTCATGGGATGAATCTCGCAGTCTGGAGCCGCAGTCTGTTTTCTGTACGGGCGTCAAGCGGTCGTCGTGCACGGGCCAAACACGGCTAAAAAACAGTACCAACAAAGAGCACAACAACAACAACGATAACTACAAACAACAACAACAACAACAACAATTTCAGCGAGGCTAAACACCAAAACAACAAACGAACCGAACAACGAGCTGAGCATCAAGTTAAAAGGCGGCGCCTTTAAATACGCCTAACAAATTTAAAAGCAACAATAATAAATATAAAAAACAATAATAACAATTAAACGTTATTTAAATTAAATTAAAGTACATACAAAAAATTACAAACTCATATAAAGCCGACGACGACGCGCGCTTAAAACTGTGCCAAAGTTTCAAAATAAATATATTACAAATAAAAAAAAAACCAAATCCAATTTTTTTTTTAAATTTTTTTTGTCTTTGGTCACTGGCCAAAAAAAAATCATATAAACAATTTTTTTTATTGGTGTTAAGTGTGACTGAAAAAAAGAGAAAAACAAAGATAAATTAAATTAAATACAAAATAATAAGTAACGTAATTTAAAGTAAAAACGAAATTAAAAGTTTAGTTGATAAGTTGATAAAGTTTGGCGGTAAATGCAAAAATAATCAGATTAATAAAGCGTGTGTGTGTGTGTGTGTGTGTGCGTGTGTGTGTGTGTATGAATATGTGTTTTTGTGTGCCTATAAAAATTTTAAGAGCTGTTAAATTATAAGCAACAAATGCTTGAGCCTAAAGTGAAGAATCCTCAGCAAAGAGACAACAACAACAAATTGTTCTTTATTTAATTTTGAATAACACTGAACTGAACTTGCAACTTCTTGCCCTTGTTATGGTTATCCTTGTTATTTTGCTTATCCATTTTCCTATTTTTCTATGCAAATTGTAAACAACAATAACAATATGCAAATTAGTCGCCAAGTTTTTGGAAGCATAGCATAGATATTGTTAGAGTATCGAGTATCGCGTGTCCCTCTAGCATAATGTCCATAATGTTCTGGACATGAACAGGACGAACAGGACAACTCTCTCTCTTCCTCTCTTTCCCTCTCTCTCTCTCTTTGTATATAATATACCATGTGTGTGTGTGTTGGTCCTTTATCCAATTTGACTCATTGAGTGTCACACAACTGCATATTACGTATACGCAATGTCTAACAGCGTCTGCAACTCACGCTAATTGCAGCTTAAGCTTAAATTTTGGCTTATAGCTTGTCCAGCTGGCTGCATAGAAATCACGCTGATTGATTGCCATTTAATTGAACTTATTTCTATCGGTCCGAGTGTGTTGAGTGTTTTGAATGATTTAAGTTGCAGAAATCTTGTAAATTGCAGATAAAGTGGCTTGATTATTAGTTTTGCTCAAATTAAAAATCGAATACTTTGCGATTTGATTTCCCTATAAATTGACAACAATTTATGAATTGCTGATAGTCAGATACTTTCTGAAATTTGTGATTTACTTTAGTTCATTTGATCATAGCCCAATGTAGATTAAAAATCGAATTATAATTGAATATCTATGAAAATCTTACAAAACCAGGAATCTCATTATTTAAAAGAAAAGAAACATTGCACATGGTTTGATTGTTATCGTCGTCTGTATATTTTAGAAAATATTCGAATTGTATCTTCAGCCCATTTATTATATTCCAACTGTCACTTCTTCGATAACAGATTCAAAGATTCTTTTTAACTATATTTCATTGACAAAAGCCTTGTATGCACAGTTATCAAAGTTGTATTTGTATTTTCATTACGATATGGCAAAATATATATTTTTCAAAAATATTTATGATAAAATAGATGTATTTCCTAAATATTTCATAAATATTCCAGTTGCACTTTAACAATCTTCATAGAGTTATTCCTTTTGAAGAGCCACAGAAGTGGTTGAGACAGCATAAATACAATTTATATTTGTGTTATTCATTCCGGCTAAAGTTGTGGCAAACAGTTGCAGCTTAACGATGCCACTTGCCACTTGCCACATGCCACATGCTACTTGCTACTTGCTACTTGCTACATGTAAACAGTTGTATACAAACAGGCACTTCAATTATGAGTAGCTTGTGCACTTAAGAGGCTTGTGATTATCCGCCTTTAATTTTGTTATTTCACATGCTATTCGAATGCACTCTTCCCTCCATCAGAATGATAACAAACCTGTTAATTAATTTACGTAATACGTATTTCATTATTGATAGAACACACACACATAGTTTGTCTGTTTGTTTGCTTGTTTGTTTAGTTTAGATTATTGCTGTTGCAGCTGCTGAGAGATTGCCACTTAAGCGATTAATTTTCAAATTAGTAAATTAAAAGCTAGATTTGAACACTCAACTGATTCAAGATAAATACAAAATGGCACTTGTCACTCGCAACATTATGTAGAGCTGCTTCTTCGCCTTTTCTTAATGTACTCATTTAGAATTATAAGCAATTTAATTAAATCACACATACATTCTTCGAGTATCATTTACATAATTAAAACTTTGATTTTCCTCTCTCGTCTTCAGCTGAGTTTTGTTTCATTGGATATTCAAGCTAGGTGAGAGAGTTTTTCCATAACTTTTCTCAAGAGTTTCATCTCAAGTCAAGCGGAAAGTCGGAAAATTTCTATAATGGAGCTTTTAGCACTCAGCGTGCAAGTTGTTGTTTGACAAACTTAAAACTTCGCGACTAAACTGCGGAGCTGAAATCTCAAATGAAACTTTATATATTTCCATACTCGCAAACTCTATTGATTCTAAAGTCAAACACTCGACTTTTAGGGCAAGTGAGTAACGAGAAAAGCAAAAACTTGTGCTCCTTAGAGAATTCGCAAGTTGCACTAAATCAGAACTGAAGTTATGCTCCAAAGAGACAATGCTAACAATGGCATTTATCTTGTCAATGTTTGTTGTAGGTATTATAAAGCCAAAATATTGAGAAATGCAAGAGAAAGTCGTAGATGAAAAGACAAATATGAGTCAGAGAGAGACAGAGAGACAGAGAGAGACAGAGAGAGAGTAAAGTATTGTAGTACCTGCCAAAAAGATCAATCAAATGGGGAGAATACTTTGCAAGAAATAACTTGTAATTTATTATCTTTATTTAATAATTCAAACTGCTATTAATTTAAAATTGTTTTTTTACTATCTTTATTTATTCAAAATATTAATATGAAAAAAACAATAATTAAATGTATATTTGAAAAAATCATTAAAGCATCAATTATCTATATAATTCTAATAATAATTCACTGATCATTGTGGCGCCTAAAACGATAAGACCTAGGTGGCTGCAGTTTTTCACAACACTGTTCTACATACATTTTTATATGTCTGTTAGGTTTTTTTTGTGCTCAGTGTATTTGGCATTAAGTGTGTTTTAAGCTTCGGTTAGCTGAAAATAAATTCAGTTTAATTCCATTTTTTTTTTTTTATGGTCTTTAGGTGACATTTGTTTGTTCCCTACTGAATGCGTGTGTGTGTGTGTGTGTGTGTGTGTGTGTGTGTGTGTGTGTTGATGTATGGCCAAGTGTAAATAAAGAATGTCCCGTTATTCTCGCTCTGCACTTAAAAGTGGCTGCACCCACACACACACACACACACACACACACACACACACACACTTACAGACACAATCGCACCTGCAGCCCTCGCACGTTTTAGTTCTTTTCTTATATTTTTTTTTGTACTTTTCTATATGTATATATTTTATTATTTTTCTGTGCTTTGGTTTCTTTACTTTTATTTGATTTACTTACTTATGTTTGTATGTATCCATGTGTGGAGTGCAAAGGGAAACAGAGTTTTGTAGGGGGCTTTAGCCAAGATTTTAAGCAAGCACTCGTGATTCGTCCTCGTCCTCGTCCTTTGGCTGTTTGCACGTCTCGCTTTCCTTTTGTACTTGAGAAATTTCTTCTTATTTTATTTTTTATTTTTTTCTTTTCTGAATTGCGCTGACAAAATGTATTTGCTTAAAAATCAATTACGTCATCATTGTTAAATGCCATTTGGATATAAAGCAATTCGCCCCACACACACACACACACACACACACATAAACACACACACACACACACACATAAACACACACACACACACTCGTAACGTCACTGAATTCGCTCCTGTGTCAATACTTTTCACACAATATTAGCGTCAATTGGTTGTCCCCCTCTCTCTCTCTCCCTCTCTCTCATTCTATTTATCGCCATCTGTCGTATCTATCTATCGGTTACCCTTTGGACCGGTTGTTCACCTGTCTTGACGTCTGTTCTTTGTCACATTTGTCGCACATCGCTTTGTGCTTTGTGCCATATTTTATTTATATTTTGTCAATTTTGTGCAACTTTCGCATTGTTCACCGACCTCTCACACTCCCCAAAAAGGGCCGTGTGTCTGTGTGTGTGAAGTTGACCCATCTCCTTGTCTCGCCTCCAACGTTAAATGTAATAACGCACAAATTTTGACAGCTCCTTTGGGCCACTGTCGAAAGTTGTAGCTCTTTTCCTTTCCTTTCTATTTCTATTTCTATTTCTATTTATTCTGTTTTTTTGCCCCCTTTGTGGGATGCCAAAAGTTTAGTGCTGTCATCAGTCAGCCGAACTGTAATCGATAATAAATTAGGTGTGTGCAAAAAGATCACAAAAAAGGAACCTATGGAAATATATTTGAAGAGCAATTATAATGTCAACAGAATGTATTTTAAAAAGTATCAAATGTATCGAATATATTATAGATTAAATAATCGATGTATCTATCGATAGTAAGCAGTCAATAATATTAATAATAATATTCGAATATCTTACATAAGAATATTGAATTTCAATTATCGACTATGTATCGATACACTATATTGATATTATCGATAAAATTATGGAAAAATCCAATAAATGTTGATTTCGATTTCGCAATCATTAAGAGGCCTTGCCAAAAAATAATCATCTCTCGATATTCATGACAACAAGTTGTCGATATTTATATAACCGATAACTTGAAAAGGTCTACTCACGAAATTTTCCGTAGACTACAATTCCATTTCATTATATATTCGATTGTTAATTTATTTTATTCATTTTATTTTTAGTCGTTGTTTGCCTCGGTTTTTTCTTTCTTTTTTTTTCGCCAGTGTCCATTGGCTCATCAGTATTATTAAACGCACCGAAAATGGACAAACATATTGCGGACTGTTCATTCGTCCTTTCCGCGGTATATTCGATCACTGCCACGCCCACATTACAGGGCCGCCCTTCGATAAATATGAAATGAAATGTACTCCGTTGCAGCGTAATTCATTTAAGTACACAGCCGTATGACAACTTCTCCCCCAATTTGTCTCCTGTTTCCTCACTTTTTGTCTCTCTGCTTGCTGGGTGTGTCCTTACATGAAATTTCATATTTTTAATGACTGCCAGAGAGTCAATACCATAACAACAACAACAACAACAACAACACCAACACCAACGGCCACAAAAGGCATTCTCCGCTCCTTTTCATAAAACTGAAAGCAAATATTCGCATGCTCGCCGAAAAAATGAAATAAATAATCGAAGGAGAGGAATACGATATATGCATTCAAAGGGAAATTAAATAAAAGTGGTCATACATATATATAAATAAGTTTATTATGTTTATATATATTTGACGCATATGCAATTTATATAGCTTACATGTATATCTGAAAAAAATGTTAATAAAAAGTCGACATGCATCAAATATGCAACATGCAGCAAACATTTCCTTTTGAACGTCGCTTTAACAATTTCAATACCCTGTAAACTTTTTACTATAACTAAATGGGTAGCCTACACATGTAGGAAGTTATAAAAAATAAGCATTTAATTTTGGTGTGCATTTTTCTTGCCCAAAATATGAATGAAGAATTTAAAGAATTTATAGGATATATTTCAGTCGAGCTTTGTGCTACAGCATTCGAATTTGATATCGAATTTTCATATATGTATATGCATATGTATTTTATTTGCTGGTTAATTATTTTTGTGCGCGTTAACCAATGCCCCCAAAGAATGCCATGAGCCACAGACCTGAGAGCCCATTTCCATCCCTGCAGCCCTCCCCCTCTTCTAGCCCATCGTTGATACCCTGCTTTATGCCGTTGGCATCGTCGTGAAATGGCCTTAATGGTTGAGTTGTTTGGTTTGCAAATTGAACGAAAACAATTTCAAAGTTTGCAGGGGGCACTTTCAGGCACTTGAATGCATGTTAGACAAACCAGTTTTAGAGATGAAGAAAAGAGATGAAGAAATTCACATAAGCAGTTAAAAAGAGAGAGAGAGAGAGAGGGAGCAAGAGTGTGAGAGAGAGTCAAGATGTTGCCTGGGGCAAGTGGCAAAAGAGTTGAGAGTCTTTAACTTCTAGTTCAAAGTTGAGTTATGCCTTTTTTCCTCTAACGACAAAAAGAAAATACGAAACTCTCATTACACTCGTTATCGATAATGTGCGGATTTGAATTTCTAGCCATATTTTGTGAAACTCTAGTCCAAGAATTCAATTTATGTAAGCTGTGAATTTTAGTTAATTTGTGTAATCTCTTTGACACAAAATAACTCACTTATTGTTAGCGCTGATATCGTGGAAAACAGGAAATGTACAAATCGATAAGAAATTAATCGACTTGCCTATAAATCAACAATTAATTCCGATATATCAAGTTATTCAAAAAAAAAAAAAAACTATTAGAAAAAAATGAAATTTAAGTATCTTTTGACTCGCAAAGTCGCTAGGTCGATAACTCGATAACCACATATCGATTATTGGGCAAAGGATTGACTCTCAAAGTTTTTCGAATATTCTTAACTTCCTAACACAAGTTTTAACATCGAGTCAACACCTCTTGTCATAGTAAACTTAACCTAATTACTACGATGAAAAAGATTTCAGTGAGTCGTGGATTTTTCTTGTGAAACGATTTAATTAACTCGATTTCTTGCCAACGAAATTATCGAGTTAAAGTGCAGTCAATCGTTTCCACATTTAATCGAGTTGTCGATATTCGATATATGTATTTTTACATAACCAGCTTTAACTTTGTGTCAATTTATGCATCGATAACATATCGATACTTAGTATAATCGATGCTTTTCGGTGGAAATTGATTCGGTCACATTCGATTGATGCAAATTTCAATTAGCAACTTTTATACAGAATTACACACACACACACAGATACACTCACATATATATACACACACACACACACACACAGACACATTCACATAAGCCTTCCACATTGTTGAGCCAATTATTGTTGAAGTATTGACATCTTCAGCGTGGCAATTACATGATGATGCTCTCTCTCTCTCTCTCTAACGCTCTCTCTTTCTCTCTGTCTGTCACTAAGCCTGCACAACATGCAGTGGAAGAGAGACAGATGGAAAGAGATAGTAATATGCTAATGGCGACCCAACAGTTGACCGCAGTTCAGCGGTTCAAAGTGCTCGCACCACCAAAACGGGTGGTTCATGGTCCATGGCGGTTCAATGCAACTGACGGTGGTGCAGTGCAGAGATGGACAAAAGCCACAAATTTTAGGCACAACACGCACGCATCTATTTTCTTCAATTCAAAACTACTTTTCAATACTAAAATGTATATTTTATATAAATGAAATGTGTAAAATAACGAAAAGAGAATTTATTGATGTTTCTTTCAATAACTTCTTGAATTACCATCATCCGTAGAAAGAGTTCGAGTTATGAATACCTCGACTTATGGAATTCTTTATTTTTTTTAAGTTTATTAAGTTTATTGTCACTCGATTTAGTTCAAGTTAGAGAAAATTCGTGTTAGCTACAATTTTGTAATAACTTAAGGAAAAAAGATTTATAAAAACAACTTAAGTAATTTTTTGTCAGACTTTTTGAGAATTTATAATTTGCAGAAAATGCATTTGAATTGAAATTAATTTCAAATGTTTTCGTTTTTACTTTGTTTTCATAGATTTTTTGTTTTTATTGAAATTGAAATTTGCACGTGTCCTTTGACCATCTCTAGTGCAAGGACACGGACAGAAATGGACAGGAATGGACAGGAATGGACCAGAATGGACAGACTGAAAGTGCGTGGCATAATGAGCATATTCAATGGTTTCAGTGGTCAACTTGCCACTTGCCACAAACTGATGCACTTTGCCCACAACAAAGTGCATTACATAATGCAATTCATTTGTTGCAACTGCAACAAATTTTATAATTGTTTTCCTTGCCTGTCCCTTGCTTTCACTTCCCTTTTCATTTTGTTGTTGTTTGACAATTGTTTTGCTGCGGCAAAGAGAAGGGGGCGTGGCGTGTGGGCGTGTTGAGAGCTAACAGGCAACAAGGTGAAGGTTGCTGCAGTTGACAAGCCGCAGCAAAAAAAAAGAAAAAAAAAACAATTTGCATGTTAGCAACAATTTGGGGCACATTTAAAAATATATATATATATATGTATATGTATATGTATATGTATATGTATATATATAAGTATGCTGCAGGCAAGGCCAGTGACAACAATCCGTCTGTCCGTCTGTCTGTCCGTCTGTCCGTCTGTCTGTCTGTCTGTTTGTCCTTTAAAGCATTGCAGCAGTTTGCCTGGCCCAAAGGAGGTTAACATGGCTCAGGCCCAAAAGATATAAAAATAACAAAACAACAAAAACAGTGAGAAGAACGAGCAGAAGAAGTGACTCAAGAATAACAACAACGAAACGTCGCAACACTTATGTTGGTTTACTTTTCCAGCAAAGTTCAGTTGTGGACACACACACACAGACACACACACACACAGACACAGTCACACTACAACAACAGCTGCAGTTGACAAAATGAAGTGACTGTGGCAGTCAACAAAAAATCAGCAGCAGCAACTGCAGCTCTACAGTTGGCAACAGTTGTTGTTGTTCGAATTGTTGTTGTTGTTGCTGCTGTCTTACAGATTTCTATGCCAAAGGGTCATGATGACTTTCACATGAGACTTTCGAGTCCTATTGGATTTGAGTTCAACTATCCAGTTTTATACTCTCTTCAATTTTCCAAAATGACATTTCATACTTCACCTTAAAAATCAAGGCGATTCATTAAAACTATAATAATATGCAGTAATATTTCCACAGCTCGAACTTCAATAATCTGAATTTTCGCTAACTCAAACTAAATCAAGTGGCATTAAACTTAATCAATAAAAAAAATAATAATTATTCCATAAGTCAAGGTCTCCATCATTTAAACTTTTTCTTTGAATAGTGGTGATTTGAGTTAGGAAAGTTCTACTGTATAGTGCATATTAAAATTATACATTATTGGCATTTATCTTATCTCATTTTAGGCAAGCTCAGACACAAATTGTATTAATCAAATTGTGTTTTCATTTTGTACAAACAATAATTATTTATTTTCTCAATTTTTCTGCACAATATCCATTTTTTTTATTTCTCGATTTTAAAAGTACTGGAATTAAGATAAATTTGTAATTATTTTTTTCTGTGACTCTTTGAAATTAAATATTAAAAAATTCTGAAAAACGCAGTCTGTTGTGTAAAGATTTATGTATTTTTTTTTTTTATTTTCTTTTACTTTTAGCGCATCTAAAATTCGTCTGACTCATTTAAATTCCTCTTTCTATTGACTTTGCTGCCTGTTGACCATGGCATTAACAAATGCTTTCCCTCTCTCTCTCTCTTTCTATCGCTCTCTTTCTCTCTCTCTCTCTCTCTCTCTCTGCCCAGCTCAATCACCCACAGTGTCTTGTTCTTTAATTAAATGCTATGCAAAACATGTAAAAAGACGAAGAAATTTACTCTGGAATTTAATTTCATAACAAAAAGCAAATTAATGCTTTGGTTCACATTGTTTCGTCCCTTTTTTTGTTTTTGTTATTTTTGTTCTTCTCGTAATTTCTCGCACTTGTTGTGCTGCATTCTATCGCCAAAGAGTGAAAGAGAAGGGAGATAAAAGGATAGACAGTAGAAGTTGTATAGAGAGAAATAGAGCAAGTCCTTTGAGCGTTTGGCATATACCCTGTAATCAGACCTATGGGAATTGAATTGAATTGTGCTCACCAAAAAATTGTAATAAAATACAATTCAATAAACAGACAATTATTTTAATTTAAGCAACTATAAAATAAAATAATAAATTCAAGTAATTAGAATTGCTGTCTTTACCTTTGGTGTTCATCAATGGAAATGTGAAAAGTCGAATTTTACAATTTAAAGACTTATAAAATAAAATAAAGGATTGAAGCAATTATGATTTCATAGTGAAATTCTTTATACTTATTTATATTTTGAATTTCTTACATTTATTTAATTTTATTTCACAATTAAGTACAAGGAATTAAAACAGATTTAATAAATAATTATTTAAAATGTAGTAAACTTGTTATTTATTTGTTTGGAGTCCTCTTCTATTTTGTAGATTCACATTACAGGGTATTTAAATGCGAAGACAGCATTTTTTATTTGTTCCCTAGTTTCTTATGATTAAAATGCGCTTGATAAAGAATTGTGTTGTTGTTGCTGCTCCTGCTGCCCAAAAAAAGTCAGTTTCAAGTCCAGTTGCAGTCCAATATTTACTGTCTCTTTCTCTACCTATCTGTCCCTCTCTTTCGCTCAATCCGGTAAAGTTAACGTGCACATAAATGAATACTCATTCCACACTCTCCAATAACTTTTCCCTTAGACTGCATTCCAGCAGTCAGAGAAAAAGAAAGGAAAAAAAAGATCTCGTCTTTTTGTTGCTGGCAATTTCAATGTGCAATTACTTGGAATTTGTTTCAAGTTGAAGCAAAACTTTTCACTGTCCGCTGAGAGAGACAGAAAGAGAGAGAGATGCTTACACACATACAGTTACACATTAAAAATTTAATTAGAGTGCCCTGCATAATAATAATAATAAAAACGGAAGCGAAAGCGAGAAACGCAGGAAGCAAAACGAAAAGAAATGAAAGAATGAAAATCGAAACAAATCGAGCAAAAGTTGCCAGCAAATTGAGTTGAAACACGAAACATTTGTAGTGTTCAACAAGGGTAGGAAGAGGAAGAGGAAGGGGTGGGGGCAGGGGCAGGGGTAGGGGTAGTGGTAGTGGAAGGGGGGGGATAGGGACAAACAGTTGTTGTTGTGTGCTCATGTGGCAGCAACGGCAGCTCAGCAATTTGCCGAGTTGCATAAGGCAATGACGATGGCGATGACGATGGCGATGGCGATAGGTGGAGGATTAAAGCCGCCAAACTGCACTACACTGTGTGCGAGTGCGAGTGTGTGTGTGTGTGTGTGTGTGTGTGTGTGTGTGTGTGTGTGTGTGTGTGTGTGTGTGTGTGTGTGTGTGTGTGTGTGTGTACAGTTTACGACATGCAGCTCAGACTAGAGATGGATAATGATATGGTGACATCGATATTCCACAAAATAGAGAGAAAAATATCGATAACAATAAATCGATGACATTTTTATGATTATTCTGTACTGAACAGCCCGACTAGAAATGGATAACGATATGGTGACATCGATGTCCTACAAAACTATTAGAAAAATATCGATAACAGAAAATCGATAACATTTTTATGATTGCTCTGTGCTATATGGCAAGTGATGTACAATCATGATGTCAACAGTTCCTGATAGTGTTGAATGAAAATTCATCATTATAAAAGTATGCTAGCTTTTTTATCGATCAATTAACAGAAACAAAGTAAATAAATAAACCTCTATATTCTTTTTTTTCTGGATTTGGTTTGCATGGAAAAATGTGTCAGTCATCATTCGTTTTTATGAAAAGTCCGATTATTTAATATTTATCGATTAATTTATATTTATAACGAACTGATGTTCTATCGATAGTTTTATATCGATGCTTAGGTCCTTCGGTCAAAATTTCAGCTTAAACTGTAGCCTGGCCTCGTGCAGCGGCTTAAGCGTTGTCAAGTCATCGGAGTGAAAGGGAGAGATTGAGAGTCAGAGGGAGTGAGAGGGGAAAAAGGAAGGGGAAGGGGTTGCTCTTTCGATTTGTGGCTTTAACGGTGGCGGCATCGCAGCTTGCTCCCAAAGCCATAAATAACGACACGTTGTGCATTTTGATGTGGCCAACACAACAGCAAACGAAGCTGTGACTGTGACGAAACAGTGACTGAGACAGAGACAGAGAGAGTGAGAGAGAGAGAGAGAGAAGAGTGATTGTGCACACACACGATGGTTACACTATGGTGACTGTGATTGCTTCACCCTTTTCCGCATCATTGAATGTGAATGTGCCAAAGAGTTGGAAGGGCAGGGAAAGAGGAAAGAAGAAGGAAAAATAAGGGAAGGGAAGAAAAGAGAGGAGCGAGGTGGGACAAACATCATCTTTGGGTTGAGCTCCACTTGCTGCGCGTTGTATTTTTCTTGCCAAGTGTTTTCATTTTCACATGCAAGTTTTTTTCTTTATTTTTTCTACTGTTTGTTGGTAATTCCCTTTTTTTATATTTTTTTGCTGCCCCTTTTTGATTTGTAAATATTGCTGGTATTTTTTTTTTGAGATTGTTATTATAGCTGCAAATTGCGGTAAATATCTTGAGATGCTTCTTTCATTCAACTTGCAAATCCAATTGCCGCATTTTCCTGCTCGTTACCACAAATGGGTTATCAAAATCACTGAGCAAATGTTCTTTAAGGTACTCGCTTGTGTGATTCATGATTCATGATACATGATTCACAATTCACAATTCATGGCTTCATGTGTTGAATACAAATGTTGAATAATATCGCTTTCAAGTTGGCCCAATAACAATTGCTTAAATTACAAACTACATTATTTAGGGTATCATTATTTTTCGGGGTTCTATTGGGAATCATTTAAGCTGGAAATAATTGATATTAAATCTCTGAAAGTCTTTTTATTTTTATCAATTATTTGGATATTCTGTATTGCTTGGGAAATATGAACTCTCTCGTGTTTGGCAGTCTCCGCTTTTTGCCATATTCGTTAACGTTTTGCTATTGATACTATGTTTCAACTGCCATTCAACTGTCTACTTTAATAAAATGCTGTATTCAATGACATCCAATAAGTTTTTATGTACTTATTCACAATTATAATGAATTATTTTTCTTGCTTTTTTTTGCGAGCTTTATCGTTAATGTAATCTGCGAACAATTAAAACATATTTATACGAAAATCAGATGCAATTTCGTGCACAATATGCAAATTAAAAATTGTGTTTTTTTTGCCTGTATTATTTCAATTAGCTTCTTCAATTTATATACACATTTGTGACTGAACAATTTCTGTTGTATTTTATATATATGAACTTTAAAATGTTGGCCCACTTTTATAACTGAACAATTGCTGTTGCATTTAATTTAAAATCTGGCATTAACCATAACAATAACAAATTTCAATGCATTTCATTTCAATTGGATTCGAATTGTTGTGCGTTGCAGCTTAACAATTTGGCGAACATTTGTCAGAGGCATTGTGCAATGTATTTTAATTTCAATGATAGCAATATGCCCAATTATTAATGAGAAATATTCAAAAAGTAGGTGCGACCTAAAAGTTACCCTGTTCCATAGTTGGGCTAATGGAATTCTTTCTCATTCTCCGACATGATTAGATTCAATGCAATAACTCAAATTTATTACAAAGTATTCTCCTAGAACTTCTGGGCTTCCCTTTTTTAAAAAAAAAAACAAATAATCCCTGATTTTGCATATAGGCTTTAAAAATCAGATGAATTTAGAGCTTGCAATAAAATTTGTGTGTTTATTTCTGTGTGTTTATTGACAGAGAGAGAGAGAATGAGAAAAAGAGACTTGGAGTCCATTCAGTTCCTTTGTCTATAAAAGACTGCATATTTGTTGATGACTCTGTCAAGCTTTGATTTTCGGATTTCCAAAAAATTTTTGAAAGCCCAGCAGAAGGCAAATACAAAAATCATCCTGACGCTCGTTCCCAGTTCTCACCCACAACTGATGGATCTAGCTCTTTGCGGGCCCTTTGTTGTGCTTTTTCTCTATTTTTTTTTCTTGCTTTTCGGGTGCATTTTTTGTTTTGCCATGTCAACAAATAGTCAGTACAATGACTGTCGAGCTTTTCAATAGCGACGAGCAGACAATGAAAACTTTGTAAATGCATCGAGTTGCATTTGAAAACTCAAATTTCTCTATCTGCCACAATAAGAGTTATAACAAGGGCGCTCTGCCGCCTGCTGCGACTAGAGTCGAGTGTGCTCGACTGATGGATACCCTGTGCCCTTGCCGAAATCTCCATTCAATTTTCGAATTAGTCGTTCGATTCAAATTTAAAAGCAAACTTGATCAGCGTCCGAAATCCAAGAGCCTACATACCAAGTTTCGAGTCTCTAGCTCTTTTAGTCTCTGAGATCGACTCGGATGTTGATGCTGATCAAGAATATATATTCTTCATGGAGTCTGTCACGCCTTCTTCAGCCTGTTACACGCATTTCACAAAACCAATATACGCCTTTTTGCCAAATTTTCAATGGAAGCAGGGTATAAAAAGTCATGTGTGTTATTGTGTTTGCTCTATGGATTTTCTATTTGTTTTTATGGTATTCTGTATTGAATATTATAAATATTGCCGCATTTTGTAGTTTTGCACTTGAATTATGAATCACTTTGGAATCTATTCATTTGGGATTTTCGTGTAAGCACGACGATTCTTCTTTATTCGTTCAATTTGACAAGTTGTTAAATGAAAAGTGAATTTGACGAATCAATAAATTTCGAATATTAATTGGAATTTTTCTTTTTTCTTTAGCAAATTCAATAAATTGTAAAAACAGTTAGAAATTGCAAAATTATTTAAGATTTATAAATTATCTTTGCTCTTAATTCCCAACTGCTTAAAGCTTGTCTAATCCTTATCCCATTTCTAAGAAAGACAGAACTTCTTTCGTCTAAAACAAGATTACCAACAAACGAAGCAATTTAAACCAATTTCACTCCAAATGTGGAAAAAAAAGCAAATAAATTTCAGATTTTAGATAATTTTATGTGTATTCGTAAGCTATGTAATTAAATTTTCTGACGTATTTGTGTCTTAAGAGGCAAAGCTCTTTAGTTTGTGTCGGCTTTTCTTTTCAAGTATTTTCTTTTAATACAGGTTTTCCTCTCGTGTTTCCCACTACAACTGAACTCAGGTTTTGGGCTTTCATTCTACAATTTGGCTTTGCTGTTTTGGCATTTTGTGCTCCCATTTCTATACAGACGGAGCATGCGAAACTGCTGTTTAGGGGCTTCTCAGCTGTTTGTTGAGTTTTATGAGCTGCTTGCAAATGGGAGAGAGAGAGGGAGAGAAGGAAAGTGTATGAGAGAGAGAGAGAGAGAGAGAGAGAGAGAAAGGCAGCCTTATCTCTAAGCTGTGCTTAACAACGCCACCAAAGGCAACAAAGTTGCCGCATTTTGTTTGTTCGCTTCCTGTTTGCCTTTATTTGTCTTCTTCTTTGGTATTTTTTTATGTTTTTACAATTTACTTTTGGTTTTTATGCGCGTTATAAACACGCGCGCACACACACACACACACACACACACACACACACACTCACACACACACACCTGCACACATTGCAAGTGAAATAAATTGAAGGAATGAAAAAAATCACTGCATACTTTTGGGCTGCGGCCAAAGTACGAATCAACACACACATTTTAAGCGCAATCTCCAAGTACCGATCTATGTGAATATTTATGCTTGTACACTGAAAAGAATCTCGTTTCCAGAATCTGAAATATTTGCCTTTAATTTCTTTTAAATTTAACAAAAAATAACAGCTTTTAAGATGAAGATATAGAACAAATCAAAATAAATGCATAACCACGAACTTAAGTCAAAATTCTCAAAATCTTTAAGATATAGAAAAGCATCTCGATTGTAAGATGATCTTACTTTTGGTCAATTATATTTTAGTTTTTTAAACAAAGCAATTTAAAGGCACATTTTTTTTGAATTTGAAAAAAATTACAATGTGATTTCGGCGTCAAATTAAAAAGAGATTTAGAATATCAACTGCGAATTTTAGTCGAATTTCACAAAGATCTTTGAAATAGTGAAGCATCTCGATTTTAAAATCATTATTTTATAATAAATTCTAGTATTATATTATTCGTATATTAATTTAAGTTGTATTATTTTAAAAATAAAAAAATTATGATCAATATTCATGTTTTTAGCAACTGTTATTTTCGATCAGTGTATGTATGTAAGATATATGTATATACATATTAGTAAAAGTCTGCCTGCTGTTTCATTCTCACCACGTTCCGCACACACACACACACATTTGAATGAAAGGCACACACACACACACACACACACACACACGCACAGCAAAACAAAAGAAAAAGCTAATTTTTTTTCCGAATCTTTGTCTATTTATGTGTATGTCTATGTGTATGTGTTTGTGCTTGTGTTAATATATGTGTATGTGAATATATAAATAGTACTAATTGTATATTTGTATATATGTATATATCGAACTATCTATCTCTATCTCTCGCCACGCAAAGGCGATGTGGGAGTGAAAGAGAGAGATAGTGAGAAAAGTGGCATTTAATTTATGCAAATGAAAAGCGCACAAAAGGCAACAACAACAACAACAAAAGGCGACAGCAAACAAATTCGAAATTAATTTGCGTTGCATAACAAAAGAGAAGAAAGGAAAAGAGAAAAGAGAAAAGCGGGCAGCAAAATGTGAAGTCAAAGGGAAAGCTAAATAAATTAAAAGAAAAGTAAAAGTAAAATGAAAATGAAGTGCAAAAAGTGTCAAAAAGCAAAAGGAATTCAATTCAAAAAAATATCAAAGCGTTAAGCGATAAGAACAACAACAACAACAACAACAACAACAACAAGAACAGGAAAGAAAAGCGAATGAAAGCAAAGAAGTAATTAAAAAGAGACAGCGTTAAGCAGCAAAGTGCGAGCGAGTGAGAACTAGTGATAACGGTTAACGGTAAATGTTTCAAGTGTCAAACGGTATACGGTAAACAAATTGCACAGCGCTGCATTTTCGATATCGATTATCGATTATCGTTGCGATTTCCTGTTGCGTGTCATTGTCGTTGCCGTTTCCCGTTTCCGTTTCGTTGCCGTTTCGTTGCCGTTTCGTTGCCGTTTCGTTGCCGTTTCCGTTTCCGTTTCGCTCTTCGGCTTGGGCACTTCCAATTTCAATGGCTGTCAGTTCCTTATGATGGAGACATTTCTTGTCCTGGGCCTGTGTTTTATCCTGTACGAAGCATTGGATTTCTTTCAAGGCTGCATACACAGCAACACCCCATCGCCGAGCGATCAAATCGAGGCCTATCGCCGCGAACTCGACGAACAGCGCCAGCAGCAGCAGCAGGAACAGTTCCTTGCCGGTTTAACTCCATTGCTGGGCGCCCAATTTGGCGCCCAATTTGCCGCCGCGGCAGCCGCTGCCAACGCTGCTGGCTCCCAATCGACGCTCAGCAGCGCCACGCCCACCGCCTCGACGGCGAGTGTGATAAGTGATTCATATGAACAGGAGCAGTCGCAGTCGCAGTCACAATCCCAGTCACAGTCACAGTCACAATCTCAACAGCAACCGCATTCATTGAGCACTCCGGGCTTATTTCGTCCGGCTGCCTTGGGCTATTACGATCCGGAGGATCCGTTGCATGCCACCTCATCGCTGCCCCGCGACTATTACTACCTGCAGCAGCAGCAGCTGAAGAACAAGGCCAGCTCCAAGTCGCTGCTATCGAAATTCTCCACGACCAACTCGGACAATCGCATTCATCCGGAGACACAGGCGCACACGGGAGTGCTCGGAGTGATAACCACACAGCCGTTGGGTGAGTCAGTGGCGAGTCTGGGACTCTTTGACTGTCAGCCACAGTTGGTGCCACTTTTGCCCACCTCACCGCTGCTGCTCGAGCTGAAAAGAGCAATAATCAGCAACAACAGCAACAACAGCAACAACAGCAACAATAGCAACAACAGCGGCAATCAGCAAAAGTCATCGACCCATAACGAGGACGAGGACGACGAGGCAACACTGAGCGATAACGATAACGATAACATTTGTCCGCAGTGCGTCGAGGAACAGGAGGAGCAGGTGGAGGACGACAATTTATCATTCGACTCCAGTTCCGGCGGTAGTTCCGATTCCAACAACAGCTCACCAGCTGGTGCTGCCAATAGTGAGCCAAATATTTGCGCAATTTCTCAACTGACGCGAATTCATCACATTGCCATCGACGATATTGGCATCGGTGGCATCGCTGGACAGTCGACAGCCAGTGGAGAGTCGAATCATCTGAGCAGCCTGGCCACGGCTAGTTCCAGTTCCAGTTCCAGTTCGCACGCCGACTTCCGGGAGATCGAGTGCGAGCGACTGCGACGCAAGTGCGTGAGCGTTAAGCGCATCTATAGCATATCGGAAAAGTTCTAAATCCAAATTGAAAATCAAATTCAAATTCAAATCAAGTTCAACTCGCTAATCAAACTCGACTTCATTTTGTACAAAAGCGCAAATCTCACCATTGCACCACAACAGCAAAAACAAATTGAAAGAACAAAACCCAACAAAAGTCAAACAAATTCAATGAGTATTGCAATCGATTTCGAAATCACAAACGCAACACAAAAACCTGAAATTATAATCGAATCAAAATCGAAATATATATAAACATCAAATCACCAATCGAATCTGCCTCACTTAAATCCAAATCCAAAATCAAAATCCCAAATTCAAATTCAAACAATGCAAGCAAAATCACAAAATTTCCAAATGCGAAATACCCCACACAAGGTTAGCAAATATGAAAAGCTTCAGCAAAAAACAAAAAAAAACAAAATAAAAGAAAAGTGTTTACTCAACCCAAGCTCTTAACTCATGCGTAAGCCAAAGGACTTGAGCTGAAATCCTAATAGCAACAAATTTATAATTATTATAAATCAATTTAAAAGCCAATTGAAATTTGCCAATAGAATTTTGCACAACATTCTCAACTCATTTATAATTAAAATCAATTTTTAGTTTTATTGTAATCACGTCCATTCACGTTCACAATTGTTGCCAATTCACTACAGAAGTCACCTCAAGTGCTCAGCTAAATATCACCATGCAAAAATATAATTCACCTTCAGCAAAAAAATCACAAAGCCAACAATTCACTTTGCTTAGTCTATAGACGTCGTTTTTGATCGATTCTTTTTCTTTTTTTTATTTAAATCTCACTTTATCTCACGCTCACCAAAATAAGAAAAACCAATGCCTGCCGTCTAGACTCTAATTTGAACTTGTTAAACGATTTTTCCAGCCATTTTGGTGCAACCGAAACTCAACACAACAGCTGCACTCGCATTCGCATGGCATATCCTGATTACTAGTACGCTTTTCAATTGTTCAAGTGTGAGTGAGCGAACGTTCTTTGATATTATCGCATATTTGTGCCCCACGTTGGGCGCCACGAATTGCCAATTTGGCGTTTGACAACAGCAGTTGGTCTTTAATAATTGATTCGAATTTATTGATAGTTTCCAATTCGATACGTTTCGCGTGACATTTGTATGCCACCTTGGGCGCCATAATGGTGTTGGCGCCCAACGTGGCTCACAATTGTTGGTAACAATATGCGAATTTGATACAATTTCTTCAATTCCTAGCAAGTTTTGGTTTTAAAAGAGTTCGTTATAGACTTTTAGTTTATTTTCATTCTGTGTGTATAAACCATAAAGAGTGCAACTCAACTGACTGCCTATTTTTATTTCTCAAGCGCATTGAAATCAGAGTTGAAAACTTCTGTTGCTGATAATAATAAATGTAAATTCCACATTGATTCATAGTTGTACCACATATGAGTAGTACTTCAAACAGTTTGTTTTCTTTATTTTTTTTATGCTTGAAGTTTTGCACTCTGAGATTCAATAGAGTCGCCTTGTTCGCCCTATTTCTCTGTCTCCTGGTTGATGGCAACAAAATGCTAACTAGCTTGACAACTACCCAAGTACAACCTTAGCCAGGCCCATTTTTATAATATTTTTGCCTTGATTCTGCTACCTTGGCTAAGCCACGAGCCGCTTGTAGTCAAGCAACTTGAAGCTGAAAGTTGCTCTCGAGTGTTATGCAAAGTAAATTGTACTTAATTGTCAGACACTAGGGCTCACACATCTCTCTCTCTCTCCTCTCTCTCTCTCTGTATATATGTATGTATATTTGAAGATATATATATATAATGTATAAGTGTGCTTATCTACACACGTATGCAAATGTGTGGCATGTGGATAAGTCGTTGTTTCGCAGCACAATGACTAATTTCGCTGTCATTGTTGCTCTTACTGAGCATTACTATCATATCTTACAAATTGTCGCTTCAAAGTCTCCATCTTTCTCTCTCACTCTCTGTCTCTCTCTCTCTGTCTTGCTCTCCAAGGAACCTTTTGGTCTCCCTCTTTGTGTCATTTGCGCAGCTTGTGCGAATCCTTTCAATTATTCGATATGTGGCAGCATTTTTGCTATTTATACGTATATATATATATATATATATTTGTATATATAGATATATATATGGTTTGTATATATGTATATATATATATATTTTTTCTGTTCTTTTTCATTTTCATGCTCATTGTCATGTTGTTGCTCAACCCTCAACTTCTGCTTCGCTTTCATTTCTTGTGGCCAATACAATCCCTAAGACCCGCATTATTTTTCATTTCCTTCCACTTGCACACACACTAACACACACACCCACACACACACACACACACACACACACACACAACAAAATGCGGGCCCTCATCGATTGTGTGGACTTCGCGTGGTCCACAATTCGCGTTCCCTTTGCTTTCTTCTCATTCAACACTGGCAACCTATCAAATCCAAGTCGATGCTTCAAGTCGCCAGTCCTCGTTGCCTTTCCGAATGCTGCGAGTCCTGCGAATGCTGCGAGTCCCTTTGCTCTTGCCCTCAATGTTCGTAATCTTTTGGTCTTTTCTTCATCATCGTTTAGCTTGATGTGGTTTTTCCGACTTAATCAGTTTTACTATTGTTTGTTTTTACTATATGTACATATTTCTCTTTTCCTCCATTCATTTTCTCCCTGCATGTGTGTGTGTCTGTGTGTGTTTAGTTTTTCTGAGCCGCTTTTCCTCTCATTCTCTCTCTCTCTCTATCTCTGTTGTTGTCGTTGTTGCTCCTGCGGTTAGCTGATGCTCTACTGATTGTGTCCAGTGGCTGCTTTGGGCCTTTGAGCTTACTACAGATATTCGTTTATACACACACACACACACACACTTACACACACACACACACATAGATAGATATGTCACAATGGCGCGCTAAAAAGTATGCTACGTTCTTTTTTTTCAATGAACACAACTTGTCCGGCAATTATGTTGCATATGTGTATGTGTGTTGGCCATATTTGTTACCAAGACAGTTTAGCATGGCCAATCCACTGAAAGAGAGAGAAAGAGCAGCGTCACAAAACGAAACAACAAACAAACAAACAAATAAACAAACAAACAAGACAAGCAAACCGGAAAAACAAGACAAAACAATAGAAAAAGCAAGAAAACAAGCAGAAAATTTTGTTTGAAAACCGATTGCTTTACTGCACTATGGAGACTTTATGCACTTTTCTGCTCTCAATCCATTTTCTGCAGACTGCCCAATATTTTGATTTAGTTACATAACCGATTGGTGCTACTTAAATTTGTTCAATTTTCAAGTGCGTTTCTTAAATTGTCGCACTTCAAGGACATAGCTTAAAATTCAAGAAAACAAATAAAGATATGTTTTAAAAATGTAACAACTTAATTTTTATAATAAGCACAATAAATGTTTCTTTTAGACAGCTAAAGATGATCAATATAAAAAAAAAAAAAAAAAAATCTTGAGTTAAAAGCAAAATTAGGTAAAGTTTCCATCGTACACTGCCTCAAATCAGTCAAGGGCAATATTCTTCTACATCATTAGGCCGCAGCAACAGCAAAATTCACAACAATTGGCTACGCACCGAGACTGACCCCGAGACTGACCCCGAGACTGACCCCTGTCCCCTATCGCTTTCGTTCTTTCCATTATTATTAATATATCTCCCGTTTCCTTTCGATTTTCCTCTTTGTGCTTTTCTGGCTTTGTCTTGTCTCAAACAATTGTTGTAGATTCAGAGAGGAAATCAACAATGACCTGAAATCCGACAAATCATTTATTGTCTAAGTTTTTGTATTGATATACAATACTCTAACGACTTTTCATCATTGGGGCTGGAATAAAAGAAGAAAATTCCAATTACTACGTCCTGAAATTTTAATATTGAAAAGTTTTCAGTAACCGGATTTGTCTGTGAAAACTCGACAATGGAATAGAGCAAACTTAATAGAACAAGCTCGTAAGCCAAAGGATCGAAACGCATAAGATAAATTTGCATATGTAGAATAAGTTAACTGGAAGTTCATAGTCTCTTCTTTGTATCTATTTGTTTTCCTTAACTTCCCAATGATTAGTTAAAGGCTAAGGATACTTGATAAAACTGATTTGACACCGTAGTAGGTTAATCTAATCTCGCAAATATATTAGCTAGAAAGAAGTTTTGACTTGAAAAGTAGCAAAGCTCAGCTTAGTCGCTTCAGAGACAAGTCCACAAATCCACAAATCCACAAATCCTATTCAATTAATCAGCGACTTTCTACTTTACAAACTGACAGCTAACTGAATGCTATACAAATTGCCAGCAGCCTCTCACCCCTCACGCACAGTGGGACAAATGGTCAAGAAAGCGGCTAGCGATTTATTCAATTTTATTGCGATTCCAAATTAATTAACAAACATCTTAGGTTGATTAATTATAAATCAACTTCCTTATTTGCTTGCAATTCCCAAACTGAGAAATTTAAATATTTCTTAAGCGATTATCACGAATGGGGCCCACTGTGCCCAGTCGACAGTCTGTTTTTTATTCACCTCCTCTTCATCTCGCGACATTTCAAAGATTGTCCTTGTTTGAGTCGAATTTAGTTTGGTCTTAATGATTGTTCCCAATGTTCGTCCTAATGAGCTGTACATGTGTGTGTCTGTGTGTGTCTGTGTGTGTCTGTGTGTGTGTGCGTGTGTATTGTGGAACTTGTTGAGTTAAAAAGTCTGTGGCTGACATGCCTCTTCCACTCTTACTCCAGCCACACACTTCTCCACTCTCAAAGAGAGAGAGAGAGAGGGGGAGGGAGAGAAAAAGCCAAACTGTCGCCGCAAAGTGTGCTTCAAGTTTTAATGCCGCGCTTCGTATGTGTGCGTGTGTGTGCGTGCGTGTGCGTGTGTATGCGTGTGCGTGCCTGTGTATGTGAGCTTATTCAATTGTCTGTGTGTAGTTGTATTGTTGCCACTCCACAAAACCAAATAACAACAACAACCGAACGCGGTATAAACAGAACAAATAACACACATTGAAGAGCAACTTCTGATTTTTCCCCTTCCATTTGCTGCACCTTTTTCTGCTCCTGCTCCTGCTCCTATTTCATTCATTCAGGGCTGGAAATGATGGGATAGCTTCTTGTGAGCAGCATTGGCAACGCGTCCAGTCAACGACTGTAGCGCATTTTGTGGCAAACAACGTTTCTTGGCCAATTCATCGAGTTTCACACTGATGACCATGTCGATCTCCTTCTGACGCTGCTCCTCCATGGCCCGGGCCTTTTCGCTTTCGACGCGCTCCTGCTCGAGGTCACGACGTCGGGCGCGCTCGTGCTCCTCCATTTGGGCGGTGACGCCCTGATAGAGACTCAGTTTCCTGCCCAATTTCTGCTCCTGCTCGACCTTTTGCTGTTGCTCGTAGCGAGCGCGCTCCACCTTCACCTCGTCCATTTCCCGCTGACGCTGTGTGTAGTAGCAGGCCTTGAGCTTATTCAGCTGCTCCATCGCCTGACGATTGCCGTGCCGCAGCTCGGCGACCAGACGACGACGATGCTCCACCGCCTGTCGCTCCTCCAGCCGATATTTGCGCTCCAAACGCTCGTGCTCGGCCAGCAGGCGCATCTCCTCGCGATTATCTTTGGCATCGAGTATCTTCTGTTGAATCACATAGAGCGCATCCCGTTTGCGCGCCTTGTCCGCCTCGATGGCCGCCTTCTGCTGACGCTGCTCCAGGCGCTGTTGCTCCTTCTTGAGCACGTATTCATTGGCGCGCAGCTCATCGCGACGCTCCTGCTCGCACAGCAAACGCCCAAAGTCCTGATGCAGTTGAATGTAATGAAAGAGCTCCTTGCGATAATGCGTCTTCCGCTGTCCATTCGCCACCGACTGGTCCAGCTGGAAGCGTTTGTACTCATCGTACGCGTCGCGCATCTGACGCGACTCGTCGCGTCGCCGCTCTTCGGCCAGATGTCGGAGCTGCCGACGATCATTGATCTGCTGGCGCACGGCAGCGCCGAATTCGAGGCGCTTGTTGTGCGCCAGCAGCTCCTGATGCGGCAGCGATCCCCATTTGGACTCGTTGAACGCCGTGTCCTTGCGCGCCTGCTCCACGTCGTGCGCCTCCTGCACGCGCTCCATCATCGCGCGCTCCTCAATCTGCGCCGTCCACATCGCGCTGCACTTGGCCGCGCCAATGGCGCGGATGGCCGTCTGCACGCGCTCGTCTGTGGCATGACGCGCCTGCAATGGGGGACAAGTTCATGGAATAAGTAATCGATTATTCAACTATCGACAGCTCTCAGCTCTCAGCTATCGATAGATATGCACACTACTTATCGGGGAATCTATCGTATTTATCGATAACTCGATTAAAGTCTTACCTGCACTGAATTGTGCAGTACCATCAGGTGCTGTAAGATTCCAATCGATAACTTGGTATACCTATTTGATCTAAATCTTTGATCATAGCTACCTATCCAGGCATCTATCGTATATATCGATAACTATCAAGTCCTACCTGCAATGACTTGTGCAACACCTGAAGACGCCTCGCCTCGGCCGCCTTCTCCTCATCATCGCCATCGGCCTCGGCGTCTATTTGGCGCTGCACTTCGAGTTCGCGCTCCCTGCGCGCCTCGTCGATCGCATGGTAATGGCTGCGCACGCGATCCTCTTCCTCCTTGTTGAGCCGCTCCTCCTCCTGGTGGCGCTCCTGCTCGGCGAGCAGCTCCTCGGCGGTTGGCGGGCGCGCGGCCTTCATTCGCTCGACATCGTCCTTGTCGAGCTCGGCGAATCCCCGCGACTCCCACGGCTGGCCGAGCACATGAAAATATGTCGCTTCCCCGCCGCGTCCCTTGCGCTTCATCGGCTTCTGCTGCCGACGGACTGGGATGCGCGCGGCAGGTGGCGCCACTGTGCCGGGCGGCAAGGCGCGGGGCTTTGTCAGGGACTTGGAGCCCGGACCGCTGGACAATTGAAAGCCAACCGCGCGTTGTTGTTGCAGCAGCGCCTCCTGTTGCTGCTTCTCACAGATGCGCTGACGAAGTTGCTCCTTTCCCTGCTGCTGCTGCTGATTCGAATTCGAATTCGAAGTTGAGTTCGAGGGCAATAATTTCATCGGGCGCTTCGCACGCTCCAATTCGAGGCCGACTTTGCGGCCCAGTCGATCATAGCAATCCGGATGCAATGATCGACCAACTCGTGTCACGCATGGCATTGAGGTTGGCATTGTGTTTGCTTCTTCTTCTGCTCCGACTTCTTCTTCTTTTTCGTCTTCTCACAACTCTCGTGTCTCACAAAAATATATATAATTATTGTTCACTTAACTATGAAACGCAGCGTGTGTATATTGTAAATGATTCCGTGTGCTTTGTTGTCTGAATTAAGTTGCCTCAATTTGACAGATTGCCCTTTCGAATTGCCTACTTGGTGATTATACAAGGAGATCATTGGATAGGGGACTCCAAATTTGAGATATGATTATTTAGATTCTTTGAAAATCCCATCGTAGAGAGTTTGAATAAATACTGGAAAATATGAAATTAAATTGTTAAACAATATATAGTTAGTTATACATATTTTTACATTATTGACATTCTTGTTGGCCCATTTAGGAGTTAGGTTAGTGATGGGAATTAAAATTAATTTCATTTAATTTTAGCTTCATTTATTTAACGTTGACTAAGAGCAAATAAAACTATCGAAAAAAGTGTGAAAATAATACTTTTTAGTTTTCACTGAAATATCGATAAAATATCGATATTGGCCAATTCTTTCAGATCTCACTGATATCATTTCAGACTATATATAACTTAAATGCAATTCTTAATCGATAATTTTAAATAAAATTGTCCAATAATTAAACCTTTTTTTTTTGACTTGCCTCCATTGACATAAAATTTCAAATGGATAAAGTTCAATATCCATTCCAATACCATAATCAGATCAAGTTTACTTTAAACTTTGACCATTGCCAATTTATACAAAAACTATGGCCAGAACTGAGTGAGCCATCACATGCCCACTTATAATCCTTCCATAACATTCTATTCCTGCACAAATATGCTTGGATTTATCTTTCATTGTCTTAAGTCTATTAGCTAAATCTGCATAGCAATTTTGTAATTTATGAAATTGTTGTTAATTTGAATAAATTGTGGCATTTATGAGCTGTACTTTTGATGCTCAATCATCGCCAATCATTTTATGAATTTGGCAGCACTTTATGAGCTGCTCGATTGAATCAAAATGTTTTCTATCTTGGCCTCAAATCAAAATGACTGACGTCATTTGCTTGGCTACTAAAATGTGTGGCTAACGAAATGAAATAAAGTGAGCGAGATGGAAAAGGCGAAATCGATAGAGATGGAGATAGAGATAGAGACGAGTTTGTCCATCTCTTGTTCGTGTCGTGTCTCTTGTTTGTGGCGCCTCAAGTGCCCCAAAGTCGCATTGTTTGTTTGATGTTGTTGTTGTTGTAATTGTTGTTGCTGTTGTCGTGTCAGTCACACATGCCAATGGCCAGAAGCAGCAGCAACAGCAGCTTCAGACAACAAATATAATTTACTTGTCTCTACGTGTCCTTAGTCCTTCTGTAGCTGAATCTACAGCTCTCTCCTTACCACTCTCTCTCTCTCTCTTGCTCCCTCTCTCGCCATCTCTGTCTATTGTTGACTGCCTGTGAACTGAGCGTCAAGTCGCCAGTCGTCGCCAATAGCCACAAATATGAGTTACGCATTTGGATTCTCATATTACGCATACGCCACATACGCCGCCTTTGTCCCTTTTTTTTCTCACTCTCTCTCTCTCTCTGGCGGACAGAAAAGTTTGGCACATTTCAATGGCTATAAAAGTGATTTAATAATGCTGCGTTAAAGCCCCGAGACGACAGCAACAGCAATAACAAGAAAAGCAAAACAACAAAAAAGAAGCGAAATCAATTTGATTTGTCGCCGTTGTTGCCTTTAACCAACAACTGTGGGCGTATGGGAAAGCGGAAAGCGAAGGGTGGAAAGGGGTGGAAAGGGGGAATAAAGGCGGAGCAACAGCCACGCCCCGTGCGTGTGATTAAGTGCGCGTTTAATGTGCATGGCCCGGACCATAAAACAAATTGCATGCAATCGGCCTTAGTCCGGTTTCTACAGTTCGCCAAGTTCTTTGACTTTACCCCACTGCTCAACTCGCTCTCTCTCCCTCTCTCTCTTCCACTCTTCCATTACAAAATCAACTCATTGTTGTCGTTGCGATTTGTTGTTGTTTGCTTTGAAATGTAAATACGGCTCATTATTTCAATGCCTAGCCATTTATTAGCAAGGATTTCAGTTAGAAATCCCCCTTTGTTCAAGCAACAGAGAGACAGAGAGAGAGAGGAGAAAGAGAGAGAGCGAGAGCGAGAGAAACTTATAGACTGTGCTCGATAAGCTAACCAGCTATTTACAATGGTTCAAAGTCAATAAAAATACACAAATCTCAAAATGGATAAAAGAAACACAGCTCAAATGTCAAAAAATGTGTAAGAAATATTTTAAATGAAAGGAATTGTATAAATAACCAGTTAAAAAGTTATAAATGAAAACAAAGCTTATGTAAATTATAAGAATCGAGATATATGAATGCATGAAATTTTAATTCATGGAAATGACAGATGATTTTATAAGCAAAAAAGATATATTGAAATTCAGAAGTGCTTAGAGAGTGAAAAAAAATAGTTATGAAAGAAGAGATGATACAGCTTTACAGATAGTAGTTAAATTCAACTTTTATACTTCTGTATCTTCAACAGAAATCGAAACTTTAGAGTGTGTTTATAACTTTAGTTCAGCTATATGTTATTGTTGTTGGCTTTTGCAAAAATCACTTAAATTCTCTATCGAGTTGGTCAAACAAATTCGGCATTATGATGCCAATTTGCAAAACATGGCGTTCTGAATTTTGTGAGCAAGCTGAGCTGCTTTAAATTTAAAAAAAAAATAGAAGCAAGTTTTAATTAAAATTTATTATTGTCAAAGGAAGACATTGAAATCGTTGGATTATCAAAATGAAATAATAAATAAATAAATAAATAATTTAATTTAAATTGAAATTCAATTTAATTTCAGTTCTGATACATTATGTATAATATTCTCTTTATCAATGGCTCGCACTTTCTGTTTCTCTGCCTCCCTTGACAACTTTATTTGGTCCCACTGTGCAAGGTTAAGCTTTAATTAACTGTAATGCAGGAATCCAAAGAAAAAAGGGGTAATAATCTAATGTGTGTGTAATGCTCAAAGGTAACTACAGACTATAGAGCAACCTTCAGTTCTTTCTTTTTTTTTCCCACTCTCTCTTCTTCTTCGCTCTTTCGGTGGCATCAACTTTAAGTATGTGTGTGTCTATATATATATACATATATATTTATGTGTGTGTCTGTGCATCTGTTAGTTTGTTTCTTGTTGTTTTTTTTTTTTTTTGCTGCCCAAGGGTTTATTATTTTCACTTAATTTGTGCTTCATTTAATTTTTTTTATTTTTTTTTTGTTGCCCTCTGTTATTATTTAGCTAACCTATCTTGTTGTTCTTGTTGTTGTTGTTGTTGTTGTTGCCGCGCCCAACAACTTTTGGGGTCGCCTATGAAATTTACGTGTCTCGACTGTCCCAGAAAGTCAAATGCCGCATCATCACAGCTAGGCACAAAAAAAAAACCAAAAAAAAAAAAAAGAAACCTTGCTCGCATTTTTTGGTCGTCTTTTTTGTGTTTATTTTATATACAAATTCGTTGTTCGTTGAGGGGGAAGAGCCCAAAAAAGTATGCTATGAAAATGTTGTGGCTGCTGTGGTTGTTGCCTGTCATTGTTGTTGTCGTTGTTGTTTATGTACAAATTAACTTGGCATGGCCAACAGACAACAACAGGCAGGCAGAATGACAGGGCACAAGGTAGCAAAAGGTAAACCAAGGAAGGAAGTCCGTAGGGGGAAGGCAGAGGCTAAACAGGAAGTGCGGGTAAAGGTCGTTCTCTCCGTTTCCTGGCCACAAGGCAACAAAAAAGAAAGGCAACGACAACAAGCAAAGCGACAAAGAAATGTTTCGCAAGCTGCACAATGGCAAATAATTCATAACTTGGCTCAGAACTTTGATTTAGCTGCAGTTAATACACTCGCATCTGCCCAGTCGCTATCTCTGTCTCTCTCTCTATCTCTCTCTCTCTCTCTCTCTCTGTGTTGGCCATACGTTTGGCCTGCATAAATTTTACTGCCAGTTTCCCCCAGTCGCGTTGACAGTCACAGCAGCCACAGTCACATTTTGCCAGCAGATAAATTGCGAATGGAAGCGGAGAAGCGGAAGAGCCAACAGTTCTGACAGAAGGCTAGAAAGAGAAGACTGAGGGACGAAGCAAGTAGGAAGAAGGACACAGGGACACAACAGTCACAGTCACAGACACATTTACAGTCACACAACACACAGGATCTAAGGTCTATAGACCACAGACTCACTCACTCAGTCACTCAATGTTGGTCAAAGGACGATTATTATTTTTCTCGAACAGCAACTGTATGTGTAACACACACACACACACATGTGACTGGCATATCCTGCCAGGCGACAAAAACAGCTTGATCTGAATTATCTAAAATTAAGGTTGATCTCTCAAAACTAGCTTAGAACTTTTACTCTAAACTGGCAGCTCTAGAGTCCTGCGATCTTTGATAGAATTATCTCAAAATTCGTTGAAAAATAACGGCAAGAGCTGTGTGAACAAATTTGTCAAGTCTGTTATTCCTTCACAAATACGCATTGATTCGGCTTTTGTAACAACTTATAAAAATTGATTAATTTGTGGAATTTCTGAGTTGTACTTTTGATGCTCAAATATCGCAGTTAATTTTGGTTCTTGACTTAAGTGGAAGTTATTGTTCACAGTTTGCTCAAAACAATCTGTTTTTGCAGCTTTCTTTGATGAGTTTTGGAATTTCTCATACATCAGTTTGATTTTCAATAAAAAATATAAAATTCCTATTTTATTCAGACTGAACTTATTGAAATTCAAATAAACAAAATTAAGTTCTTATTCTATTCAGACAGAACTTATTAAAATGCTCAGAGCTGTCCATTAAAATGCAATAGATGAAGGCAAACTTTGTGCTTTAGTATTAAATGTATTTTAAATATTTTTTACAGATTTCTTCAAAATTGTTTCAATACATTTTTTGCCTGGTTGCTCTTTAGTTTTGAGTTATATATAATTTTGTCGCCTGGTCAGCTGGCATTTATATTTGTAGCCTTCTTTCATTTTGTATTTTTGCCTTCAGACCACCTCTCTCTGTCTGATATTCTAGCTTTCTCTGTCGCACTGACTTCTGTCTTTTTTCTCACAGTTTCCGAATTTTTAGCTATAAATTTTTAACAAACATTTAACTTGAATTTTATTAGTCCCCAGCCAGAGATACAGAAGAGTTAAAAGACAGTGAGAGAGAGAGAGAGAGGGAGAGAGAGAGAGAGATAACAAAATGTTGTTGTCTCTGTCTTGCAGTCATCATCTTCTTTTTGGCTTCTGCAATTTTTGGGTCGTCTTAGCCGTGTTCCACTTTTTACTGACCGTTGTTGTTTCAATTTCAATTCCAGTTGCTTTCGTTTCGTTTCACTTGCAGCTACTCGAAATGGAACTGGAACTGGAACTAGTTCAGTTGCTCCATGGCAGTCAAGTCAGGCAGTCGGTCAGTCAGTTGACGTTGCGCTCCAGATTTTGTTTATACTTGGTTGTTTTTTTCTCGTCTTTTTTTGGGGGTTCGTTCATTGGCAAATTCTTTTGAGTTTGTTTTCTTTCTCTTGTAACATTTTCCCTTCGCTCTCTCCGTAAACACATTTTCAGTTGAACAAATGTGTGAGAAGCAATCAACAAACGACTTGTAAGCAACTAAAAGACAAACAATGAAGCAAAACTAACAACAATATAAAACGAAAAAAGAAAACAGTGCAACAACAAAGGAAACAAGACGAAAAACGATCAAAAAATCACAAAATGAGCAATCAGAAATCAGAAAACTTAAAGAAAATTCTACAATAACTTTAATCGAGAGAAAAGCAAAAGGAAAAACAAGAGAAAAATACGACGATAACTAAGCGAGTGTCGCCAGTTGTTAATCGTCAATCGATAGCCGATAACCGATAACCGATAACCGATAGCCGATAACCGATTAATATATGAATATCCAAAAAATGGACTCGCTGGAGCGCCTAATGCGCGCTGCCCCCTTGCCCCGCATGCTGACCAGCGGCGTTGTGGCCACGGCCGCCGCTGCCGCTGCCAGCGCCGCTGCTGGCGTCAAGGGCGTCGTCGGCGTCGGCATCGCCGGCGGGCAGCAGCAGCAGCAGCGCGCCCTGGTCCACGCCTCCCTGGCCGCCGCCACAGTCGGACGCAAGGGTCGACATCTGACCGGCACATTTTGCCTGACCGGCGATACCATGGAGGGCATCATTCAGTGTTTGGTATTTCTCAAAGCATTCTCGGTAAGTGGGACACACACACACACACACACACACACACACACACACACACATACACACACATGGTACTCTTGTGTGGAGAGCTAGGCAAAAAAAAAGGAGGCATGGCTATCGATATACATATATATTCATTTAATTCTATTTTATTCAATCAATTTATTTTTTAAATATGATTGGAGAATGAAACTATAAATTAGTCATTCTAATTACTTATTATTTATTTATTATTCAAAATTATATATTTGCTATATATATTCGTAAACATTTCAAGCATATGCACACATCGATAATATATCGATATTTAAGTAAAAGCTAGAATTTACTATTTAAATAAAAAGTAATTTTTTATTTATTTTTAATTTTATTTTACATTGAAAAAATGAAGCTTAAGCTGAATAAAATTTATATCGACTACCAGCACTAGAGCAAAATCGACAACAGGGATGGCTAACAACAAAAAGCTTCTAAGCGATCAAATTATCGATAATTCATTACTGGCATTGCTAAAACCTTGACGTAAAATTTCGAAACGTCGAAATATCATATCGAAGCACACACACAAATATCGACTCATTTATCAAATCGCATTGCATAACGATAAGTCCGAAATTAATCAGTTTGATATACATTAAATAAACTGACCAACTCAATAATTTGCTCTACGTTAAATGTTTTCCATGAAAAGCAACATTTTCTTAAAATAAAAAGTTAATTAAAATATTTGAATATAAATAGTAAAAAAGTCACTTATCGATATCCGGCATCGGTATAGTATCGATTTCATTTTAGCGAGGTCCATCCCGAATCGACTTAAAAACTTAATCTGATATCTTATTTGTACCATTTCTCACCCTCTCACTCACTCACTCACATTTACTAGCCCTCTCTCTTTCGCGCACGTTTTTTCTCATGTTGCACAAAATTCAATTTAGTTTTTGGTTAGCGCTTGACTAAGTTGTTTTTTGTGAATCCCTCCTTGTTCCGAAAAACACTCATTCACACTCATTCCTATGTCTCTTCTCTTTCACTCCTATATCTCTTCTCTCTCCCCCCTATGTATCTTCTCTCTCACTCTGCGCTATGTTGTCCACTGAAGTTGCCATGTTACGGCCATCAAAATGTGCAATAGGCTGTAAATAGGCAAATACATTTAAAGGATACACACACACACACACACACACACACATACATATATTTCTACACACATACTTAGACAGTTGAAGGTTCGTTGTGTGTAGCTGATTTTGGGAATTTGGCTTGTGAACTCCCTTTGATATGAATTTTACAGCTACATTTACCGAGAGCAGAACCCAAAAAAAAGGAAAAAAGAAACCCCCACCCTCCTGCTGACCTCTATCCCCCACCCCTTTAAGAGACTCCCCCTCAGCCAACGTCATGTGCCATAAGCCGATATTCGTATAATAAAATTTAACTTGTCTGCATATATTTATATATTTTTAACACATTTTCTTATATACGTTTTTCTGATTTTCTCTCCCTCTCTCTCTCTCTCTCTCTTTGCAGGTGAGTTTTGTGCTGCTGGTCTTTTTTCGTGTCCCCCGGAAATGTGGGAGCACCCCACATCCCCCTTAGATTCACCCTTGTCACATGCCTTAGTTGTGGCTCTTTGTGAGTACAAGATTCAAGTTAATTAAAAGCAAATGCTTAACGTGGCCGGAATACACACACACACACACACACACACACCTACACACAGATACAGTCTTACGCACACACACTTTAATTGCGGATTGTTAAACACACAGCTTGAATATGAAATTTCAAGTTTTCCAAATATATATATACATTGGTCTATATATATTTTAATGCATATTTCATAGAAGAACAGCTGTAGTTGTGTGTGTTTTGCAGACAGGTGACATTGTTTAAATTAAGCTGACATCATTTTAATTAAGTAATCAAATACCTAGACACAATTTAAAGCAAAATTCTCAGTTATGTTCAACAAATTCTGATATTGCTAGAGCTTTAATATATCGATTAAGCAATTATTCGTATTATGTAATAAATATGAGACCTGATCTCAGATAGATTTATTTTAATAGGTCTGTATGAGGAAATCTATAAAATTTAAAGTATTCTCAATATGTCAAAGGAAGAGGCTTTTCTCAAAGTATAATCCAGATCCAGACAATATTTTATATAAATGTTTATTAATTTTAACAATTACTCGTATCATTTTAATTTTTAGCTCGAATTTATTAAATATTTTCGAATTGATTTCATTGCACTTCCTACGTTTATAATTCAATTTGAAGCTTTTCGCATTTATATGTTCTTTAAGCTTTTTTTTTAGCTATTTGTTTATTTTTTATTTTGCATATCACATCGAGTTGCAGCTGATTCTGAACCCTGTTGGGCTGTGTAATCGCCGGGCTTATAGCTCAATTTCCTGACTTTTGCTGGCTGGGCAGGTTTGATTGATTTGCTTGGTCTCCTTTTATAGCTCTTTTTTTGATCCTTCTCTGTTTTTCTCTTACGCTGTCTCTCATTGCTGACTTCTTAATTAAGCTGAACTCTCATTTCGATTTATCGACTGTTTTAATATTTATTTGCATACAATCTGCTGTCGCATAACAACTTTGTTATTCCTCGCTCCCTCTTGACTGGCTTTTAATTTCCGAATTTAACTTCTCATTTTACTTTTTCCTATCTTATGAAGCAAATAAATTGTTGGTCAGTATAATAATTCGAATCGATAAGTCAGTCAATTCTTTCTGTCTTTCTGTCGGTCTCTAATCTCTGTAAATATTATCCCTAAGGATTCGTCCGTTTACTCTTCATTCGATGAGATATTGCCTTGAATCTGTAGAATATGTTATGTACATATATATAATTTTAATATTTTAATTTATATAATTTATATAATGTTAATTTCTTAAATTTATTAGATATTTAATTATATAGTTTCCCTAATTACAGTAGGAATACTCTATAGTGTGTCTGACTACAGGGTATTTCAAATCCTTCTTTCTTAATTTTATTTCACTCTTTGCACTTAACACCCAATCACTTTTTACTTGGCATTGCCTCCCAAGCGACTGCTGTCTGGTTTTAACATTTTCATTTTGTGCATTTTACGGCACGCACACACACTCACACACACACACACACACACAACACACACAGTTGTATATTAAGCGCTGGCAGCAATTGCAACGCCATTAAAACTGACACATTGCATTTTCATTTCACATGGGGCTATCAAATAATTCCGCCAAGGCAGAAAAAAAAACACACACACTCACACATGGATAACTAGTAGAAGAGCCTACAGTCGAACCAACTCGACTGCACAGAGACCCTGTACTGATTCAGTAGAGCAAAAAGTTCAAAACAATATCAAACAAACAAAGTGATACAAATATCAAAATGAATTAAATAGGTCAAATACGAAAATTTCTGACGTGGTATTCGACTTGTCAAATAAACCACAGATTCTTGATTCCTGATTTATAGGCATATATATTTTATTCCACTCTAACTAAATTTATTCAACGTCTGCCTAAAGCAGTCGACAATAAATCACTAAAATCTTATAACAGTTTTAGAAAACAAGACTTAGTGCAGAGCTTCAAGTATAGACTATATATAATTTATAAATTATTTTTAATGGCTTATTAGGAACTCCACTCTCCAACTTTACCACAAGCTACGACAAATCAACAAAAGTAAAATGAAAATACTTCAATATCGATAACCATTCCTAATTTAAAAATGCCAAAGCAGACTTCATATGTTATATATGCATGTGTTAATGGGTTTAACTATGGCTTTTCCTATCCGTACACTTATATTTTCGACTTACTTAAGAGACCCTGTTTCCAGTTTTCAGTACAGGGTCTCAAAACGATGAAAAGGACTTTTTACGCATCGTTAATTTCTCCCCGTAGACACAACTCAATGCCTGGCGACAATTCTCCCGCATATCTCTGCTTCTACTCCCTCTCCCTCTCTCAGTCATGCCAGCCGTCTAAGTATTGCTATCTTTGTCACTCTCCGTGCTCGTCACTCTTTCACTCAATCAGCCATTGCCGCTGTCTGGCGTTATAATGATGTCTGCTTCGTAGGCCTTTGCTTTGACATCAACACCACCAAAAGTGTACAGACAGTGGGAAAAGGGGTCAGGGGAGGACCAGTGTAGAGAGAGGGGGGACAGTCGTGATTTACTTACTACTCAGTGTGTGTGTGTGTGTGTGTGTGTGAGTGTGAGTGTGTCTGTGTAAATTTAAATGCTGCACAAATATGAAAAGCAATTTACATAATATTCTGCCAAGTGTAAAATGATTGTCAAGCTCTGTCTGTCCTGTTTTTTCCGTCTCTGCGTCGCCAGCCACAGAAAGAGCGAACCACTGAACCACCGAACCACCGAACCACTGAAACCCACAAAAAAGTGCGAGCTCAACGAGGCTGGTTTTTTTTTTATTGTAGCTCAGGGAACTGTGTAATCGATTACAGATGAGCCTATAGATCGAATGCGAAAGAAATGAATACAAATATGAATACACTTTCTAAATATTTTGAAACTTTTGTGCGAAACGCACAAACAGAACTTCAGCAATAGTTCGAGCTTAATATCGAACTCTTAAGATCGACAAAAAAATGTGAATCGAGTTATCGATATATTTCCAAGTCGTACCGATTTATTGAGTCTTTCTTAAAATGAAAAGTAAAGGAATGATCGCTTAAATGTGTTGACATTGAGTCAAATCTACCATTTTTCCATAATTTATCGATAGAATATCGATATTATTACATGACACGCCTAGTTGTGAGCGTGGCTACAAACTTTCATTTAACGATTATTCGCATAACATTTTGTTTATCGATAATTATATTTTGGATGTCTTAAAAACACTTAACCATTTTCTATCGATACTTATGATATCGAAAGTAATCGATTTTAGCTCTTCTAGTGACTTACTTTATATTTTATAGATTTTATAGTTATTTTTATTAATTTTTCATTTGAATAAATTAATTTATATTAATATCAATAAATATTTTGTAATGAGTCCTGACGGGCTCCAGTCAAAAAATGACTTAATTTTCTGCAGTCGCTGCTTTTATGTGGCTCTCGTGCTCTGCCTCTGTCTCCTTCTGACCCGCCCATCTCTTTCTGTCTCAGTCGCAATCTATTTGTTTTGCGGGTCTTGCTGCACCTCTCAGAGACGTCAGCATTTTGGAATTGATGATGTCGTCGCACATTATGAGGTTCAATATCCTGTATAATGACGACAAATTGCGCAATATTTGCAGCAAGCCGCAAACTGTAAGATAGCATAGAGTGGAGAAGTTAAAGTGGAAGGAGAGGAGAAGAGGAGCAGAGGAGCAGAGGAGAAGAGAAGAGAAGAGAAGTGGAGAGAGGATGTAGACGACGAAGACACATGGCTATTTGCTGTTGATTCTGAGTTTCTCCGAGTCGAGTTGAGTCCTTGTAACTGGCAACCGTCTATGACTACGGTCAAACATGATTGATGAACGCTAATTAATGTGGACTCCCTTTTGTCATCATCATCATCATCATCATCATCATCATCATCATCATCCCCCTTCGATTTGCGCAGCAAATTGTGTTATTAATTTGCAGCTCAAGTGTCCCTACACATAATTATGACGCGATCCCCAAGTTTGTAGTTAAAACAACAACACCCACTCGTATTCAATGGGTACTCACAATACCCTAGACTAATTAAATTGAATAATGACTAGTTCATACAATTCAGCTCAATAAATCAAAGTGTTCTGAAGTTTTACTTCTGATTGACACAATTGTTAAGTAAAGCAATTTGAGTGTCTACTTAAGTCAAATAAAAGAAATGCATTTTAATTGTGAGACTAACGGATACTCTATAACTTAAAAGATGCATTTTCTTGAAGAGCAAATTAAAATTTATTATATATTTTAAAATAACATTTTAATATTTGAAATCTAAAATGCATACCTTTTGAACATTGTTTAATTTTGCGAATACTTTAATAAACTTCCCGCAGAACTGGTATTGATAGACTCAAGCTAATCCCATTTTGATAGATGAATGAAATAAGATAATTAAGAGAAGACATAAAATTGTAGCTCAAACTTAATGATGCTATTCTTGAGTAAGTTTTTCTTTAAAGGGAAGCAAAAACTGTCACTGATCAATTTAAAATACTTCATTGAGACTTCGATTCAATCAACAGAGATTAAGCATTTTCAGAATTTGGGAAATAATAAATTAATTAAACTAGAGACTTTAATTGTGGTGAACATGCACATTTTATTCCCACGCTCATCAGAGTTTTGCCACAAAAGACTGGCCCACTTCAAAAATTTTAAAGATAGCACATTTATTTGAGTGTCAAGTGTTTCCTTTTATCATTATCAATAAGTCAACTAAATTCCAAAAGAATCGTATGAATATTAAGGTATTTACGGTTCTTTTAAGTTTTGAGCAACGCGAGCCCCCATAAGTATGCAGCATTTTTTTTTTTACTTTTTGAATCTAAGATCCAGATAAATCGCTTCTACTTGTGTTGCTCTTAAAATGGCTCTGGTCACACTGATGAGAAACTCGTGAGTTACTCGACTCCCATCTATGCAAATTTGTGTGCACTTCAGTACAAGAAACATGCATAAACACGCACCAGCACTTGATAATGTGAGTGTGAGAGTGAGAGTGAGTGTGTGTGCTTGTGATTAAGCCCTATGGCACAATTTCAACAATGAGATGGCCAACAGTCGGCAGCTCAGCTGCAGCTACGAGTTTTGTGCATTTGAAAACTTACTTAGTTTAAAAGCAGAAGATACTCAAACAGTTTGAGATACTGATACAGGGTAAAGATACAAGCTGCAGTTGCAGTTGCAGTTGCAGTTACTACGATACTCAAAGCCATTCAGAGTTAGCATTATGTCCGCCTGTCTGAGTTTTCCTGAGTTGTTTGTGGATCAGCTTATTATACGAATGGACAACTTAACGTGAGTTTAGTTATTTCCCTCCAGTTATCTTCCCACCTATCTGTCTATTCTCGGCTCGTATCTCTGTCTCTTTTCTTGTGTCACTTTGCGGGCAACTGGGTCTTTCATTTCAATTAAAGTAGAGAGTGAGAGAGAGAGAGAGAGAGAGAGAAAAAATAAAACAAAATTAAAAATAAATATATTGCTACTCGTTTGCTTTTTGCATTCACTTTAAATTTTTAAACACAGCCGCAAAACTCAGCCAAGCGTAACTATACTTTTGAAGTGCACTGTGGTGCACTGTGGTATACAGCCACTGTGTATCTGTATCTGTATCTGTATCTGTCCATCTGCCAACTGTATCTCCAGCTGCATCTCTGAATCTCTGAGTCAATAGCGAGCTGCATCTCTCTAACTGGCTAAGAGGGATTCCTTTGCAGTTCAAGCCCTATTACTTGCCACCTCCAAATGTTGCTGGAATGTTAAATTAGAAAATGTATCTCATTGGTTTTGCAACTCCTTGGGATTCTTTACTGGCAGCTCTTTAATGTGGTGTAGTTGGGAAATTGTTTAATCAAAATAGTATTTAATTAAACAAGTACATTCATAAAAATACATAATATTTCTGAATTTGTATTATTTATCCTTTATTTATTTATTTTCAAAGGCATTCATTTCAAATGTTGTTTAGTTTTTAGTGCGCTCCTTTTTCTTGATTGATATTTATGTTCCATTCCATTTCTACTCAGGTTGTGCGTTTTGTGTTCTTTTCCATATTATTCCTTGACGTTTTAAAGTCACTTAATAACATTACATTTATTAAATCAGTATAATTAAATTGTATTCATATCCTTGGTGTTCAATTCTATTATTTCATTTTGACTTTACTTTATTTTCAGTTTTATTTAGATTTACCCAATCCAGCTTAGACTTTAATATTGCTATTATTTATTAATAATTCTCTTATTGTTCCATTCCCTTATTATTCCTTTTTATTCAATTCATTCGAATTTCTTTGTATTTCATTCCATTGAATTCCATTTCAATTTCATTATGCTCATTTCTCCATTGCTTTCTTTCTTTCATTCATTTCTCTATTTTATTTTCTAATTAATGCTCTTTAATTTCGTTCCATTCCATTCCCCCAACTTGTTTTCTATTGCCATTCTGTGCGTATGTTCCATTCCCATTTTGTATGTATTTTAGTAGCATTAGTTATACATTGAGCCCAACATTTTGGCACTTGGAATTCATTGCCTGTTCAACATGAAAATGCCAAGAAACCAGAAAGGAAGTGAAGAAAAAGCGAGATAAAAAACGAGTTGTTGTTGCTGTGGATGTTGTTGTTAATGTTGTGGATGTTGTCGATGTTGTCGATGTTGTTGTTGCCTTAACAGTTTTGTATGCCACACACGGCGTCAGAAACCTGACAATTTCGCTAGTTTACAGGATCTGGCAATGTGAATAGGTGGAATTCGAGAGCTGCCAACGTTGGTGCCTTCTCTACACTGTTAAAAAATATTAACAGATGCAAAAATATATAAAACCAAGAATTTTTTATTGAATTATTAGAAATAGACCAATTAACGTGATTGTTAAAGCTATGTACTTTTTTAATCACACAAAGTTGTGCTATTTTAAAAATCAAATACTTACATTAAGGAAATCAAGAATTATCGCTCAAATGAGCTCTGAAATTGTTTAAAAATAGATAAATTGAATTTAAGCATTAATTTTGATTTAAAAATCAAATATTTTAGTTAATAATTTACTTAAAATGGCTTTAACAGTTTTGAAAAAAAAATACACAAATGAACTGAATTGTTTAAGTTTTTATATATTAATTTAATTATTAAGAATCAATATGTGTCAAAAACATTTTAAAATACAAAAGTGAAATAGTTTGTAATGATTTTTGACATTTCTTTTATTTACATCTCTCTTGATTTTGAAAACCTGTCTTTTTTTTGTCAGTGTATAGGCCTTTGCATCAACACATATGTATAATACATGTTTGTTAGTGTCGCCTTTCAGTTTGCAGCATCATCTATCTAAATGGATATCGCGCATTGCTAGACAACAACAACAACAACAACAACAGCAACAGCAACAACAAAAAGACATCAACAACGAGGACGACAACAATAACAACATGAGTTGAAATAGCAACGTTATCTTGAGCACATGCTCAGCAAGTCTTCCAATTGCCATCGGTCTGTCTCTCTCTCTCTCTCTCGCTGTGTGCCTGTCACTTTATCTATCCAACTGTCTGTCTGTCTGCCTGTCTGTTGTATTGTTGCACGTACATGTCGTAGACTTCTACTTGTGCTAAAACTTCACTAAAAAATGAGCATGGCATGGCGTTGAGCATTTAAACTAGCTACAAAACTCGCAGACATCCATAATCGCAACGCCAGCCACAGCACCACAGCACCACAGCACCGCAGGACCAGCACCACACGAGTCCCGCCCATAAACCACCCAAAAAATAAGAAGCAAAAAAGATAAACATGAAACCACTAAGCAAACGAAACAGCCATCTAACAGTACAGTCAAGGTAGAAAGCGCCATTTCTCTACGTGCATGGAATGCACAAGTGTGCACATAAGTGTCTGTGTGTGTGTGTGTCTGTGTGTCTATGTGTGTCTGTGTGTGTGTGTGTGAGATTGTCTAGATAAAGTGTTGCCATTTTAGCGATTTTATAGCTAGACTTGGCTATTTTCTAACTACTTAAAATGCTAGCTAGCAATTCCACTTTTAAATAAATAATTTGACTTATTCAAAATATCAGAATATTTCATAAGAGACTTGATCAAATTACAAAATTATTGAATCAATGTTAAATCCATTTTTTAATTGAATTAAAAGGCATTAAGTACAGTTTTAAGTGTATTACTTTTATTCCTCAAACCTCTGAAGATTTTTCAGAGACTCAATTTAAAAATCAATTGTTTGAAATGTCGGTATTCTTTATATTTAAGAGATTTAATTACTTCAAACATTTTTAAGTATGTTAAATATAATTGACAAAATCGTTAAAAATTTTAGTAGTTTTACAATTAAAATTTTATTTAATTTATTTCAATATATTTTAAATTTGTTCCACATCTTTCCACAATTTGTTTGCATTCTTTTCAACATGTTTGATCATATTCTTTTTTTACCTATTATAAGCAAAACTTATTGATCAAATTAGCTATTAAGGCATTTAAAATTCTGGCAACACTATATTGATGTACGTGTGAGTGGCAGGATGTGTGTGTGTGTGTGTGTGTGAGTGTGTGTGTTGTTGCCAAGACAAAATGCGGCTAATGTCCTTTCTACGGTTTAGATTTATAATACACTGTTAAATGTTGTTGCGATTCTTCAGCTCGTTGATGTTGTTGTTGTTGTTGTAGGTTGTCTAGGTTGTCATGTGTGTGTGTGTGTGTGTGTGTGTGTGGGAGTGTGTGAGTTCCATTCTTTTATGTCATGTTGTTTTTTTTTCTTTTCGCCTTTTTGCTATTTTATGGCGCCAGTAGTTGAGCATCAAAGAAATAGTCGACGCTCGAAAGTATGCTACAGTTTATTTTCCTAGGCTATCCTAAAAGTATGCTACAGTTTATTTGCCTGCGTTCGCATATTACGTATACGCCAAGTGTTGTTGACTACTTGACAACAGTAATAATGACAACAATAACAATCGGCCATTTAATTGCCCCTCCATTTGGTTATCGCTAATTGATGGCCATTTTGCTTTTTGACTTTAACTTGTGGAAATTGCAATTGTAATTTTCGGTTGTTGGACTTTGAAAGTTTTGTTAATGCTCAGAAGTTTTCGCCGCCAACAAATTGGGCTTGACCCTTAGGCAATGAACTATCTATTTGAATTGCCAAATTTTAACCAAATTTAAGTTCAGCACTTTTCGATTTTCTTTGCTCAAATTATTTACAAGACGAAACTAAAATTAAAGATTTAATTTAGAAAAAAATAAAAAATTACTTAAGGCCGTTTTTTCAATAAATATATATAAACTATATGTAAGATAAAATTTCGAATTTGACGGAGAATTTTTTAAAATTTTTAAATAAGATAATATAATATAGTTTTAAAATAGTGAGTAAATAATAATAAAAGCTTTATCTTTAATCGATTTCTTGAATAGATATCTTGTTAATAAATATTTCAAATGAATTTAAAAATCATTGGATATTGAAAATCTGTTCAATATTTTGGAGGTTTGACATTTCTTTTTCTTCTGTTGCTTTCGGTATTCATGTTTTCCTTTAATATGCTGTTTTGCTATTTGGCAAATGACATTTATGCTGTGTACACTTGTTGTTCACTTTGCTGTACTAAATATTATTATTGCTATTATTGTTATTGTAGTTGTTGTCGTGGCAAAAGAAAACTAAATGAAGCAACAACGACAGAACAAGTCAAGAAAAGCCAAAGCAATTTGCCAAACTATGCGAACTAAGTTCAGAGTGAGACAGAGAACAGAGTGGAGTAGAGGGAGAGAGAGAGAGAGAGAGAGAGTTTGGGTAAATTGAAAGCGCGATAGAGTGCTAAAGAGAAACTGGACGGGCAGTCAAGTTAGTAAGAAAGTTATGCCAATTCATTAATTAGCCAGTCAGTGGTCACGCACCCACTTGCACACACACTTACACACACACACACACACACACACACACACACACACACATGCAGTGAATGTCTGCTAACACACACTTTCACACACACATTGAGTGTGTAACTCGATATGGTTTTCATACTTAATAAAAGAAGCTGTTGTTTCTGTTGTTCTTGTTGGCGCCTCTCTTTGTAAATGTTGTTGATTCAGCTGTTGTTGTTGTTGTTGTGCTTGTTGTTTGTGTTTTGACAGGCATATTCCATATTCAATACGCGTGTAACAACAACAACAACATTGTCCCCGTGTCACAATTTAACCCTCCTGCCCCCAAGTTTCCTTTGCTCGTTTATTTGATTAGTCTGTGTGTGTGTGTGTGCGTGTGTATGTGTGTGCCAGAGCAAAGTTTTAGCAGCAAATATGGCAAACAATTTGGCAAAGTGGCCAAGTGGCCAAAAGTTTCATCATCGGCCGTCGTCAATCCGCAATTGCCAGAGACGCGTCGTCGTCTTATTGGCTAATCGTTGACTTTAACAGCAGCTGTACTATGGGCAATATATCCCATTCTAGCAACACTTTGCAACACCTAAGAAAGTCAGCAATTTACAATTTGTAATGCTCAGAATATTTAGTAATTTATTTATTTTATTTAATAAGAGCAAAAAATATAAAAAGATCTTTTCTCCAATTTCAAAAATCTAGATTCTCGACACATGTTTTATTCGAAAGGTCTTGAAATTAATGTTTTCTTTATACAAGAGCTGAGTTTTCGAATAATTGTTTTTATGGCAACATTCTTAAATTTTGTCTGGCCCAAAATGTTTAAAACGTACATTTATCGATCGGATCTTTGGCAGCTGTATGGAACAGCTATAGCTTGAATAATTTCTTACGACAATTCTCGACTTTTTATGATGCACATATTGCCATTTTAACTATCTCCAATAAACATCAAAGAGTTCTTGTTTCATTTTGATGTTATTAAAATTAATTTAAATGAAAAAATGGACAAAATGCCCATAGTACAAAGGGGCGCAGCTGTTGTCGATGTTGCCCCCCAAAATGTATGCTATATAATTCTCTTGCTTTCTTATTTTTTTTTTTTCGGCACGTCTTTGGCCACCTAATTAGTCGACAGACGCACACACACACACACACACACACACACACACACACACACACACACACACACACACAGAGTTTGATTGTAATTTTGTTGCGACTTCACCTTTAATTCAGTTCACAATCGCATTTCAACTGTGAAAATACATTTGCTTTTCCAACGCATTCAATTAGTCAATTTGTATGTGTGTGTGTGTGTGGGTGTGGGTGTGGGTGTGAGTGTGCGTGTATGCGTGAGTATTCATTTAGAAAATGTACTTTGTTTGCGCATCAGTGACTTGAATTCAAAAGGCACTCGCATCTCATGGCGTCTGCAATTAACTCGTGTCTCTGAACTGAATGCCACTCATACTCACACTCACACTCGCACTCACTATCACACTCATTCACTTCGATTGTCCATTGTCCTTTGGTCCTTTGGTGGCATGTCATTAGCATTCATTCAGCTTATGATATGCATTAGATCATTGAGTGTGGCATTTCGAAATTATAATACACAATCTATATGTAAATATTAAGCATTAGATTGACCATAATGTTGCTTATTATGCAGATATTCACATAGATTATACATGCAACCCCTCAATCACACCTCGCCCACCCTCCACCCCATTTCCCTCTAGCTTTCACCTTCACTTTAGTCAGTTAATTTCCGAGCTGCCAATTCGAATTACTAAATTTGCAATGACACTGCTAAAAACACACAACAAATAATATTGTTATGGCACTATTAGCAATTGGCAATTTGCAAATGCATTTCGACAGTCGACAAATTAAGTAGGAACATATAAATATTTATAACAATATTAGATTAATACAAACATATACGCAATTACTAAGCTCATTAGGCTGCCTGACTGACGGCCTACTGAATTATTAATAGCAATAGTTGTCTTAGATCGGATTTAAATGTAAATCAATTGACACATATTTTGGCAGTTGTGTCAAGTGCACTTATTTATCATAAACGTAATACAATTCAAAAGCTAATAGTTCATTTAATAAATAAACGATTTCCCTTTCCAAATTAATGTATTAAGTTTCCGAGAATCTTTCTCAGAGCAGTCGCTGCTCTCAGAGCCACGGCGTGCCCACCACTGATCTATAAGCCTATAAGGCAATGCAGCAAAAACTGAAATTTATTGTGGTTAAAATAAAAAGAAAAACTAAAATGAAAACATTCAAGCCCATGTAATCAATAAATTGACGCCAAGCCGAATTTGTTTATTAAATTTTCTCTGAACTTGTTTACAAATCTTAAGTCTAACTTAAATCTGTTGTAAAGTTCCTCGAGTTAGAGAAAGAATCAAAGCAAATCTCAAGTTTTTTAATGTCTAAAGTTATCAAACAGTTGAAGTATATTTTGTTTAGTTTTCGTTTCGTCTATTGGCTGTTCCCATTTTGGCAAATCTTGTCGACAGCGCAGGAAAATGACGCATTATCAGCGTTGCCAGATCTATTGCAGCCATTGCAAAAGCTGCACTGATTGACCCATAAGCGAACGTGGCCAAAAGCCTTTCACAGGCTGGCCACTCGACTTGCCAGCTTTAAAGGCTCTTAAGCAGGCTAAGATTGGCTCACACAGGGAGCAGGCAGTCAGGCAACTTCGTCTTAGACCCGGTGCGCTTATCTGGCAACGCCATCGTTTCCGCTTCAATGCATTGAGCCTTATCTTAAGCACACATCGCACATGGCTGGCTCAAAAAAAAAAAAGATAGAAAAAAGAGTAAAACTTTTGCGACGGCTTTTTGGGGTTTTTCTTGAATTTCCTTTATTTTTTATTATTTTTCTTTTTTTTTGCTGGCTTTTCATTAAAATTGTGCGCCTATCTGTGCGAGCAGATCTTTTTGGCTATGACTTCAACTCTGGTCTATCTATGTGTGTGTGTGTGTGTGTGTGTGTGCGTGTGTGTGTGTGTGTGTGCGTTGACTTTTGTTACCTTTGTCTAAAGCGCAAAAATTGTCGAGTTTTGCACAAAATTTTATTGCTGAAAGGTGCTAAAATGAAAAGTGCTGATGATGTTGCCAGCTGATGATGATGATGATAATGATGATGATAATGGTGATGATGATGCTAGAGATACGGATACTGCTTTCTAAATTGGTATGGCAACGCCGTTTGTGTGCTTGTTTCCGGTCTGGCTACACAGCAACAAATTTCTAAGATTTTCGGATCAAATGAATACCAAACTTTGTAAAAATGTTCAATATTCTTAAATCAAATACAAATAACTTGATATAAGTAAAATTTTGCAATTTCTTCAACGCAAGTCTTTTGATTATCGGGACAAGAATCTCTATTCGAATTTTTTGAGTCAAAGTTCCAAAGACCATTTTTGGCTACCATTTTATACGCTTATTTTGTAAGTTTAACAATAATATGCAGAATACAGACTTTAGAGAAATACATGTTAAAATCACGAATTAAATTCTAGCTTTTTTTGTTTTCTGTGTACGTTTGTGTACAGTTTTTGCTTTCGTCTGTCTTGAATTATTTAAATTAACAATTTGCCACAAAACTTTGTGAGCTGACTTGGTGAGTTGGTTTGACTCCACAGCCACTTGGCACAGTTTTCAATCTCTTGCCATATTTTTTTATATTTTAAATGCTGCAACAACAAGAAGCGACAACAACAACAACAACTGACGCGTTTAATTAAGCAAAGTGGCTGGCCAAGTTTCTGTTGGGCTTTGACTCGACTCGACTCGACTTGTCTTGACTTGGCTTTGCTTTTGGTTTAGGTTTTGGTTCAGGTTATGTCTCTCCCTTTCACCTCTTAACCTGTAACCTGCTCTCACCCTTTCCACTCTCCCTCTCTCTCTTTCTCTATCTGCTTTACACTCTCTAGCGCATTCTTCTGCTCCGACAGCATTTTTGCTAATTTTGTCTAATTTTGCTAAAGTGACGGCTCAGGTCGTTGGCTTTTATGAGAGAGCGCACACACAAATTTTGCACAGCTCTTTAAGCTAACAGCATACCTGCCTAACTATCTATCCCCTTCCCACTCTCTCTCTCTCTCTCTCTCTCTCTCTGTTTGTCTCTGTGTGCCTGCAAATATTTAATTTCTTTGGCGTTGGTTTTTTGTCTTAACTATTTGGTGGGACATTAAGCAACTGCAACCGGAAGCTGCCAAGGTGGCAACACCTCTAAAAGCCTGCAACAAATTACGAAAAAGATTAACGACAAAAATACAAATACATTGCATTCTTTGTTAGAGTCTTAAGCACATGAAGTTTCGGCCTTTTCATGCCACAAGCAAATAAAAAAAGAACCCTGTACATTATTATAATATAATGTTTGTATCTATTACACATTCTTATCAACAGTTAAAAAATAATTGCATACTTTAGGGGGCACAAGTTACTCTTGAAACTGAAAACAGTCATAACTTTCTTTATTTAGATTCAATCTTGACGCCATCAATTAACATTATTCATACACAAATTATTGAAAACGATCAGTACCAAAAAAAGTGCGGCAAGTATCTGAAAATACTGTGATCTTCTGGTAAATTATATGCGTCTGTCCATAAAGCTTTAAAGGGTCTAGCCCTTATAGTGTAGACAATATTTGACCGATTACTCTAACATTACTCCATTTTGAAGTTTTTTTTTAGTTCTTCACACAAAAAAATGAAAAAGATTTTGAGTGTTGATAAACAGTTGAATAAAATTGAAAAGTCGAGATTTACAGTTTTTGAAAATACAAATGTACGGAGGAAAAATTTCATATTCAACAATTTAGGAAAACATTTTGGAATTTTTTTATAAAATAAATAAAGTTGTATCTTGAGATACCAAATCATGATTATGATCTTGAGATATCTCAAGCAATCTCACAAATTGCGTCTTTGCATTTTTCTAATGCATTCTGATTCAATTTGACTTACATCGTTTCAATGCAACATAAATTCATCATAAAAACGAACAGTCAGCAACTAATTTGAAGAATAAACTTTCTTTTCTGATTAAATAAAATGATCGAATTTGGATAATCGGCTTTTTAGCTGTATTCGATAACCTCTCCCTCGATAGTTGCCACAATAAACGAATCAAACTGAAATCCCATTTAAGGGACTTGCAACAAGTGTTCGATTTGTGGCAGGATTTAGTTCAAATAGAGATTAGGGAACAGGCGGAGAAGGAGAAGGAGAAGGAGAATTGCCATATTAACATCCTGTCGCTTAATGCGACTTGATTGCATTGCTATTTGGCTCCTTTGACCCCTTTGACCCCCTTGACCCTTTCGACCACGGCCTGTTCTGTTCTCTTTGGCCTCTGGATTTATTGCCCAAGTGCAATATGCGCTTAGAGCTGCATCATTCAAAGTCTTTGGTCTCTTTCAGTTCTGTCTCGCATTTTCATTACATTTATTATTTGTTCACAGCGAGCATTTTCTTAATTTCAGTGCCGTCTGGAGTGCCAGCAGGTTCCATTTGTCCTTTTGTGCAGATTTGAAAGCGCAGTCAAGCAGTGTCACGCCCCCAAAAGCAACTTGCCTCCTCTCCCTCACCTCTCACCTTTTGGCCCTTACTGCTTGTCCCTTACCTTTCCCTTCCCTTTCCTTCTCTTCTCTTCCCTTCCCTAATCCTCCTACTCAGTCTCAAGCTGGATTGCACATTTGGAAATTGAACAGCGGTTGAAATATACGCGACATTATTCTAATACTCAGTAAATGCTTATTGGGTATATTCACATGTCCTCCATGCTCACTTTCTAGTGCACTAACTTGCTTTTTTGGCAACATTTTGGGTCCTCCATGGTTACTTTTTACTATATTAAAACAACTTATGACTGTTATTTGTTATCTCACTAAAAAATCCTCAATTTATGTTATTATATGTCCTCCATGGTCACTTGATTGCTTAATAAGATGTGAGTTTGAGCCTCCTTGGCTACAAATTTCCTCAAAGTTGGCTAATTTCTTTCGCTAAGACAACAACAGTCTAACCACAATTCTGAGCTTAGCATGTCCTCCATTGTCACTTTATTTAAAAATTAATTTCATAAAAATTTCTTATTGTTGCTTTTCATAATTGTCACCAACTTCTTTTCAATGTCCTCCATAGTGACTGCATTTAGTTTATTTCCCTGATCACATTTTACAGGGTATCTACATTGTCGGATTTCTCTAAGCTTTCCGCTCTCTTGGCTCCGAATGATTTTGCGTCGGCAATCAAGCCAAGTGCAGACTCGAGTCATTCCCATGCTATAAATCTGCCACCTTTCGTTTTCCCCCTATTTTCCCCCTATTCGTTTTCCCTACTGTCATCATTTTTATTTCATTGTTATTCGTTTTTAAATCATATTTAACGCTCAATTATTGACGTTCAAAGTCGACGCTGTCGTCAGACAATGACAAACTAATGGCCGCTCCCTCTAGATGAGAATGGGAATGGGAATGGGAATGGGAATGGGAATGGGAAAGGGGATGGGAATGGGAATGGGAAAGGGAAAGGGGATGTGTATGAAAATGAGTATGGGAATGGGAAGGAAGTCTGCTGATGAGATGAAAAATGAGATATGAAAGGAAGTGGGACACAGAGCGAAATAATCAAGTATTTGGATTTTAGACTTAATTTTTCACTTAAATTATATTCAATAAATGACCAGAGATTCGATAACATTTTAAGTGAATAATCAAATAATTACTAAAGCACTTCAGTTCTCAAACTAATAGGTGAATTCAAGGCATACAATTTAAACCAAGATCAAGTCGAGAAATCAATTTTATTTCGAGTAATTAAATAATTATTGAAAGTAATTCAATTCAATTGAAGCTTGAATCAAGTCCTGTCAACTCTGCAACTGATTACCTAAGTATTTTTTCGCTTTTTTTTATTCTATGTCGACTCAGAGCACTTCACAATAATTCGATTGAAACAAATATCAAAACTAAGAATTATAAAATAATAAATAATTCAATAATAAAACTAAAAAAATCATAAACTATTTAAATTTTAACATGATGAATTTCAAAGTTAAAAGTAATATTAAGTAATTATAAAATCTATTGAACTTTATTTTGGTGACGACTATTTTTGTCAGTGTAGCGAAGGCTCTGCCATTTTGCACTTAATACTCGTAGCTCGACGCATCAGTTGGCCAGAGTTTTTTCTCTCTCTCCCTCTCTCCCTACTCTTCCCCTCTCTCTCTCTCTGCTCTCCTGTCCCTTGCCGTCTACGCTTTGTGCTCAAATGACAATTTGTAAAGCTTTCAATGAAGACGAAGAAGTCGAAAGCCTCTAAAATGATGCAAGGACGAAGCGAAGCAGGACTCGCAAATGACAGCCATTTTGGTGAGAGCGAGAGAGAGAGAGAGGGGGCAGAGTGAGACAGAGGAAATGGAAGCGGCATCCTCTTACTTCTTCGTAATCAATCACTCAATCAATCAGCAAATAATGTGCATTGAAAATTCCTTTTAAGTGTCCATAATGTTTGCCACGCAAACTCAGCCGGCTCCAAAAGAGGGCGGCATGTGGCGAGGGGGCGTGGCATAGGGCCAGAGCTTTTGCGGTACTGAAAATAATATTTGCCAGCCGAGGCTAAGTAATTGTGTGTGCACCGAGACAGGGATTTAGTTTAGACTTTTCTGCCTTATTGCCTTGTCATTCTCCCTAAAAGAACAGGGGGAGCAGGGGAACTGGGGACTGGGGACTGGGAACTGGAAACAGGGACTGGTCACTTGGTTTGAAAATGAAACAACGACGAATCCGTTTTCAGGGGTCAATTATTTTATGCTGTCGAGATTATGGCAAGTTTTTTGTAATAGATTGCCACTTGACATTGGATTGGATTGTAAAAAAAGAGGGCCAAGGAAAAACTAGAGAAAGAGAGAGAGAGAGAGACAGAGATGGAGAATGGAACGACGAAACAGAGAGTGCAAAAGTTTCATTAAGGATTCAAAAGTTGAGTTTGGAGATTAAAAAAAAAGTGTAGCAATGTTGAGCTATAAATTTAAAGGTGAATTCTGGTTATCAATCGGTTTCCTTAGAAATAGAATAAATTTTCTCCCACTCGATTGGAAAGACACTTTTACAAAGATTTCTATTTATTTTCTTTGACAATTTTAATATATTTTTAGCCCGTTTTTGCTTAAATAGATTGTCCTATAAGATTGTGAAAACTTTCCACATCAAATCCTTGTTTCATTTACTTTCGATTTTAAATATATTCTCATACCGAAATGCTTTTTTATTTATGATGTGATTTCAACAGCTTCAACGAGTTTCAAATGCTCTGATTTAATGGCTGATGTTATATTTGATTTATAAATATTTTTTATTTTCAATGACCATGCACTTTTGCCAGGCATATCTCTCTCTCTCTCTCTCTCTCTCTCTCTTTATAGTATGTACTTTTATATTTCGGTCTCATTCGAACTCTCTTGGGGGGCTTTTATTTTATGCTTAGCGTGTTGCGAAACTTCGATGATTAACTTTTTCGATTAACTCAAAACTGAAAACAGACAGCACACACACACACAGAGAGACACACACACACATACGCGCTCATAAGTATGCAATGGTTGAAAAAATAGCTAAATAAACAAGCAACAAGAACAACAACAAAGACAACAACGACAACAACAACAACTGCTGCCAACTGAAAACTTTTTCATAGCGATAAACAATTTTCTCCTTCTCTCTCCCTCTCCCTCTCTCTCTCCCTGTCTTGCTCTTTCCTTCTCCCAGCTCTACCTGTTCCATGTCTCGCTGTATTTTCTTCTTTTTTTATAGCATAAATTTATTTTAATGTTTCTGCTTAACAATTTCCACTGCAGCAGCGGACCAACTGAGTGTCCCCTTCCCCCTTCCCCCTTCCCCACCTGCCCCCTTTTGGCCACTCCTCCATTGCTTTTGAGCTGGCACACTCAATCAGCTTTTGGCCTAGTCAAAGTTTTGGATGCGCCTCTTTCCCCCCAGCTCCAAACTTTGCATATTGATAAGGCAGAAATGTACAGCGATAAAATGGGACTAGATTAAAGAGAAAAGAAAAACGGAACTGCAGAACCATCCCCTGACCACACCCCATTCTATCTCTGGTATTTCCCCTTCCCCTTCCCCTCCCCCTCCACAACAAGAACCCCAACCCCTTGAAGCCCCATTTTGCTTAATCTGCCAATGTTAAAGCTTGAATTGCAGAAGAATCTCTGATTGATGTCTGTCAGTCAAGAATCCTTTTATCATTTGGCCGCTCAGTGGGCGTGGCAGATACACACACGTCTGTCTGTGTGTGTGTTTGTATCTGTGTGTGATTGTAATAATTATGGGCCATGTTAAGCCAGCGGCAATTGTTTGTGATGATAAATGATAGACGGGCAGAAAGAATGAGCACAAGAATAGCAAATTCTGGCAGGAGCAGCATGCACTGCACGAAAAAGGTCGCACTAAATAAATAATTCTCATAATCTATACTTGACATAAATTCCATTTACTGAAAACAAGCATAGAAGTTCTTTCAAAAATGCTGAACAAAACTTCAACTACCAATTATAATTATGAAAAGTATGTACGAAACTTATTTATATAAGTTGGCAACCTTATATATTTTGTAAAGTCCAACCGATTTTAATTAAAGTCTGCATCAAACAGCCTGTTCTTATTTCGAGATATTTTTGAAATCGAACTCACTTTCAAGTCTTTAATTACCAAATTATTCAAATATTTAAATTTCCGCAATTGAGAAATGTTTTTGAAAATAAGATCTCTATTCTCGAATGAAGTGACTATATTCATATCATATCATAATGTCTTAAACATTAATAGAGATTATTTTTAGAATTAAATTTAAAGTGGGAAATAGTTGCACAATCTTAGAAAAGATTAATTTGTATATAACTATTTTTTTTTTTAACTGAACCATTTTCTGTAATTCTCAATGGTTAGATTATTGATTCGGATTTGGTAGTCCAAATATCCAAATCGAACCGAATGGTCGACCCTGTTATGGTTAAGTGCGATATGCTTGACTTTTTCGCTCTGTGTAAGTAGGAGGAGGTATGAGAAGTATGAGGTGAGGGCCAAGGACAAAGCGTGGACAGGGAATGACCATGAAATTCATTAAGCTCCAGCCACACGCACACACATACATACATACATACATACATACATACATACATCAGTATGTTTGGGGCCCAGGTTTCCTGGCGGCATCTAATGGCCCCGCCAGAGTCATCAATAATGCGGTTGCTTGGCCAAGAATTCGGATTGGGGCCTAATGAGAGCTACACACACACACACACGCACGCACGCACACACACACGCACACACACACACACAAGTATATGTGATAGGGAGTGCAACAAGGGAACGGACCACCAAAGGACCAAAAGAACCAAATCCTCCGAGCACTTGAACTGTTCGAACTGCGTAAAAAACAATAAAAAGAAAAGTTGCACAACAAAATTTCCCCAACGAGCAATTTATGTGTGTGTGTGTGAGAGTGTGTAAATAAAGAGCAGAAGAAGAAGCAGCAGAGAAAGGTAAAGCAAAGCTAAAAAAAATGAAACAGAAGAGAAATTTAGCAAAGTGTTTTTTTTTTTTGGCAAAGAGCTTTTTCAAATAAGCGACGATGAAAGAAAATTTGCAAAAAAAAAAAGAAAGAAAAATAGGCAACAACTTGTGGAAAATAAGAAGGATTGGAGTTGTGGAATGCGAATAAAGATGGAGGCAAGGGAATGCGTTTTACTTTTCCAAAAACTGTTTTAAAAGCTTAGCCACGGGAAACTGTGAATATATTCCCTAATGACGAGAGTTTCCGAAAAAGAAATGCCACAAAAGCCGAAATGAAATGCCCAAAAAATAGCAACAGCAGAGGAAAGCAAAAGGGGGGAGAGAGAGAGGGGGGTATTGAGAGGGAGAGAGTGAGAAAGTGAGAGCTTGATATGGAAATGGGGCAAGTTTTGTGGGTGCTCTGGAGTCGCAATGGGAACTGGGAACTGGGAACTGGGAACTGTGAGACCGACAATGATAAAGCGCCATGATAAAGCATCACAGGCATTAGCATTGGGAACATTTCACATACTCAGAGAAGGAGAGGGAGATGGAGAGAGAGAGAGAGACAGCTGTCGGCAGGAAGAAGAGACTGCAAGTTGATTGCTACAGGATGTCGAAATGTTGATGGCAAATGTGCCAGAGTTTTCTTTTCAGCATTTGCATTTGCGAGATAACAACTTCTTAACTCCTTAAGGTGCAGTTAGTCATGGCGATCATTGTTTCAGCTTGTGCCTAAAAATAATACAAATCATAAGAAGAAAACACTTGAGATTTACAAATAAATGCCAAAACTTTGAACTTGATAAAAAAATAAGTACCTTATACAGAAAATGAAATCAGAAAAATTAGTTGAAATAATTTTTCATACTTTTTTTTACAAATATTTATGAAGAATTAATTGTGAAACACAACATTAGTTTTAGCCCGAGCAGCAAAGATCTCTAAGCTGACAAATAATTGAAATTTACAAGCACTATGTATGTTTTATTTTACAGCTATAAGCCATAATTTGAAGACCACTGATTTTCTAGAAAAATGTATTCCATATGGTTTTGAGTTACAGAAATTAGAAGCAAACTAATTATAATTTTTATATAACTCTACATGCAAGCATATTGTGATTTATTTTATATTTACTCATACTATACACTTGTTAATAAATATTTACTCATTTTTTCTTACAATTTTGGGCCTCTTATCAACTTATTAATACCTTATTTTTGGTCTGATGTATTTTTTGTATATTTTAAATAGTTAACTTAAATTGAAATGTGTGATTTATCTAACTTTTGGGTAGTATCTTATGGTATCTTTTGGTAGTTTCTTATTACAAATCGGTCAAATCCTTATTGCACAAGAAACTACTAATAACTTGAACTTACCGGGTAGCTGCTAGTCGAGCATACTCGCTTATTTTTCAGCATTCGGCAATGTGCTGAGCTGCTTTACATTTAAATATGTGTACACTTATTGCGAATTCTATGAGATTTACTGATTTGCTTGGTTCATTGTATTACAATGTTGACTCCCCCCGGACCCGAGAGTCCCCCTCCCCTGCACTCCACAAACTACACGCATCCTTGACAATTGAGCCAACGCAATTTGAGTCAACTTCGATACCAGCAAAATGAAATTGAATTACAAAAAAATAATGCGAGCAACTTGAAAACGAGTAAAAAGCGGCATTAGAATAGAAGCAACAAAGTCTCTCTGTCTCTGTCTCTGTCTCTCTCTCTCTCTCTCCCTTTGGCACTTCCTTTGTCGTTCTATTTGCTTTGACTGCGAGTGTAAAGTGTAATTTTTACACCTTCACGCCACATTTTCAGCTGGCAGCCCCTTGACGGCAATAGCCTCAACACTTGGTTAACTCTACCAACCCCTCTCCTTTCTACCCCTCCTCCACCCACCCCCTGCCAACAACCTGCCGCGTTGCCACCTGGCACACAAAACGCTGCCACTTGAGAACTTTTAGTGCGTCTCAATGCGCATTTAAAATAAAAATAGAAATTCAATTTACTTTAAATAAGCGCAAAGCGACTAAAACAAGCAAAGGGGGGAGCAAATGGAAATAAGTGTGAAAGAAAGGAAAATGAAGAGTGATGGGCAGGGGAGAGAAGGGTCACAGGGGGACGAGGTGACAAGCAGCAGCGAAACTTCAGCGACAGCTTCTCCGAATCTTCACGTCCAACGAAGAGGACAAAAAAAGAAGAAAACAAATTCTGCGAATAAAGCAAGAAAAAAACTTTTTAAATGAACTCAAAATTGACTAAATGTGCTAGGAAAAGGTGCTTGGGAGGAGGGGGAGGGGGTGAGAGGAGGGGTTGGGGGGAAAACTCGCCGGGGAATTGTTTGGAGCCCAAGCTGGAATATAATTAAGCGCCGTTTAGGAACCAAGTTGCCTTAATTGTCTGGCGTCAAGGCTAACAACTTTCCGCAAAGTTTAATTTAAATATGAGCGAGCATCGTTTTTTCTCTTTCGCCATCTCCCTTTCCCATTTTTTATTCTACCCATCTCGCTTTTTTCTCTCATTGTGTTTTATTTTACAAATTCAATTTGATTTCATATTTTATTTTATTTGCATGTTTTTGACTTGTTTCTCAATTTATTGAGCTGTTGTTTGTTATACGAAATTGATTAGGGTGATCGACTGATATGGAACTTGTGTAAACATCTGTAGCACCCCTCGCTCTGTATAACACTGCAACAGTTGTATAACAGCTTAACATACTGTCAACTATATTTATAACATTTTCTAGTCTAGCAGAAAATTTTGCTCAGCATAGAAAATTTGTGTCTATTCCCTTGGCGTATATGTATAACAGTTGTATAACACTTTTGATAAGATTTTCTGGTTTATGTAGTGTAACTGGTAGTCGAGTAAGCTTTTTATTCCAGCGCTGGTAACATAGTTTTTTGCATTTAATTAGTATAACAGTTTTATAACAGCTTAAACTGCCGTTAGTCTACTATATGGCATCCTTACGTCTGAAGCATATGCTGTTGTTTGGCATTAGATACTGTCCTCACTTGCTAATGGGCTTTATAACAGTTGTAGAACAGTTTCGAGAAGCACACCAAAGCTTAAATTAGCAAGTGAGCTAGTCGAAAGTGCCTTGCTTTTCAAAACTTTATAAATTATGTTCTGTATAAGTGTTGTATAATTGTTTTATATCTCAAATGATGTATATCATTCTCTGACTGGAGTATGTAGTGTTGCTAAGCATTAGAGACTATCAACTTACTAATGGGTCTTATAACACTAGTACAACAGTTTCTTAACCCTACTTTTTTCAATATATTACCATACTCTGACTGGAGTATGTAGTGTTGTTTAGCATTCGAAACTATCCACTTTATAAGGGGTTCTATAACACTTGTATAACAGTTTCTAAATACTGTATACAGCTCTTGAATCGTTTTATAACAGTTCTTAACCCTACTTTATTTAATACTTATTACTATACCGTCTTCCAACGGTTGTCGAACAGTTTCTTAACACTTTAAGGCTTAAATTGCCATGTCCACAGGTCGTGCACACTCTATTGTTCAACTGCTGTTTAGGGTTGTCGCTTTGATTTCGAATTCACTGCAAATCAGGTGATAAGAAATCACAGCCTCACAATGGGTTCTTCAGAGGCATTCAAAGAAGCAAAGGGGTAGGTGGGAAAGGTGGTGGGGAGGGGGGGAAGGGGTGGAGAGGGATGGCAACCACAGCGACCACAGAAACCACAGCAACCACTTGGCTGCGGTTGCGGCAACCTGAAGCTAAAGGCAAAGGCTGGATTTAAGGCCGCATAATTATAAAGCTGTCCAGAACGAACAGCTCAAGTGCAGTGAGCCCAAAATCATCAAGGGTAAGAGAGAACTAATAAGCGAATGAGATAGATGTAGTCAAAGGGAAAGAGAGTGAGAGAGAGCGAATGTTATTAAAAGGAAGGGATAAGTCTGGCGCCCAACTGGCGGACGCCAGCAAAAAATGTGGCTAAATCCCCGAAAACAGACACAAGAGATAGAGATAGAGATAGAGAGAGAGATAGAGAGAGACAACAATGTGGGGGTGAAGAAGAAGCAGAAATAGGGGAGAGAGGGGTTGGAAAAATATCAGATGGACTGAGACAGTTGTAACACTTGAGCTAAACTTTTTTCCTGTGCTCTAATCAATTTATTGAATTTATTTGCTGATTTTATTAAAGCGCGCAAAAAGCATCAAATGAATTGACACAAAATCGCCTACGAGATTGAAGGAGAATAAGGAGAGGAAAGAGAAAAAGGGGGAGGAATAACAAAATTCGATTGCCTGTCAAAAAACGTATCGTTTTCTTGGCGCCCAAAAGGAAAGCGATGGAAAAGTGTGCGAAATGTGTTTTGCTGACTGTCCGTCTGTCTCTCTGACTCTCTGTCTCTCTGTCTCTCTGTAGTAATTAAGTTAGAAGAACCTTTCGTCTTAGACGCCCAATGCCGCTGCTATCTCTACGACTTGTTTTTTTCTCTCTCATCCTCCCTCTCCTTCGATTTTTTGAAAGGCTCTCTGATTGCGTTGCCAGGAAATGCCTGAGCCTCCCTTCTGCTTTTGCTTTTGCCTCTTTTGCCAAGGCCCATGGTAACTCGTACTTGGCTTGAGCTCAGCAATGTTTCGGGGCAACGAAATGTTTATCAGCCAGCTTGATAATCCCAGCGCCATTTCAATCTGCACTTAAGGCCAACAACATTCATTTCCATCTTTCAAAGTGAAATGTTATTCAAATACAATGTACAAATTCAGGCTTTCCATTCTAAAGACAGCTGACAGCTTTATCCCAGAGAAAGCAACCCAACTCACTTTGTCTCAGCTCGAGTTACAGTTGCTTCATTAAATTGACAGATATCCATATAGAGACCATTACACACACACACACACACACACACACACACACACACACACACACACACACACACTCTTTCAATATGTCCATATTGTTATGAAGAGTTTATATTAAATTTCATCTGCAACTCAAATTTATTTAAATATTCGTATGAATGTCAAAATCAATCGAATAAAAACAAAACATTTTTAACAATATTAATGGTTTGAAAGTTTATTATTTACAATACTGATTATTTATTTAGATAATAGAAGTAAATAAATAAAATAAATTGTTACATAAATAAATTGATGCATTTTCCTTTTTCAATATCTTCGATGTTTGACAAACTTTATTTATTCAGTCAAACAATATATTACATTAAACGTGCGACAGTAAACCATAAAACTGCAATAAACTGAAAGTTAAAAAATTTTAATTGAGAGATTATTTGTTTATTGAAATATTCGTTCTATTTTTTCAGCTGGTCGGCGGTGAATTCGACATGGAATTGAATTTTGTGATACAGGATGCGCAGAATATTAAACATATGCTCGAGCTGTTGGATCATTGTCCGCCCAATTTGCAGGTGAGTTTAACCACAAAGTAATCAACAGCACAATATCTTGTTTTAAGTGTTTCCATTATTAAATTGATATATATTAAAATAAAAATCAATGGGGTAGCCAGAAAACGAAAAGAAGTCCAATCTGTTGACATGCAATTCAATCAACAATTTCTCTTGCCTATTGCGGCATCAAAGGCAAATTAAGCAGCGACAAAATGTGAGCTTATACAGAAAGCAGAGACTGTGAAGGGGGAAAAGAAGGAGAGAAGAAGAAGGGCAGGGAAATGGAAGAAGGGACGAAGGGAAGGGGAAGGCTTCCCCTTTTCCAAATTGTGCGTAATGAAAGCGCAACATGAAATGCCTTTCAAATGTTTTTACTTGAACCGTCGAGTCTCGGTTTTCTCGTCTTTTTATTTTTGTGTCCTCCTTCTGCACTGTTTTTTGTCATTTATATGTATATGTATGTGTATGTGTAAATGTGTGTGTGTGTGTGCGTGTTAAACAATATTTTACACCTGACGTTGTCGCTGCGCCTTGGCGCCAACAAATTATTAGCATGAATGCTGGCAAAGGATCCGGATCCGGATCCGACTCCCGGGCACGTACAAAGCGTATGTGTGTGTGTTCTATATGTGTATGTTAATGCATGTGACACTGTGTGTGTGTGTGTGTGCGTGTGTGTGTGTGTGTGTGTGTGCAGGAAGTGCTCTCTTTGCTATCCACATTGCAATTGCTCTGTGAGACAGGTAGCCCGAGCTGCCAGGGTTGCCAGGCTGTCAGCCACATTGGGCCACCGCCGGCATGCAGAAGTGTGAAAAGTAGACGCCGGAAGTTGAGTAACCGTGTCAGCACACAGGATTCCCACACACACACACACACACACACACACACACACACACAATTACACTGCAGAATTTCCACTCACAGTTGCAGTTAAAAAAAAAAAAAAAAAACAGGCGACAAAAATTGCTTCAATGTTGCTGCTTAATGAGTTTGTTTCAAGTTTGTTGCGTTCGTCAAACAGCTGCAGAGTTGGAAAATGCTGCAGTGTGCTTTCAATTTAACAGTGTTGCTTTAATTCAAACTAGTTGTTAATGTAATTAGTGAAAAAGCAAAAAAAATAAAACAGATAATTTATTTCATCAAACAATAGTTAAAATTAAAAAGTAATAAAAGTGACATTTAGTGTTGATGAATCTGCAATTTTTGTCAATTTGTAGCATATAGAATAATGCAATAACCTAAAAGAAATACAAATTACAAAGCTTTTCAATCGCTTGCCATTAAATTGAATGAGTCAATGTTTTTGCCATTTAAGTATTATTAGAAATTTAAAAAAAGCTTTTGTATCTAATAAAAGGTTAGGTATTATAAATATGCCAATATGTTGATATTGTAAAATCTATTCTCTTTTTATTATTCCCTCGTGTTGTGTAGTAAAATTAGAATGTTTGAACTTGGAATATAGAAGAAGCCAAAACCTCTAGAAACATTCACATATAAACATTCACGAATTTGAAAACTAATCTTAGTGAATTGCTTGGTCATTGTGACAAGTTTAAATGTTGAAAAATTTTAAATTAAATGACTTGATATAATTAATAATAAATATTCTTCAGTAGCAGCTCAAGAAGTGTAGCAGTTTTTTTTTGGGTATAAAATTGTATTGGCTACAGAAGTTAGAAATAAAGCAAAACAAATTGAAATATGTAATTCTTGATTTAAATATTTTACGAGGCTTTCAGTTGAAATCATATCATATCTACATACATACATATAAAATTAAAGTCAAACAAATTATTTTAAAAGGCAGCTGAGATGAAGTTATTTCTTTTAGCAAATTTGGTGCACTGCAAAAGTGCAAAAGAAATGGACGAAGAGGGCGAAGGCCAGAGAGAGACAGAGAAAGAGGGAGAGTGAGTGTGAGTGTGAGAGGGACATGTAGAGTGGACTCAGAACTGGAAAACGAACTTTCTGGTTTGTTTCTTCTTTTTTATGTTGTTGTTGTTTGGCTTTTAACTGCAGAGAAAAAATGTTGCTTGTCTTTAGTTGAAGCACTTGTGCTCAGGTGTAGGTGTTTAGGTGTAAAGGTGTGTAGGTGTGTGTGGGTGTGTATGTGTGTGGGTATGTATGTGTATGTGTGTGGGTGTATAGGTGTGTGGGTGTATAGGTGTTGTGGTTATTTTTGACTGTTGTGTAGGTGGTCGATCCATTTAAAGTCTCTTACACTTGGCGAATTTCAACGCCTCTGTGGGTGGGTGTGTGTGTGTGTGTGTGTGTGTGTGTGTGTGTGTATGAGTGTGTGGGCGTATAACACTTCTCTGTGCGTGTCTGCATGTGTGTGTGTGTGTGTGTGTGTGTCATGAGTTTCGCTTGTCATTCCACAACACGAAATAGTTGCGGCCTCACAAATTTATTTAGCTGCTGTTTTTTTTGGAAATTAATGAAAATTGTCACTGACAAATGTGAGTTCAAGGTATACACACATACACACACAAACACACACACATGTAGACTTGTTGTTGGCATATGTAAAACACGCATCAAATATGCAACATTGAAGTGAGGCAACAAAAAAAATCGTTGCGTGATTTTAGGCGCCAGCTACAAGAATTTTGAACATTGGCTGCCATTGCTTAATTTGGCATGCCGAGCAGGTGCCACAGTCGACAGTTGATAGGCGGTGGGCGGTGGGCGGTGGCACGCCCCTTTACGTGGCAAGTGGAAATAAAAAGGAATTTACAGCCATTTTATTGCCAATGGGTTGGAAGTGAACGAAGGGGGAAAAACAACAGCAACAGGGAACAGTTAACAGTTAACAGTTAACGGGCCAAAGCCAAACGACAGACCAAAAATTTTGCATGGCACACACACACACACACACACACACACAAAGAAGAGCTGGGGATACTTAAATGATTTATGTGTTTACCAGCAGCATTTCATTCTCTTTCTCTTTCTCTTTCTCCTTCTCTTTGTCTGCCACTCAATTGATTCGGCACGTAACCGGGCCAAGTGCAAATAACTGTTTCAGCTGTTGGTCCCATCCAAAAGTCCCCGACCAGTTCCAACTTCTACACAGTGCGAAAATATTAAGCAATTCCCACTGGAAATCTCACAATTCAAACTCATATCGAAAATCTAGAACTAATTTAAGTTTAGACTTCTTAAAAGCTAAAAATTATTTTGGTAATTAAATGTTTCAATAATTGAAAACTGAATTTTAGATAAAATATATATGTAAGTAGATTGTAAAAAGGGACCTCAGTAATTTCAAATATAAAAATAAATGTATTCTTCATAAATGTATTAAACAATTTTAAATTGAGAATATGTAAAACTCTGTTCTGGTACATCAAAATCAAGAAAAATTCAAAATTTTCATTTAGAGGCAGAGGGAGAGGGAGAGGGAGAGAAAGAGGAAAAGAGAGAACGATTGATTGATAAAACAAAACTAAACTAAACTATTAAAGACACACAATCTGACCTGAGCAACAATCCTATCACTATACAACATTTTCAAACTTTCAAACTGATTTTAAATTCCGTAGTGAAATCCAGATCAACACTTTTGGTTTAACAAAAAGGTGAATTTTTCTTTTAGCAGTGTAGGTTTTTTCTCTCTGGCTGTGGCCATAACATTTTATACTTGACAATAAATTTGCAAGTCTCTCGCTCCGCTTCAGTTGAGTTCGCTTTGTGCTCAAGCCAAACGCGCAAATCAAAGCGTCTTTTGAAATTAAGCCACGTTATGGCTGGCAGCTGCTTTGGCCTCTGCCTCTGCCTCCGCCTCAGGTTCAGTTTTATTTTCAGTTTCAGTTAACAACAGCTAACCGCATATTTGTCCTTCCTGACTGGTAAGCCTTTTCGGTCTGCCCAATAAAATTTTACAGCCTTTGCCAGCGCAGCAATTTGTGTTACTTTCTCTTTCTCTTTCTCTTTCTCTTACTCTTTCTCTCTCTGCTGTCTTTTACCTGCTGCCAGTTGGCCAACATAGTCACAGTCACAGCCCGGTCAACAGCTTTCACCTTTCGTCAAGTGTGTCTGTGTGAGAAAATCCCTTCTTTTGCAATGCTTTTAGCGCCACCTGGCGGTAGCTGCTTTGCATAAGATTGTTAAGGTTTTATTCATGCGTGGTGGGGCGAGTGCCACGCCCACAATAGCTTACATGCCCACCTACATATTGAATGGCAAACGAATGCAATTCTCCTTTTATTTTTCCCCTTTGCTCAGTTGCACTTCTATCGAATTATAGACGTTCCGATTATCGATAGTTGATTATCGATTATCGATTATCGAGTCTTCTTAATTTTACCAAAGGCTTCATCAAGGTTTTGTTTTGTTTTGTTGCAATATGAATTTTTCAACAAATAAATACAACTACAGTGAAAATTGTGAGCCTTGTAGTTCTTACCGTTTTGACATTATGGTTAGACATTTCTATGATTAGATGAATTGGAAACTGTTTCAGCAGCAGTACAAACTTATAATACCCGCTGCAGAGACTTGAATACTCGCTTATCCATTGACTAGGTACAAACAGTAGATGATAGAATGGGGTGGAATTGGGAGGGGTTGAGGATGGGGATGGGGTGACCGAGGGGATGTCATTGGCTTTAGCTGCTTATCTCCGTTCGAACAGCGACGTCTTCATTAGGTGTCCGTTGTTACCACTGCACTATGGGTGTAAAGTACAATATTCTGGCATACAAACTTTGAGCATTTCATAATTTAGTATATCGCAATAGTCACGAATGAATATTAGGTGTTTTTATATTTTTTTAAGATTTTTAACCCTTACTACCCTTAGTATTTGGAGCTCGAGCAAACTAAGTTCTAACTAGTGCGAATTTAAAAGTCTCTAGATTTATGCTCGTATTTGGATTTTATACACAAATATTGCACTTGTTTCTTCAATTCGAAAAGTCTCGATATTTAGGATAATGCCAAAATATCGGTCCTTTATTCCACAGTGCCATAGCCAGTGTTGCAAGCGCTAAAGTTACACGGGGGATTAACTTGTGATTACGTTGCCATGGGCCACTGGGGGGTGGGGCGAAGGAAAGTTGGGAAAAGTGGGGAGGGAAACTGTGAAAATGAGGGATGAGGGCGGCTAAAAAAGTTTTGCAACAGCGGCATTCAGAGGCAGCTTATCTGCAGCTTAGCGGCGTGTTAAAGCCAAAAAATACTCGCATGCCACAGTGTGGCATACTTAATAGGCAAATGCCAGAGAGAGAGAGAGAGAGAGAGAGAGAGAGAGAGAGAGAGAGGGGGGGGGGGGCAACTGACTGACTGGTTGAATTTAAAGTTCTGTAATTATCCGCGAGTTGGGCAAATCAGAAAATAGAAAATGAAATAAACTCGAACATGGCAAATGAAAAACAGCAAACGGAAAGCGGAAAAGCTGAAAACAAATCCACGTTTGGATATCTATAAAATGTGAATATATCTCTGTCTCTGCTCCCACTCTCTCTCCCTCTCTCACACACACTTCCTTTTTCAATATGAATTGTATAGCACGAGGCAACACCCGGGGGAGTTTAGGAACAACAACGTGAACACCGAACACCGAACACTGAACACCGAACACTGAACACTGAACACAAAGGCAACGGCAATAGCCAAAGGCGGAACATTAAAATTTATTCATGAATTGAATTTGTATTCGTTGCAGATATCTTATAAGTTTCCCATTCACTCATCCACCTACTAAACACGCCCAACAAAAAAAGAAGAAAAATACAAAAGAAAATAGAACAAAACTGTTTGAATGTTATGTCCTCCCCTCGTTATTTTCTCCCCCTCCCTACCCCCCTACCATTTCTCTCCCCCTGCCACGCCCAGTCGTGTCCAATGGCCAAAAGGCTGCTCGTGTGAATTTTAGCATGCGCAGAGTATTTTTTATTTCGTATTTAAATACTAACTTAAACTAAGGCATAATACTATGCAGAATACTGAATTTAGATACGCCTAAATTTTTAAATTTAACTTTGTCCTCATAAAATGCTCTGAGTTCCAAAAAAATTATAAACATTTTCGAAAAGCCAAACTCAAAAATTATGCCCAATTTTCGTTTCCCATTTTATATTAATATTAATAAAATTTGCCATTATATTGGATTCCTGATATTTATTTTCAATTGAAAAGTTATTTATTTTGATATTCCTTGGATTATTTGGTATATTTACTTATAAATTAATTATTTATTATTTTATTATTATCATAATATAGTAAGAAAGTATTCGAAAGCAGTATTTTTAGCTTATCTAGGCAGGCAAGTTTTTTTTTTTTTTTTTTTTTTTTTTTTTTGTGAGATGCTGCCTTAGTTCAAACAATGACTTGTTGCTATGCCGCTTATGGCTTAGTTAACTCAAGGCAAAAGTACTCAGGACTCTGGCAAATGCAAACAGACATCGTTGCAGGCAAAGGGCAGCGAAAGCTAAGCAATTTGACCTGCACATTAAATATGAATGACTTGTCATAGAGCAATCGAACTCTGAATGGACTAGAAATTGGACTCCATATTAGCCAAGAGTTGTATTTGTATTTGTATTATTCTGTGCTATTTGGCAAGCGGTCTTTTGAAGCCGCTTTCAATAGCGTCACGTAGAAGACCCAACAAGAAAGAAAAAAAAAAAAAAACAGGCAAATTGCCTAGACATGAGCCAATGGCTATAGATGTGGGCGGGGATTCCCCGTAGTGTGTATATATTTGTGTGTGAGCGCTCATTGCGGCAATGTGAAAAGGTCATTTAATTTCTTTTTGATTTGTTTTCCTTTTTTGTCCTCCCTTCTCGTTGCTGTCCATATTCTACTGCCTCTTGTCGCGCCATTAAAGTGTAAATGTATTTTTAAGTAGACGCTTACAAACACCCCTCAACAATCCCCCCTCAACCATTCTTCCTTCTTTGCCGTAGAAAAAAAGAAAAGGGAAATAGAATCAGCAGAAACCGTAAAGCCAAAAAAGCCGCACAAGTTTTAAATTTTTGCCGAGTTAATAGCATTTTAAGTACAATACAATACAAAGGAAAAACCAGAGACTATAAGAGAATCAAGAGAAAAGCGACAGAGAGAGAGAGAAAGTAGAGAGGGAGACAGCAACAATACAACAAGCCATAAAATCAAAATTAACTTAAGCATTGAGCTTGAGAATTTCAATTTCAATTTCAATTCAAAATACAAAATCAAATTCAACAAAACACATAAAAATAAAAATACTGAGCGCTGTTAAAGTGCATTTTAATATGATTTTGATGAAGGAAATTTAAGACTTTCGGTGATATATATATTATAAATAATTGTATATATTATAAACAATTATTTCTCTCTTGTTCTCTTGTTACTCTAAACTAAAGTTTTTCTTCAATTTGCCACAGCAAATAAATGAAAATACATTTTTAAAAATTGCAACGAAACGAAATTGACAATTGGAATATGCTGCAGCCAATGATTGGAATTTGCTGCAACTCAAATTACCGACTACAACAACAACAGGGAGAGGGTACAACATGTTGTTGTTGCTGTTGTTGTAGTTGCCTTTGCTGTTCTTTTTTCTGTGAGTATCATCAGACATGAAATATGCATAAAGGTCTGCCAACAATTTTGCTTTGACGCGATGCGAGACACAAATACCAAAGGCCTAAGGACAAACACATGGGCGTGGCAGGGGGGAGAGTGAGAAACGGGGCTGGCAAGGGGGAGGGGGGTCGTTGTGAAAACAGTTTGAAATACTTTTGAGCTGCTTTGCATTTTTGGCTTGTGGGCTTAGCTCAGAGACTCAACTCAACTCAGTTCTGTGTGTGGGAAAAGGATTGAATGCTGTCTCAATCTCTCTCTCTCTCTCTCTCTCTCTGTGTCTGTTGCTGTCTCTGTTTCTGTTTCTGTGTAATGCCTACACATGCGTTTTGTCATTCAATTTGAAAGCGTGTTCGCCTCGAGGCTCTGTGTCCATGAGCAACTTGTGAGAGGGGCCTTTGGCATCATCGACTCATCAATATGCAAAAAACAAAACGCCGCTGAGCTGGACTGGGTTACCCTGGGCTGTGCCAGGGTTGCCAGCCAAAAAAAAGAGTTGAGGCCAGAATTTCCGTTAGTCAGCCGTGCGTCAAAAGCAATGCGAACTTTTTGCGGCCGAGACCAAAAAAATACGAAAAAAATAGGGAAAAAAAAGTCCGAGACCAAAAAAGAAAGAAGGAGGAATAAAAAATGAAAGAAAATTATTATGGAAATGTCAACGTGAAAGTTTTGCACAAAATTGCAAAGCAACCAACATTTTACTTACCAGCTTCTCCACCCTCTCCCCCCGCTTTGGGAATACCCTTGAGCAGACGCATATGCTCCACATTTTGAATGTGCTGCGTCCATTTTGCTGGCTCGAATTCCAAACACAATTGAATTTCGTGTTTGACATGACCATCCCCCTTCCCCCTTCCCCTTTCATCTGACTCTCCTCTGCCATTTTCACATCTATTATTGGCCAAAAGTTTTCATTGTTTTGCTTGGGGTTTTTGCGATTTGTGTGGCCGCTGGCAAAAAAATATTTAATGCGATTTCCATTGGCTTCAGTTCACCGAAATCTCAAATCTCTGCAAACTGAAAACTTGACACACACACACACACACACACACACAAACACATCGACAAATTCGAATGAAAATGAGCTCTCAAATTCATGGGCGTGGCATTTTGGCTTAGATCGGATTTGCTTTCTGCCAAATATTTGCATATAAATTAATTCAGAAGCGCGCACGCGTTTTAAACCGCGCACAAATCGCACCTTATAGAACTCTTAAGTGTGTGTGCTTTTGTTAGACTGTGTGTGTGTGCGTATAGAAAATAAACCCAAAGGCTTAACTGAGTATAAGGAATATATTAAGTATAAACATTAAAAGTGTAGCCAAAAGATGGACAAATATTTTGAAATTAAAGAAAACTTCCTTGAAATATAATGAATATGTATTGCAAATCTGCATTTCCACAGAAAGGTTCAACGTACAATCACATATTTTTCAAATTTGTTTTTTATATTAAAGTTGTATAACTTTTTATATTTGTATTATTTTTATAAAAAGATATAAAAAGAAGTTTTCAAAATTTGTCTATCTTACATCTGTTTTATTCGAAAGCAAACAGTATAGAAAATTAAGAGCTTTTATAAATTCAGAATTATCTATTTACTTTTGCTTTTTGGCATTTAATAGATTTTCTCGTTGTGCGCACTCGAAAGGTGTGAATCAGCTTTGAATATGAGTGCATGCTTGAATCAATTCGCAGTCTGCTTAAAATCACATCAATCTAGATGAAACTCTCTCTTCTCTGAGTTCTCGGTGTTTTTTTTAAGTCCGCCTGCAACCCTTCTCAATGATATCGCCCCATCCTTAATTTTAGTCAAGCCCTTGGAAACCACTCAGTTGTTGACTTTTGTGATACCTTTCTTTCTTTTATTTTATAATTCAATTTAAGGCACGGGCTTTGGGCATCAAAAGGTTTCGATGCTGATGCTGATTCGGTTGGCTGCTTGGGTGGCAACTCTGGCGCGTCCCCACGCGACTTAAAACGCGCACGATTTCTAACGCCTACACGCCTCGCTGGTCCTAGAGACGTGCCAAACAGGTACCCAGCACCTGGTTGCATTCCAATCCACTCTAGAAAAATACAAATTAGAATAAAAACGAGTGGAAAAACCTTGGAAATTGAAGTGGGATGATTGTATCTATTCCACCCCATGTCAAACTTTTAATTTGCGAAATTTGTCGCAGCTGGAAAAAAAGGGGGGAAATTTATTTTGAGAGCATACCAATGACAAGAACCGCTAAGAGTTACTACCCAGAATGTGCCCTGTAATATAATTGTGCTGAAATTTTAACAATTTTTAGTTGTCCAAAACATTAAATACAATTTTATTGCGATAAATCAAATTTTATTTAAATTTTTAAATTTTCATGAGTTGCAGGAATGAACAAAAAAAAATCTAACAAATTTTAAAGGGTTGTTAAGTAATAACTTTAACTGAGGAAACATGATAAAATCCTCATCTTATATATAAGCTAGGGTATCTGAAAAGTAACATGCTTAATTTCCATTTCTGTTCCACCTAAATTCACCGAGTTTTGTTGGACAGTTTGACATTTCGCGCCGTTGATTAAGGATCAATGTGGCTTAAAAGGTCAAAGATGGTTGACAATCGCTTTGGCTCATTTAAAATGACAAGTGCAGGGTATACAAAGGGAATCCGCAATACCAAATAATTAAAGTTCACCTTTCCTTTTTTTCTGGGTTTTTTTTGGCGTTTTTTTGTTGGAGAACAAACAGACACAAAATATAAACAATGCAGGGAATTGAGTTGTTGTTTGAGTTGTCATTATAAATGGAGGCAACCCTTTGCCGCGGTTGAAATTAATTAAATAAATTAATATTTAGCCAAAAATAGAATGGAAACCAAATGCTTTTGACAGTGCAGCGTAATTAACTTGATGGCATTAAGTGGATGCAGAAGCTAAGATCGGGAATGTTATGGAAAATGGGGTAGATGGGGGAACTGGAGGTCAGCATCGGTCACAAGTGATTGCCCTTTGTAAGTTGCCACTTGAGTGAGTGACTGACAGCAACAGCAACAGCAACAGCAACAGCAACAACAACAACAACAGCAACTTTGACTCAAATGGGAGTTTCGAGTAGCTCGGTTCAAGTCTTTGAGTAAGTGCAATGAGCAACAACAATTTTATAGAGACAACAAATCAGTCCAGACAAGTCAGTTATGGCCAGGCGACAAATGCGTCGATTTAGAGCTTAAAACTGTGAGTTGTAAGGTTGAAGTATTCTAGAAAAGTTAAAGTTATTTTGCAATGGAAATTAATTGCTTAGGAATGACTTGAAGGCTCCAGAATAATATAAAGAATTGTTTTCTCTTATATATTATAGAAAATATGAAATTAAAAATTCTCGTATAAGAAATGCGTCTCAAAAACATTTGTATATTCTATTCACATAGTTTCACTATTATTTTCAGGGTTCCATTCCCATCATGTTGCTCTTAGATATTCATCTCAATAGCCAACATTTCACATTTTCTTTTAGATCATTTGATTTCTGTTCTATTTCCATCATTTCAGCAGTGTTGAGTAACGTGAAATATCGGCGATAAAGTCAAAAATGGAAACAGCGTTTTCTTTATTAGATTTACTGTTTGAGTATGCAATTGATTGCAGTTAAATGAAGTGCAATATTGTTGCAATTGATGAATATCATCGTCGTGGTTTGTTTCAATTTCCATACATTTGCCAACGGTTCAATGCACACGCAAATTGCCAAATTTGTCGCCTGTCAGCGTTTAGATGAACCCAGCAGCAAGCAAAGTAAATGGCCTGAATATCCTATACCCATTTCACTTCCCTTCCTCCCTTTCCCTTTCCCTTTAGCTATCCCTATCCATTGCCATTGCCATCTCTTTCCTATTCCTGCTTTGCTGGTTGCACTTTGAGTCAATGTTATGCACATCAGCAACGGCAATGACATTCAGGAACTTTGGGTCTGACAGAGGGTTGAACTAGGAATGGAACTTGGAATGAATATCGATATTATAGCAATGCAAGGCAACGATATATATATAATTATATCTTTAAATTATTGTTGGACGTTCGTTTTTATATTTAGAAAAATTATTAAGTAATTTCAATCAATATCATTTATACATTCAAGTTTTCCAGCGATATAACATTCAGTGAGTTATGATATTCAATGCTACAACTACTTAGAATAATCAATCGAAAATCAGACAAATTTCTATTATTAATTTACTGTTTGTTTGACTCAGGATGGGTTTTTCAGTAGTATTACAATATCGTTAATTTCTAGACGATACTCATCACTAATTTGAAGTGCTTGGTGGAGATCTAAGGGGGAATCGAAGAGAGGGAGCGAGTGCCAGTTGCAGAGACAGAGGCCACGCTACTTAGCCCGCAAACTGCTGACGCTGCTGCCACTTTTTAGCCAGACTCGTGTGTCTGCATCTGTGTCTGCATGACGGAAGCACAACTTTCCGCATGCCCCCGCCGCTTGTTTGCATTGCAGCGGCAGCTGTTGTCAATAATAAATTTCCGTTAGAGAAGCTGCAGCAGATTTGCAGGCAAAATGGAAAAAAATCAAAGGATAGAAAAGCGGCAATGTTGCTGGATGGAAGAGATGAAGAGAGAGCCGTGGAGAAGGGAGACAGGGAGACAGGGAGACAGGGAGACAGATAGGAAGACAGAGACAGCCAGGCAAATGGCGCTAAGGAAGGAAGGAAGCATATAAGCGCATTGCACGGCATGCCAAGGAAGATGAGACAAGTGCGAAGAGCGCAGGACGGAGGACAAAGGACGAAGGACGAGAGACGACGGTTGCAGCACGGCACTAAAAAGATGACATAAAGATAGAGCCGAGCGGGTGTTGAAATTGAATAGGGGGCAACTCTGGCAATGCTGGCATGCAAAAACGATGCGCCGTTCTCCAGCTACTTCTTCGTTTTGCCTGATTAAGTATACGACGCGTTGCCCAGCAAAAAAAAAGAAGCAAAATGCAAAGAAAAGACGACGACGACTTTGACTCGCTCAGCGGGCGGCACGTTGATAAATTTATTGAAATTCTATTGAAACGAAACGATTTGACTGCGCCAAGCGCAATGGGCGGGAGGTGGTAAATTCAGATGGTGGGAGGTAACACAAGGCGACATTGAATGGGACAAACGGGGTGACAAACAAATCGCTGATAAAGTGGAAAATAAGTGCAAAATAACATGAAAAAAAAACACGGAAAAAATGAGGAAGAGGAGACAAAAAGAGTAGCAGAAGAATTGTAGTATCAAATGCGTAAGGCGTGAAATATGCACTGACAGTTGGACGAGTGCACGACTATGTGTTACCCTATAATCCTAGTTCTTTCAATTTATTTTAATATTTTAAAATTCATTTTAAATTTTAGATCGACTTGCAATAAAATGAATATATTTTAAAGTATTTTAAAATCTATCATTTAACTTTAGCTTGATTGAAAACAAGTTGATTGACAAGTCAATAATAAAATCAGTAACTTAAATTAGTTGTTTTATTACAAGAAATTCCAAATTGTACAGGGTATAACTGAAATGTAAATTGCGGCAATATTTCAGAAGAAGATACGATTACCCAAAATAAAATAAGAAAAACGCCCAAATGCCGTGTGGCATCTAAACTTTGGCAATATTTTCAGGTCAAAAAATCGTAAGGCCACGAAATAAAAAAAATTGCGATGAAAAAGAATGTACTTAATTTTTAATTTGTTCGTAACAATTTTATTTTTTGGTGCTGTTGTTACTGTTGTTGTTGTTGTTGTTGTTGTTGTTTTGGGTTCAGTGCTTTGACTTTGAGCCGGACGATGCTCAATTTAACCTTAGGAACAGAACAGAACAGAACAGAACAGAACAGAACAGAACAGAAACAATCGACGCTTCAGTGCGTTTGAAAAGCAGCCGCAGCTGCCTTTGACTTTCATTTCCCAACTCTCTCTCTCTGTCTCTCTCTTACACACACTTACCTCTGCCTCACTCCTTGTACATAAGACAAGGACAAAAAGAAAGTCGAAAGCATCAACCGAGTTAGGAATGAGGCTGGAGATACTAGAAATGCAGAGTGGGAGATTTAACACTGAAAAAAAATGGCCAAAATTTAATTTGTGCTCAGTGGACGGTGTTGTTGTTCTTGTTGTTCTTGTTGAGTTGTTGTTGTTATTGTTGTGCCATGCAGAAATTGCTACCCAATTACGTAATAAAATCTGACTGAAGTTGCTCTCTTATTATTTAATTTTTGTCTTCTTCACGCTTTTTTCTTCCTTGCATATTTCTTCATTTCTCATCCACTTGCTGTTGATTATTTTATTTGGTTTTTTGTGTTTTTGTTTGTGCCTTGCCAACTTTTTCCTTGGCTAGTTATGCTTTATACGGGGCTTAGGGAGACTAAAGAAATGGGCGTAGTGATTTCGGGGAGGAAAACAGAAAAAACGCTGTAAAAACAAAACGCAACTTTATATTTAGCTATGAGCAACATTAACAGACAAAACACAGTCTCACGATAAACTGATGGACATGCAGATGCCCTGCAATTTAAGTCACTTTCATTTAATTATTTTAAATAGTTGCAGCTCAATTCAAATGTGTCCAAGGAAAAGAAATGCCAGATTATAATATAACAAATTTATATTCAATATTATAATGAATATAAATCAAAGTAGCTTTTTGTTATTAAGGCTTCGAGATATAAATATAGATATATAATTTATAACTGACTGGCAATTAGAATACCTCTTTAGTTGTGTAAATCTAATTAGCAATAGAGGTTAAATAATAAACTAGAATTTGATTATATAAATGTTGAGTTAAGGTATGATAAATAAATGAAGAAAATAGGGAAAAAGGGCAAATTGTTATGCATCAAATATATTTATTTTATTTGTATATCAATTTACTTTGGTATTTATTATTTAATAAAATAAATAAAATAATTCCAAATAAAATAAAAGTGAATAAAATAATTACTTAAAACTATTTGTTCATTTCATTAAATTTATTTCAAATATAATCAAAAAAAAGAGCATTCAATTAAATTGAAATATAATCAAAAAATAAAATTGAATATAATGATTAAAAATAAAATAAAATAAAAGAGCATTAAATGATTTTTGTTCAATGCAGCAAATATCAAACTAAAATATACCCATGATTAGTTGATAGGGTAACAAATTAACCGCATTAGGAAAAAGCTACAAATATCCAGGGTATCAGTGTGACAGCTATAATGAGGCAAGCAGCATTATGTTAGGCGTTAGAAGTGTCCCGAGGGAAAATGGAGAGAGCGGCTCTGATTTCTCTTTATTTTTTTTTGGTCTCAAATTGTGTGTGTGCCTTGTGAAAATTTTCAGAGTTCTTTTCGGGCACAATTGGTGCTTGGACCGATCAAACTACGTACTGCACACACCTACACATGAACACAGCACTGATACACACACACCTATAAATATATAGATATATTGGTATATATGTATGTGAAGTATACTGAAGGTAGACGCTTATGTAAATGCGTGTTTGTATAGTCAAAAGCCGCTTTTGGCGCTCTGACAGCTGTAAAGCGGCAAAGTCTTAGGCTCAAGGACTCCACGGAAAGCAGGAGGAGATACAGAAAGGAGCAGGAGCAGGAGCAGGAGAAACAGGGGGACAAGGGAAAGTCCCAGGCCCAGGGGCGTTGAGTGAGTGAATTTTGTGTTGGCAATTTATGAATCGACGAATTAAATTATGCGTGCAGTACATTAGAAAGCAACATTTGAGATAAGAGGAGAACGACAGGAACAAGGACAACGACAAGGACAACAAGGACAACGACAACATCAATGTGACAGCGGATGGTGGCAGAAATGAAGCGTAAAACGAGCTAAGCAACAGATAACAGATAACAGATAACGCGAAAAGCGAGAAGAAGCAAAGGAGAAAAAAAAACACACGCAGCTTTTTAGACAATTCAGTTTAGAACGCATTAAGTTGACCGGCAGTAATAAATTAATATTCAAGTATAAAAAGAGAATTTAATTTAAGAAAACTCTCCGAAATGCTAACGATAAGACCAAGTTAAAGAGCAAGCCAAATTATCTGTGAACTAGAAATGTGATGAATTCAAATCAGAGTTGTAATTACTATTTAACAGTTTAACCTTGGGAAAGTTCAACTATCGATAACTGTTCCACTATCGATAATAACATCAATGCAGCCATAGATAAAATTTATTTTTCAAGTCATTAATTACTAATTATTAAACATTTCCAAGGTAACTTAATCGTAAACTGTTTCTACTTCAGTTTCTATTTTTAATAAACATAATACTTTTAAAATTACTAGGAGATTTACTTATCTTTATCCTGCTTCCATTTCCAGTTAATTATTTTTAAATGCTGGATATTTCACTGCTCTAGAGACTAAAACTATTTAAACGAAACGATTGCTAGTAAATATTTTTTAAAATAATAATATTTTTAAGTCGACTTGGAATCGAAGTCATTCGCAAATGAGCTTGACTCCAAGAACTTTGAACCACGAACACACAAAGAATTCCAGCAAATGAGCCCCAACAACTGTAAACTGTTTAAAACATTTACAGTCTTTTTAAAAATACATGACGCATACGCACCGTGTGCCACGAATGGAAGAGCACGAAGGAGAAGACAAAGCAAATAATAAGAGTCCATCTTTCTATGTAGTAAAGTATTCAAAAGCCTCGCTAAAAACACTCAAAACGTTTGCATTTTGATTGTCTGCATTTTGTCATTATGAAGGATGAAAATAAAAAGCAAAAAACGAAACGAGCAAAAGGAAAAAAAAACGGAAGGCAATGAGAGCAAAATTATATTCATTTTGTGTTTATGCAATGGCCAATCCAATGTGCAATCTTTTGATTGTGTGTGCTTGTGTGTGTGTGTGTGTGTGTGTGTGTGTGTGTGTGTGTTTGCCTGGCAATAATCATAAAAACCGGCAAAGCGCTTTTTCTTGCCTGGCGCTTTGCCGCATGCCGCAAAAAAATTGTGGCAATAATACATTCCAACTGAAGGCATCCAAGTGCGACGAGTGCACCATGGGATAAAAGACCGCTTTTTTGCGCAAAAACTCAAAATATAAAACTAGTTAAGTCTAAAGTAGAATTTATAAGTTTTTTGTTTATTTAATCTAACCTCTTCATTCCCTATCCAATTCATGGAAAAATTCGTTTCGTTCTTTTTTGACTAAATCTGCTTAAAGTGTCTTTTTAAGAATAAATGATTGGCTATTTAGATTTAGGAAATTCCAAAAAAAAAATAAAGGCAAAATACTGAGCAGGAGAAAAGTACATTTATGCCAAAGATTTGTGTCCTTTTTACCCATCGTTGGTTCGCCTCGAAACTCAATTGACTCAATTGTGATTCTTGGCCTTGTTGTTGTTGCTGCCTCCTTGGCATGAGCTTGCGATTATTTTGCCATTATTTTCCATTATTTTACTTTATTTCAATGACTGTTTACATTAGGCAGACACACACACACTCACACCACACACTCACACTCACACACACACCACACACACACTCAGATTCCGAGGCAATTGCAGCCAAGTGCTGTAGATTTCTAAGCGCGTTTGAAATGATTTCAACTCTTGCTGACTTTCTATACATATGAAAGTCTCAGTGCTGCCAAAAACTGACAGTCAAAATAAGCTACATTTGACTTTTTTTGTTAAATTTGTTGAAAACAAAAACGCTCTTATAAGTACAATGACCAATTTCGGACATCAAGAATATTCGGTTTCAGCATTTAATTTAAAAAAAAGTCAACAATTCACACTTTGAATTTCTCTATTTTATAAAAATAAATAAAATAAATAAAAATTATAAGAACAAGTTTAAAATAATGGATGGACTTCAAATGAAAGAAATTTAAAACTATTAACTGAAGGTAGCTGGTAACTGAAATATTAATAAGATTCGTCTTTTAGTTGGCTTAATTTAATATTTAACAATTTACTAATTATAAATTTGTCAAAGATTGAGATTGTCTTAACTCTTATATAACTCTGAGAAGTTTAGGAGTTTTTCCTAATAGATTTCGAAAAATCTAGCATGAAATAAGCTAAAATGCCAGCGCTGATGAATATCTATGTGTGTGTGTGTGTGTGTGTGTGTGTTTGTGTGTGTGTTTGCCACTTCACTTTGCTTATTGAACTGAGGAGACAGCGAAGCAACAGCAACAACAACAACAACGAAAACAACTCGAACAACTCGAACAACTTGAACGACAACAACAATTGCGAGTCAATTCTTTGATTTCGTAATACATTTCATCTCTCTCTCTCTCTCTCTCTCTCACTCTCTCTCTCACTCTCTCTCTCTTTCCTCTTCCTTTACTCGCTTTCCTTTGGGATAACATTGAGATTGGGAATTGGGAATTGCTTACTTGTTATTACTGTTCTGTTACTAATGCCATCCCTTTCGCTTTGCCCTCCCTCTCTCTCTTTCTCGCAGGCCGAAATCTGGAGCGTGTTCATCGCGATTCTGCGGAAGAGCGTTCGCAATCTACAAGCCTGCACGGATGTCGGACTCATCGAGCACGTGCTCGTCCGTCTGCAGCGCTCGGAAACAGTCGTGGCAGGTAAGTCACACCACACAGATACCCATTAACTTACTTACATAATGCATACTCCACATTATTACATTACAAGCTCAGCTCATGAATTTATTAGAAGTGCAGAATTGCTCTCACCATTTTTTAATTTTTCTTTTATATTTTGCCACATATCATAGTTATATTGTATATATATCGATACAAAAACAACGGACATAAAATATATGTGTCCTCTGATTGTTTTATGATTATTTCGCAATTAAAATCGGATCATTAAAACTAAAAATTATTTGTACACCTATTTCACAGCAGTGCATTTAATATTCATCCCAAAAATGACTGAGAAACAGCGTTTAGGCCAAACGGTTAAAGATAAAAAGCTGCAATTTTCACACAGCACAGCACAAGAAAGAGCTTTAGTATTTTAGTTATTTTTAGAAACCACTTCTATTTTTTTTTTAGATACAATAGGAAAGTATTAGGCTAGTTGTAGTTGTTATTTAAAAAACACATACACAGTATTCGCTTAGTTACAGTCGAAATTCCATAACTCGAATTTTCCCTAGCTCAAACTAATTCGTGTGACAATAGACTTAATAAACCTAAAAAAAAGAATTCCATAATTTGAAATTTCTAAATTTCAAACTTATTCTTAGGAGAATATATATATATATATTATAATATATGTATAATCAAATAGTGTTATGTCCCTTACTGTTCATTTCATTTGGATCAAGTTGCAAATAAGCTAATATAGAAAAAAAAAACACTCACACACACAGTCGGACATTGAGCTCTGACTTTTCTGCTGCTCGGCGATCCTTGTGGCATGTGTCCAACAAAATCGAAACGAAATCGTTGTCGAGTGGCCGTCGAATTGCTTTTCGATTAATTTCACGCTTGTCAGCGGCCGTGACACGCCCCCCTGGAGACGCACGCCTCCTTTGAAGAAATGTATCCCGCAGGCTCCCCTTCCTATGCCCTTCTCTCTTTCCCTTCTCCCCTCCCTGCTCCCTGCTCCCTTCTCTCATCTTTTGACACAATGTATGCTAAGCATTCATCGGAAGTTCTCGTGTCGGCAAAATGTTGAGCACAACAAACAGCGCAGCAAATTTTCTCTTCATTAGCGTGCAACTGTCTGACAACACATTTGCCCCGCCCCCTCTCTGTCCCCCTCCCTGTCCCCCTCTCTTTCCCTACGGCAATTGGTTGTCTCGCTCTACCCTCAATGAACTCTGACACTGGCACAAAGCAAAAAGTGTGTGCGTGCCTTTGGCTTTGATTTAGATTTTATTAAGTCAATGACACATCTGCGGTCTGGCAACCCTACACACCCACCCCTCCACGCTGCAACCCTGTAACTATTTGCCCAACCCTGCTCCATCTGTCTGTCTGTCTGTCTGTCTGTCGGCATTTAACGAACTGTAACTGCTGTCAATTTGCAGTCGCTGACTTTTGAGCCCCGTCACAACTCAAGCTATAATTTCATATGTGTGTGAGTGTGTGTGTGTCTCTCTGTGTGTGTGTGTGTGTGTGCGTGTCACCTGACAAATGTCGAAACGTGACACTTGCCAAGAAATTAGATAAGCTAAAACTTGTGGACGACGCCAGATGGAAAACTTGCGTTGCGGCTTCAGCTTTTCATAGTAAAAAAAAAAGAAGAAAGAAAAAAGGAAAAGGAAAATAAATCATATTAATAATGAGAGAATGAGCATGAAAATGAGAAATATGTAGTGTCAAATGAGTTAATGAACAAACTTTTCAACGCCACTATTGAAAACTTGAAATGACAGCACCAACGCGAACAATTTGGAATTAGATTTACACCGTGAACTCTGACCCGCCGTGAATTCTGTCATGAAATGATGAACACTTAAAATCTCTATAATTCTTTATTTAGAAACAATTTATGATTTCAAGATGTCACTTTTAATCAGTATTTTATATTTGACATTTGATATTCAGTCAAAAAGGACACAAAGCATAAATTATATATGATATAGAAATGCCAAGACCTATTTTCTAAAATAAGAAAAATTATTATTACAAGAAAACAGACGGAAAAAAGAAAATGTAAAAAAAGACCCACATCGAAAGCAGAGAAAGTTACATAATTAAATTTTGACTGATTATATTCACAAAATAAATATTTAGCTATCAAATAAGACGAGGTTTTAATTTTGTTCACTTGTCAAATTAATTAACTAATTCCCTGTGAATTTTTTCAATTTATTTTCGCAATATAATTTTTTGCATAAGCACCATAAAAGCGCTCAGTTAAGGACTATGTGACTTGGGGTCCAGGGTTGCCACACACATAATAACCTGACAAGTTCTCGCACTTTGCATTATTTTGATGAGTTGCAGAAGATGATATGAGGAGGATATTTGTCTGTAGACTAGTTAAACTTTAACTGCGAAGCAGACAGGGGAAAAAGGGAGGACAGATTGACAGACGGACATAGGGAGAGAGGGAGACAGATGGATGGACAGACAGGCAGAGGGAGGGAGAACTGTCAGTGTTCTGGAATTGTCATTGCTCTAAGCAATCGCAAAGGACATGGCACCATCACATGAACACATCTTCTTCCTCTTCTTACCCTTCTTCCTCTTCTTCCTCTTCTTCCTCATCATCCTCTTCTTCCAACTTCTTTCTACTTCTTCCTTCGCTCTTCATGTGTAATTAAATGCTGATACTCGAGGCGGTGGCAGCGTCAACTTGGGGCCAATGGGGAGATGACATTGTCGTCCTGGGACTGAGAGAGAGAGAGAGAGAGAGGGAGAGAGAGAGGGGAGAGAGTAAAGAGACAGGGAAGCTTGAAGCTGTTACTCAATTTCTTAATTTACGTGTTGATGGAGGCGGAACTAGAACTGGAACGGAAACTGGAACTGAAACCGCAGCTGGCAAAACTGTCACAAGTTTTGGTCAACTCCCTTTGGGGCAAAAGTAACTGCCCTTCTCCCTCTAACTATTTGACTTGCTCTCTCGCTCTCGCAAGCATTTAAAACGCCCGTGCGTCCCATTTCAATTAGTGTGCATTACAAATGAAGTTTGGGAATAGCGCAGTTGCAAGAGACAGAGATAGAGATAGGGAGAGAGGGAGGGAGGAATAGAAAGGAAAGCAGAAGCAGATGTGACAAAACGTGACAACGGTCTGGCAACGCCTGGCAACCGGCAATGCAATTTTAAGCCAACTGGCACCACGTGCCACTCAATAATTTTAATAGTTTCAGCTTCAGTTTTAGTTTTAGTTTTAGTTTCGTTTTTCCTTCTTCTCTTTTTTATTTTCATTTTGCTTTTTACTTTTCTTTTTGGAAATCGAACCCAAATTCCAGCTCGATTCACCGACTGACCTTGATGAGGCATTTGCCACGCCCACCTTTCGCCCATTTTATCCGATATGGCGGATGCTTTAAGAGCACCCGCCGCTTGCGAGCCTCTTCTCTTCACTTATTCGCAGCTACACTGAGCGAAAAAAGTGTGTAAACTACATTAAGCATACAAATGACTTTAGCTGGAAGTTTAACACGCAAAGCGATTTATTTATAAGCTTAAGAACAATAATTTTCAAGAACAGATAGGTTTTCTTTTTACTTACAAATATTTTTATCGTTTTCATATCATAAAAAAAAGTTAAGATTTGCTCTAGAAGTTATACAAATAACATTAAAGAACAGGTTTCTCTTAATGATGTTAACAAATAAAATATAATATAAAAATTATAAAGACGCTAGGATTAAGGCTCTTATGAATTGAAATTTCTGTTACATTGTTTTGGAAATTTGTCAAATGTTGCAGACATTCTCATTTTTATATCCTCGCAGAGAATATTACACTTTATTGGTAGACTCCATAAAGCATTCAAATTTCTGGGGATATTTAAAATAAACTCTTATTGCACGATAAAATTGTCTCGGCTATGTTGTGTGAAAATGTCAGCTTTCTATCTTTAACCGTTTAGCCTACAAGTTGAATCTCAGTCAGTGCGTCAGTCAGGATAAAGAGTTTTAAATATATAAGATATACATATATTTATTTTTTAGTACGAATATAGTTTTTCTCGCAGTGTAGACTGCATGCACCTGGCACTTGATTGTGATTGTGGCATAAATTTGCGCACTTTGCGCCATTTGGTTTTGTGTCTGTCGAGCGGCATCGGCAACATTTTCCATATACATCCATTAAACATTTCCCACACAACGGACAGCAGGAAAACAAATAACACGACACACTATCTCACTTTATATATAACTCTCTCTCACTCTCTCTCTCTCACTCTCTCTCTCTCTCTATCTTTCTTATGTTTGTAGATCTGCTCATCGAGATGCTGGGCGTATTGGCCAGCTACAGCATAACGGTTAAGGAGCTGAAACTGCTCTTTGGCACGATGAAGGCCAACAACGGCAAATGGCCGCGTCATTCGGCCAAATTGTTGAATGTTCTAAGGCAAATGCCGCATCGCAATGGGCCCGATGTGTTCTTCAGTTTTCCGGGACGCAAGGGATCGGTAAGTCAGCCTCATCTTCATCTGTCCCTCGTTCTCTTAGTGATAATAAACAACAACAAGAACCATAATGAACGAATTCAAATGGTTGTGGAAATGGCATGTGGAAAGGGAAGTGGAAAGTGGAAAGGGAATTGGGCAGGCAACGAGAAAAAAAGAACAATAAGCAATTTTTATTTTGTTGGCCAAGTTGCAACGTTGTCTTTAGCCCAGGCATATTGACAACTGGCCAACAGAAATGACCAACAGCACTTTCCTCCCACTGGAGTGGGCGTGGCAGTGGGCGGGCTTTTATTTTATTGCGTCGCACTTAAATCGAATTCGGAATGTTTGCCGTCCATGTGGAGCATGTGAAGCATGTGGCATCTCTATCTCATCGGACAGTTAATGTGCACTTAATATATATATACAATAAATATATATATATATATATACATATATGTATATGTACTTATACATATTTGCTATCTTGTCTATGCCATAAACACATAAAAAGTGCCATAAAGCGAATTGGAAGTCAAATGCGCTACGAAATGAAACGCAATTGTCACAAAGTGTCCCATAAATATGCCACACACACACACACACACACACACACACACACACACACACACACACACCTAGAAGCATCTACCAATACTTGCACACTTTCTAGGGATTTTCTTTGTTTTTTTATAATTTTCATTTAGCGCGCTTTTAGGAGAAATTCCGCATTCAACGCTTAAATTCACACTCTCAACTCGATTCGTCGGCACTAATGAGATTTCTGTAGGCCAGCTGCAACATTGGCATTACAAAGCTGCAAGCTGCATGCCACTCTCTACACTGAGCGAAAGAGTCAAGTAGTTCGTGCCTGTCATTTTTTTTTTTAATATTATTTGATTTTAAGCACAATTTCTCGAGTCTTAATCTTCAAAAGACTTTTCTATTTATTTATTTAATTAGTTATAAAATTAGTTTTAATTTAAGTTTTTAATTTTAATTAGTTTATTTATGTTTTTGATTTTATTTTAAATGTAGTTTTAATTTTATTATTATTGAAATAGTTTATTAAAAATTTAAACTCAAAAGAAGTCACAGACTTAATTAACAATCGTGTCAACTTTATTTAAAAGTTATTCAGTGGATAAACCCTTTAAAATTTGTATATTTTGATTTAAGATTTCACAAACATTTATTTATAATAAATTGAGAGGTTTATTTTATTTAAAATTCCTTTCTTGTAGATTCAGATTATTTGTAGTTTCCTTACGAATTTTATATTTATTTAAAATAACTTTTTTTCAAGCATAAATGAAATGTTAGGCAAATACTTAATTCGCGGTTAATGAAACTTAATTTAAGTAGAGGTCTTTTCGCTCAGTGCATGTTTCCTTTCATTTATTGTTTGTGAGCAAATCGCTTGACAATTTTGCAGCTGACATTGCTAGACAGACAGAGATGGCTGCAGTAAGAAAAAGACAGAGAGAGAGAGAGAAAGAGGGAGAGAGAGAGGGAGAGGGTAGTAAAACAATGTGAAATCATGTGGCATGCCACATGCTGCAATGTTGTAGCCAGCTATTGTTGCACAATTGCTTGAAGCCTCGAAGACAATGTCCGTTGTTCACGATATGCATACAAATGAGTTGACAACTTTGTGGCCGAAGCCCCAAAACGTAAATGAATATTATGAATTTAAGTGAATCAGTCGGGAGACGAGTCTCAGTCTGAGTCTCAGTCTCAGTCCCAGTTACAGTTACAGTTACAGTTAATGCCGCAGACTGAGTAGTGATTCAATTGGCAATGAATGCAAGTTGGAAATGCCAAGGCATGTGTGTATTTTAGGCTCAGTGCTCAATGAATAACAATGTACATGAATTCACACAGACAAGTACTGTGTAGTTGGATTCAATAAGCATTCACTTCATTGTTGAGTTGATTTTCGATTGTCATAAACAAAAGGATTCACATTAGATCGATAGAGACAGAGAGAGAGAGCGAGAGCGAGAGAGATTTTTAGAGGTGGCATTGAATGCTTCAATCAGCAGACAATGAATAGAAATGAGCTTATAATTCATAGCACATATACATGAGAAATTGTGGGAATTTTCACAGTTTGATTTGTGCTCGAAACAAGGAGTGCGACTCATTTGGCTCTTCCAGCTCTTACCGTTCAAGGAGCCTTGAACTTTTCTCGACTGCTTTTCGTTTAATCTCTACTATTGTCTTTGCAACTCAAAAGCTGATTAAATTGGCAACTTTTAAGGCAAGTTCCTTAAATAAATTACATATTAATAAGGAAACTTAATTCGAAATTGATTTAAATTCAACATGAGTTGAGATTTGCTCACACAGCTCTTTCCGTTCGTGGAGCCATGAAAATACTTCGATATCCGTCTCCAAAAAAAAGCAACAACTTGTCACTAATTTCATATTGCCACCGACTACTTAGCTCTTTTCTTTGACCTTAAAAGCTAACAAAATTGGCAATTTATAAAGCAAATTTCTTAAATAAAATATAGCAATTAGGAAACTCAATTTGAGCTCGTTTTAAATTCACATGAAATGCACGAATCAACTTGAACGAAAATACCAAAAATTAAGATAATTAAACGGATATGAAACTTGTGGGCATTCTGGCAATCTGTGGGCGGAAAGAAGTGGGCGTGGCACGGGGGAGTTGGGGTTTGAGGAAGAGTTCAGTTAAATAAACATTATAAGAACATAAATTGCGGACGTTATGAAGCATTGAAAGGGAAATAAATTTATGAACTAAAAGTAAACTCACAGCAGTTGCAGTCTGTCTCTGTCGCACTCTTCCCTCTCTCTCTCTCTCTCTCTCTCTCTGTGTCTGTCTCTGTCTCTGTCTGCGGCAGAGAAAACTCTGTCCATCCGTTGAGTATGGCCGTAAAACCACAAAATTCATGATAAATCAAATGTGCTCATTTCCTTTCTGATTTTCACTTCATTTCTGCTGCTTGTTGCAAGTTTGCTTTTGGTTTTGTTTCTGTTTTTTGTTCTTGTGCCACAAGTAGCCAGACATTCCCTTCATTCCACTCGTTCCCGAACTCAAAGCTCATTCAAAAATATTCGAAACGTGCTATAAACTTTGATTTATTTGTTAACTTTGGCTCGAGTTTAGTTTGAGGTTTCCTTTTGGGCTGCTGGCTTTATTATTGAGGTTGCCAGCAACTTTCCTTTGACCCTGTGTTGCCTGTACCTATTGGCCAGGCTTAAATAAGTTGGTATTTTGAGGTTTCTGAAGCTGATTGTTTGGGCTGCCTTGTAATTGGCATTTAATAAGTTTACTTGCTCGATTTGTTTTGTGATTGTCGCTAAATTATAGGGTATATTTCACACATTGACTTCAAAGAACTCCAAGTGGATAATAATTTGCTTAAATTTCCTGTTGTTCTATTTTGTATTTGTCGATTTTTTAAAGTATTTTTAAATTATTAACCTAGGGTTTTTTTAAATTTGTATAACGATAGTTAGAACTACTTTAATTCCAAGCATGAAGACAGTTTTATTTAATTTATATAGATGAATCTGATAAAAGTAAATTCGAATTAAGATCTGTTATGACTGCTAAGTGGATGACATTTTTATTAAAAATTGTGAGATGAATTTGATAAAAGTAAATTGAAATTAAGATCTTTAATGACTGTTTTATTTAAAGTGTGAAGACATTTTTATTCAAATTTTATAGAAGTGAATTGAAATCAAGGAGCGGGTATCTCATAGTCAGTAACTCAATGACTACATATATTTTGATTACTAATTGTGTCCCATTTTCTCATTTGTTGCATGCCACAATAGGCCATGGTGCTGCCGCCGTTGGCCAAATGGCCGTATGAGAACGGATTTACCTTTACCACCTGGTTTCGATTGGATCCAATTAACTCGGTGAATATTGAGCGCGAGAAACCGTATCTCTATTGGTAAGTTGATCCAGCCCTAGAAAACACCAACAACTAATTGCCAAATACTAATTGCTCACATTTTCGCTTTCTCTCTCTGTTGCTCTGTTTCTCTGTCTCTCTGTCTCTCTGTCTCTTTCACAGCTTCAAGACATCGAAGGGAGTTGGTTACACGGCCCACTTTGTGGGCAATTGTCTGGTCCTCACATCCATGAAGGTCAAGGGCAAAGGCTTTCAGCATTGTGTCAAATATGAATTCCAGCCACGCAAGGTAAGACATTACACCATTACACCAAATTGTGCTTCATTCAGGTATTTCTACCCCCATTCCCACCCCTCTCTTGCCCTCGTGTGACGCTTCCCGTTTACAATTTATGGCCATGTTTGCAGGCACAAAAGTTTAATTAACAGCGCATTGAGCCCATTGAACAGCCAACAATGCGGCCTAATTGCCCGGCCTGACAATTCAATTTGGTCACAGCTCTGGGCAACAAGACTTGGCCATAACTGCCAAATACCAAGCGCCAAATACAAATGAACCAATAAACAGCCAGAAGAATCTGAAGAAGCTGTGAGATTTGTAATGCTTTCCTTAGCATTTCTTTATTTTGGCTTTTATTACTGATTTCATGAAATACCTTCTTTAAAACTAACATTAGATTGTTCTTAACTGAAATCTAAATGCTGTCTGTAAACAAATAACGGAAAGAGCCGAGTGACTTTATGTTTCACTCTGTTCTTTTTAACAAACCTCTTAACTATGGAATTGAATTTGTTCAGGTTTCTTTTTTTCACTCTAAGTTTCAGAAACTACAGCTAATGATCGGCAAACCGGAATAATTCCATAATCTGAGCTCATTTGTTGCCTAAATTTGGCTAGAATGCTACGAAAACGAGAAGGAAGATTATCTTCTCGTAGATTCAGTTATCTTAATGTTGATGATTTTTTTTTAATTTTTGTGGACTGTTTATGTTTCAACGTATTTCTAATATTGAAATAAATTACACAATTCTGTCAAGTTCACAGTTTGTTCAAATCAATCTTGCCGTAGTCTTCTTTGGTGATTTGTGAAGTTGCATATTCTAAAGATAATTAGCCATATATGTATTTTCTTTTTTTGTTACCTTTTGATGCTTTACACTTTTAATGACAAAATCAAATTAAAATATATACACAAATTGGCAAGTGATGCTAATAGATCGTTCTTTCTCTCTCCCATTTTTTCTCCATCTCTGTCTCTCTCTCTGATTATCTGTGTGTTTTTTTAGTGGTATATGATTGCCATAGTGTATATATACAATCGTTGGACAAAAAGCGAAATCAAGTGCCTCGTGAATGGACAGCTGGCGTCGTCAACCGAAATGGCCTGGTTTGTTTCCACGAACGATGTGAGTATAAAAGTGACAGCCCAGATTTGATCTCTAACTCTAACTCTCTTTTCTCTTTCTCTGTCTCTCTGTAGCCCTTTGACAAGTGCTACATTGGCGCCACACCCGAGCTGGATGAGGAGCGCGTCTTTTGTGGCCAAATGTCGGCCATTTATTTATTCAGCGAGGCGCTGACAACCCAACAGATTTGCGCCATGCACCGCCTCGGGCCGGGCTATAAGGTAAGTGTGGCTTTTGGCTATAACTGTGGTTCGTTGTCGCACCACCTGAGAATGTTTCTTGCTTGCACCACACTTAGCAAAAAAAAAAAAAAAAAAAAAAAAAAAAATACTGTGGCCAGCAAATTGAACTTGTTACAAATGCTGCACCGCCTTTCACTGCACAGCAGACAGCACTTGTGTTCTTTGACCTTTGCCCTTTGACCCTTGACCTTTAACCTTAATCACTCCCCAATTGCTCAGTATTCCGCCCCACTGGGTATCGATATTTATTTTATTCCACTTTAACTGCATTTCAAAAGTTAAAATAAAATTAGAAAACACGACTCATTTATTAGTTTTTGATAGATGGTTTTTTACTCAACTATCGATAGTTCGATAAGCCAATTTCTCTTTGTTTTCTAGACTATCAAAAAATAATTGTTAATGTCCAATTCCAAATAGCATTTTACAGCCTTACCATTAAATTTTAATACTTTCAAAACAAAAAAAAAAACAATAAAATTTAAACATAGAAGCATCGATAACCCTCCGATATGCGATATCGATGTTTATCGTAATCCACTTAAACTTCATTTATCCCACTCAAAATCAGAAATATAAGATGTTGATTTATTTATTTAAGGGATTTTTACTAAAATACTCTGCATATAATTTATAGTTTCTTACATAAACATCGATATTAACATTATCGATAAAAATGATAGCCGATAGACTATATATAAATTATATATATATATTTTATTTGGTTATATTTAAAGTCCTACTGTCTAGTTTACCAAAACAATTTGTTGATAAAAAAAAAAAAATGAAATGAAATGAAAATGCAAAAGTATCGATACCCATAGCTACTAGCAATCTTTGTGAAAATTGTACAAAGCCAAAATAATCAAATGTTTTTTGTCGATCTTTTATTGTTTCCGTATTTTGACGCTCTCTTTTTCTGTCTCTCTCTCTCTCTCTCTCTCTCTTTTTGTCTTTTGCACCGCTGCAACAACAATCAACAACAACAACATTGCACCAATTGCCAACAACAATCAATAACAACAACGACAACGCTGTGTTTTGTGTCTGTCTAATGTCAACTACACACACACACACACATCTGATACACACACACACACATCTGATACACACACACACACACATACAGTCGCAATTCCGTTTCGATAACGAGTGCTATCTGAATCTGCCGGACAATCACAAGCGGGTGAGTCACTTTCAACTAACAACCAGTTTGGGTGGTGCGGTGGGTGGTGCCATCGATGTTGCTGCCCCAATCGGTGGCAGCAGCGCCAGCAGCAGCAACACCAACAACAACAGCCAACAGCAGCAACAGCAGCAACAGTTGCAGCAACAGTTGCAGCTGCAGCTGCAATTCCAAACACTTGCCGCCGAGCAAGAAGCACGTGCCATCGATTGGTCCGACGAGCGGCTCGATTTAAATGCGGCCTTTGTCAAAATCCGAGCGGTGTTAACCGCACGCAATGCGGTGGCACTTGCCGCACTCACTGGTGGTGCAACAGCAACATCGACAGCAGCAACAGCAGCAACAGCAGCAACAGCAGCAACAGCAACTGCTGCCAGTGCAGCGGCAACAACGCCCACAACGCCAGCTGACAAAAGTCACAGCAATGATCAGACACAACAACAACAACAACAACAACATCAACTGAGTGGCAACAACAACAGCACGACGGACGATCCGCTTGGCCATTTGCCGACTGGAAATGCTTCTTTTGGTATTTATTTATTAATTGATTCACTTATGATTTTCCCTTTAATTTCAAACAATTTTGATTTTCAACTTTTCTTTTACTTGACGCTTATCGTTGATCGATGATCGTTGATCGTTGATCGTTGATCGTTATCGTTATCTGATTGTTATCGAATCGCAGACCAACTGCGTCGCATGTCCAGTGTGACCAGCTTAAACTCCATGGGCGGCGTCGCCGTCGCTGGCGACACCGAGGAAATCAACCAGCTAAAAGCTGTAAGCAATCTTTACTACTCAAACAACTCTCAACAATTATTCAATTTCATTTTATTATATTTATTTGTATTTTATTCTAATTTAATTTATTATTATGATTATCTTTAAATTGTTTTTAGACCAGATTTGAATTATTTGTAGCACTATTTAATATTTGGCAAATTTTTTAAAATCTACAACTCTCACAAAATTTTAATACGATTTGAATTTATTTTACTTTTATAATTTCTTCTAAATGTTCTATTCAAACAATCTCAAGAACCCTTCAAAGTATTAAGTCTTAATTAATTTAATCATTTTATTATTCTCACAATATTTCAAATTTAATTTGATTACCTTGAAAATTTCGATTTTGTTATTTAGTTTTTTATTAAAACAAAATTTTAAGCCAAAACCTGTAATAATTCTCAACAAATTTAAAGTTTATTTGCATTAATTTATAATTTAGTTTGTTTTATTTTTTAAATTTTTCATCAAATAATTTCAATTAGTTTTCAATTAGTTTATGGAAATTTCTCGTACTTTGCCAGTTTGTAGTTTGTAGCTCAGCAGAAAGTTATGCAACTTTGTTATTCAACCACTAAACCAGCAGCTATAGAGCCGCCATATCCACATACCATAGAAACCAAACCTGTTGCCCTATTACGCCCCTTTCAATGGACGTCACGGGGGGGCGTGGCACCAATTAAAAACTTGGCTACGTCGCCAACATTGAGCAACCGCCAAATCCGCAAACCAATCGCATCAAATCGCATCAAATCGAATCAAATGGCAACGAAACGTTTTGAATACCAATTCCTAACCCTCCACCCCTTCCCCCTCCCCCCTCCACCCTCCACAAAGCCAACCCCGTCGCCCTGTTGGCCAAAATTTAAACTTCAAAGCCAATCAAAATGTTCCCATTCATTGAAGCGCAGCTTTCGCTGCTCTATTGAATTTTCAACAGTTCCCTTCTCATATTTCATCCCCCACCCTTAACTCACCCTGCAAGAAAAAGCTATTGTAATTATGAAAATGTTTGTAATTTTGTGTAGCATTTTTTAAAGTGTTTCTACGTCGCGACGACTTAAAGCGCCATTTCCCATAGTAAACGGCAAGGAGGGGATTATGATTTAGGGGTTGAACGGGGGTAGGTTCTTAAGGTGTAGGAGTTGTGCTGATGGCAACAATAATGCTGTGCGAGGCATAGAAATAAATGCTGCATACTTTGCAGTGCACCTGGAACTCAGACAAAAGCAATGCGAATGTAGAACTCGCATCTTGTTCATGTTCTTGTTCTGGTTCTGGTTCCTGTTCTTGTTCTTTATTATTATTATAGCACCCCCTGTGCTCCTTTGGCTCCTTTACACCGTCTACCCCGACGACTGTTAAGAATCTATGCTGCGTGTTCCATATACCACTTACTCAAAAGGGGGCGGAAAACGGAGCATGTTTTTCAGCACATTTCTATGCCAGGTTTCCATTTGAAAGCTGAGTTCAGTTGTTGTGCACTCGCTCTATTATGATTATTATTATGATTATTATTATGATTATTATTATTATTTCCATTATTATTACATGTGAAGCATGTGTGTGTCCAGCATAAAGTGCATTAGTTTCGAAAGTTATTTCATGTCGGCTTGGCATCATTTGTAGACCTCGAAAATGGGTCAAGTTATTGAAAAAAAAAGCAGCAAAGCTTTTCACCAAAATGGCATCATAACTGGGTGCATTTGAGATGTACTCACTGTACGTATTCAATGAGTGTATGAAGTGAATCACTTCAAACTACACAATTTAAATATGTTACGAAAATAAAAACAAAAAACAAAGTTTATAGAGCCCTGTACTTTGTTTTAAGTACGAGGTCTAAAAACTAAATCTCTATCCTGAAATGTTCCATAATGGTGTGTGGTTATATATTTGTATTAAATACAGAAAAATATTCTTGGCAAAATGTAAACTTTAATTATTATATAAATATATAGCTTATATTCGAACTACAAAACTGGCAACTGAAAGTTTTAAATATTTTTTTGTTATTTCCTATTATTTTAAGTTAATTCAAATTTGCCAAAACCACAAATTCGCCCAGCATTAAATGAAATATGATTTTATATTGCAAAGCAGTATTTTTTCCTCACAAAATTCACATGAACTGCAGCAGGGCTAACCCATAATCCTCTAAGCTGTTAAATTACAGCTGTTAATGCTAACATTTCTTGCATTAACAGTAATTATTAAGCTGCTTAACTAACAGCTTACCGCAATCCTAAAAAAGAAAACTGCAAAAACAACTTTTTAAGAGCTCTTCAAAAGAAAAATAAAATCCGCAGGGGAAGCCAATGCTTAAGTTGAAATTTAAAGTATATAAGCTTATTTTCAGCTAAAACTACATTTTTTGTTGTATTTCATTTCTGTTATTTTGCATAGTAGCTTTCGTTGGCTTCTTTTTGTTTTGTTTATATTTTTGTTTATTTTTTTGTTTGGACATTTTCTATGTTTAATAACGCAAAGAAGTATTTTTAGCAGCAAATTATGCAGCCAGCGACCACAACTACACACACAGACACACCGACACACACACGCACTAACACAGATACGCACACATACATATATGTTTGCCTATAGGTTATGTTGAAACACGGCTGTAAGAATATTGCGCATACGCCTCATATGACGGCCGCCAGCTACAAAAATGCACACGAAAATAAAAAACAATGAACAAAATGTGAAAAAAGTCATGTCTAATGTGTAACATCCGCAACAACAACAACAACAACAGTTAATTACAACAACAAGCTGTGTGTGTATATAAAAATCATAATTTGTATTTGTGTGTGTGTCAAATGTATTTCGTGTGCTGTACATAAAAGCAGCTTATGTCAAGACCTTAGCTTAAATATATAAGCAAATCGTATAGCTATAAGATATATACAATAAATATATATGCAAATGTGCGTGTTTTGTGTGCTCAGCTTAGAGAAAAAACAACAACAACAAAAAAAATATACAACAAATGCCAAAAACAAAAGTAAATTGTTAGCATGACCGGAAACAATTCGCCGGTTCAAATTCAATACGCGACATGACTTGTTGAAATCTATGCCTAATACCGAAACTCATACTTCTCTCTCTCTCTCTCTCACTCTCTCTCTATTTATTAACAGGTGCTGTACGATGGCAAACTATCGAATGCCATTGTCTTCATGTACAATCCAGTGGCAACCGATGGTCAACTCTGTTTGCAGTCTTCCCCCAAAGGAAATGTTTCATATTTTGTACACACGCCGCACGCTCTGATGCTGCAGGTAAGAAAACCAACCCCACTCCCCTCCCCTAAGGGGAAAACACACCCTTCTCCCTCACCCTCACCCTGCCTCTCTGTATTCTATACAAACGCGTATACACTGAGAAAAGGGCAAGGTTTCTGGAATTTAGAAGATTGTGTTTGAAACAAGGCTGCAAACCATGAAAGATTTCAAAAAGATTCGGCTTGGTGGTATGAACCGGTTTATATAACCCGCTTTAACCTAAGGTTCTGGTTCAACTTGATATAAATAGTAATTCTAATAATAATAATTAATTGTTTGAATTTTTGCTAATGTCTAAAATCAATTTAATACTAATTCTACTAATCTATAAATACTACGAGTTTGTTTCAATTTAGTATAAATAATTATTATAATAATAATAATTTATTGTTTCAATTCTTTCTATGTCTAAAATCAATTTTATACGAAACAAGTATTTTTATTGAATTATGATTGATTGATTTATTGATTATCGATGATTGAAGTCGTTAAACTTTTTTTAGTAGCGATAGTTCTAAATTTAATAAACTTTTAAGTTTGGACAACTTTTTTGAGCAGTGTAGGTTAGGTTTGCTAGTTGAGTTCAGTTGAGTTGAGTTCATTTCGCAGCAAGTCTCACAGCCAGACTCAGTGAGCCCACACACACACACAGATAAACAAATACTCTCACACACACACACACACACACACACACACACATACACACTCACACACATGGACAGAGTGGAACATAAATTTCAGGCTGGATTTTACGACTCAAGCGCATGCCTTGGCATTTCTTATTAGGCACAATCTTTGGTGTGGTCCATGTGGCATGCCCCCTGCCCCCTGCCCCATTGTCCCCGCCCATGCTTATCATGGATAGCAGAAATACTCCAGTAAAGGCAGCAGCAGCCTGTGCCTCCCTCTGCGCTCTGAGCTCCGAGTCTGCCAACAAAATTATTCAATCTATTTTGTAGTAATTTCTTGTACAAACAACACAAATCATAAAGAGCAACAACAAAGTGACCGACAGACGCGTCTTTGCCCATTGCCTGCGGACGACAAAACGACACAGCGTTGCACGCGATAATATGAAAGAAAAAAAAAAATAAAAGAACTAGAGAATGAAAAAGGTCATGAGAAAAAGCAAAAAAATAATAAAGAAAAAATACGCAATTGAATCGATAAATATTGAGAGAAGCTCACCGAAAATGTGTGTTATCAACTTTGACAGACATTTAGCCAAATGGAAATTGATAAACAGCGCAAGATAAATGGCAAGGACAGTCTCGTTTGGCTAAATCGATAAACGATAATCATACGACCAAATTTATGCGATTTGATGTACTAAAAATAAAAATCGTTTTAGTTAAGCAATGAAGAGATGTTCTATAAAGTTTAAAAAACAAAGTGTCACTAACTGGAAACAGCACTAACAATATAAACTATCACATTTGTTTATTTCACTTAATAGAAACAAAAACAAAACATTTCGATAATTTATCGATAATTATTTTAAGCCACTATAACACTTTGAACAGCACTAAGAGAAATATAAATTAGAGTAAAAATATGTTGTTGCTTTGATTATGTATCGATACTTATCGATGTGTTGCTATCCTTGCTATCGATATATTGTTCAAAGAACACAATTATCGAGCTTTCATACGAATTGTAATAGCATAGTTTGGTAGAGATAAGACGCAGTTAGTGTTATCGATATATAATATCGATTTGTTTCGATTCCTTACAGGATGTCAAGGCTGTGGTCACGCACTCCATACACTGCACACTCAACTCGATTGGTGGCATTCAGGTGCTGTTCCCACTCTTCTCGCAGCTGGATATGGCACATGAGGGCATTAGTGATATCAAGCGAGATCCAACGCTATGGTAAGTTCAGGAACTTAAAAGAACAAATATAAGAAATATACATCTATCGATATATATCGACATGTGTAATTGCAGCTCAAAGCTGTTGGGCTTCATCTGTGAGCTGGTGGAAACATCGCAGACGGTGCAACAGCATATGATACAGAATCGTGGATTTCTGGTGATATCCTTTATGCTGCAGCGCTCGTCCCGAGAACATCTGACCCTGGAGGTGCTCGGATCGTTTCTCAATTTGACCAAATATCTGGTCACGTGCCTGTCGGCCAACAGCGATTTGCTTTTGAAGCAGGTAAGTGGGCAGAAGGCCCTAAATTTCAAATCTCCAAACGATAACATATCGATAATCGACTCGATATTTAGTGATTATGTTAGTGATTAAGCCATAAAGCAAGACAGACCAAAGTGAATGAAAAGAAATATATCTATAACTGAATCTCTCGCGCTTACACTCAATTGGAGCATCGATAGACCATTTAAAACGATTAATCGATAGCATGCGACTGACATTTGAGGGCGGCAATGTCTTGGCAAGCATGTTAAATTGTCTGTCTCCATATGTATGCTCCATGTACATAAGTCTAACTACTATGTATTGGTATTTATATGATTCAATGTATGATTAACTATTCGTTCTGTATGTATGTATATCGATTAATTCTATGTCTGCTCTTTAAGTTTATGATCTAAGCTCTCGTCGCAATCGATTGCATGCCAAATGCCTCGCTCTTCATTTTCGTTTTCATTTTCTCTTTATCGAACTCGTTTCGTTTCGTTTCGTTTCGTTTCGTTTTCATTTCGTTTTATTATTTCAGTTCTTTCGGTTCATCAGTCTCAGTCCATTGCTGTCTAATCCTTTGCAAAAATAACAGACATACATATATCGTGTATTTAAATTTCTTCCAATTTATTCCCATAAACGTCCAAGCGTTCCGTTTGCATTGTGGGCGTGTCAAAACGGGGGCGGGGCAGGGGCGGCTGGTCGCCTCAATTTGTTTGCAAAACTTTTTGGCCCCGTCCAAAAAAAAGAAAAACACACGTTGCCCGACACGTTTTCCACCATTTTCCGTGGCATGTTTTAACACCTCGACAAACAATTTTCAAATGATATGCAACCGAATAAAAAAGAAGTAGAAAGAAAATGCAAACTCTCCCTCTCTCTCTCCCTCTCTCTCTATCTCTCTCACTCTATCTACATATACATATATAAATAACTGTCTCTCTTTCTTTCTTTCTTTCTCCATATCTATATCTATATCTATATCTATATCTATATCTGTCTCTTTCGCCATTCGCACTGTGTTTTTGCTTTTTCCGTGTGTTCTTGTTGTTCTCGTGTTCTCCTTCTTCTTCTTCTGCCTTTTCCTTTTTCGATGTGTTTTTTCTGATGTGTTTTTTGCGATGTTCCCGCTGATTTGATGGCGCACAGTTGAACACGGGCCTGCGTAATCCTTTCAAAAAAGTAAACACACAACACTTTTTTATATGTACTCCATTTTTTATACACGCTTCTCGTTGCTTGTTCTTTACTCCTCTGCACTTCTCGAGAGTCTCGTAGTTCTCTCTTTATTACACACACACTTCTCCCAGATACTATTCTATATATACACTTACTCCTATATATACATATATACGCACACCGATAACATATTTCTTAATATTTTCGATTCATGTTTGAAATTTGTCTTTTATTAGTTGCTCAAATATTTTGCAAATCTTAAATTGGCAAACAACTAAAATCTCTCTCAAATGAAAGAAGCGAAATGAAAATTAATTAAGCTTTCGTCACTAGCGTGAGCTGCAGACCACAGTGATAAACTTGAATTATTTTAATGGACATCTTAGCATCTACAGCTTGTATCTTATATAAATTTCATTACTCGAAGCAAGGATAATATTTAAAAATTAATATTATTCCGCTTATATTTAAGTCAACAACTTTTCTATTAAGATATGAAGTAAGTAATAAACTGAATATTTTATTAAAACAAAAATGATATAAGTGAAAAAAAACCAATTGAATCAATTTTCGATAAGTTCACAATTATCACTCATTAGGAATGGAAAAGTTCTATATCCAGTTTCTGGTATTCTTCCATCAAATGTTCACTTACCTCTCTCAATTCATACTTTGAAAAGCAAACGAAATGGAATTTTCCACATATTATCTCAATAAGTGTATGTGAAAGGCGATTGTGCTTTTGATGTCCTTGCAAATAACATTTCGGGCTCTGTTTTCATAGAGAGTTTTTAGTCTTGAATTTGTGTGTTTTCCTTGGTTTTGCTTTCCCTGTTGCATGCTTGTTGTGTGGCACTGTTTGCCCCCCAATGCTATCAGCTTTAATTGGCCAACCAAATATTTGTTATGTCTCGTTTTTTTTTTTTGTTTTCTCATTTTGTTTTTGGCTTTTTTGCACTGAGTTTGCTTTGAGTTTGTCATGATTCTGTGCACTGAAAATTAAATGAAACAAATTATAGAAATCGCTTTGCGCTTTTTTTCCAAGTCAAGATTAATCGAAATTCAAATATTTCGTTATCCAGCCAAATCAACCAAAATCATAGAGCTACAAAAAATAGAAATGAAAATGAAAACTAAACAATTAATGTGCTTTTCGAAATATATACAATATATATTTTTATATATAAATGTACTTGAAACTAAACTGAAATTCTACTTTCTTCTACTTTGTCTGCTCTCTCACACTATCTCTTTCTCTCGTTCTCTCGTTCTCTCGTTCTCTCTCTCTCTGTTTCTCCCACTTTTATATGTTTTCACGCTCTCTTTCCACACTTTACACACATTTTCACATACTTTCTCTTTATCATTCGAACAATTCGCTCATTTCAATTATGCTTTGTATTTCTTTGATGCTTCTTCCTCAACCGCTTTTCGTTTCAATTCCAAATTGTTCCATTTTCAAAACGCTTTTTTCAATCAATCAATCGACACACAAAAAAAAACCAAAAAAAAAACAACAAAACTATAAAAATTACAAAATCTACAACAGTTCTACCAGGTGAAGCTCAATTCTCAATTTCTCTACCAAACAATTGTATGACTATACTTGTACTCTCTTTATAAGCGTTTCGTTCCGTTCCGTTCCTATATAAAATGTATCTTATATGTGTGTGTATGTGTGATATGTGTCAATAACTTGTACAGTTGCCTCATTCGCCGTTCCATTTCCATTGTTCCATCATCATTGTAATATATACTCGATACTTGTTAGCTTTTAGTGAGTATTGTTAAAAACATTGGAGAGTCTCAGCTTCATTCGAGTTGTAAATTCTAGGATTCATATATATATATAGTATACATTGCATTATCATTCACATTCATTAACATTATCATTCACATCATGTATTAATATCATTCATCATTAAATTAGAAGTTTTCCAATTGAAAACTGAAATCTGTTCGATTTGTTTTAATTGCAGTTGACTTGACAACCCTTTTTTGAATTCCCTTTTTTTGTGGAGAGTGTAACTCGTTTTGAGTAACTCGTTCGACACTCATATTTATTTACAAAAATGAATAAATTTCCATGCGAACTAAACTTTTAACTCAACACTTTTTTCATGGCTCTGCTCGCATAAATATTTCTCGTGTTGCTCTCGACTCGGAATCTGATTCTGAATCGGAATCTGACTCTGACTCTGACTTTGTTTCGTGTCCGGGTTTCCATTGTCGATGGTGTTGTTGTTGTTGTTGTTGTTGCCTTTGCCCGTTGCCTTGGTCCCCTTATTATTTTACACTCGTGCACAATTTTTAATTGGGAAACTTCTGGCTGGCAGTCCCAAAAGGTGGGCGTGGCAGTTGCCTCTGTTGCATTGTTATCCTTGCTGCGGGCATCGACAACAGGACCACGCCAAAAACTTTATCCTCCATCGAGTGGCGTCCCCTCTCATAAGCCGAGCCATGTGTAAGCATATTTCGCATATATGCATATACATATTCTTTTTGACAATTCAACAATTAAACATTCGCCAAAATATTGAAGGGGAATCTGGCTAAAAACAAAATGAAAAAACAGATGGAAACCGAGGGAATATAGTGGCATGGATTTCAATGCAAATTAAATTAAATTCAGTTATAATGATTACGAGTACAACTTTAATCAAATCATAGCGAATGTCAGCACAGTTCTCTCTGCACTTTTTGTTGTACTTTAAAATGTCAGTATTTTTCTTTTTAAATCCAAAAGTTGATTCCAAAGTCAAGGTGTTTCAGGGAATATTTTATCTTTCGTATTTAATGACTAGTCCTTTATCTTTTTCACGTCTCAAGTCTCTATATTGATTTATTGACATCTTTCTTAGCTTTAACTTCGATTTTTGCCGGACTTAAACTTTTTTATCAGTGCGAAAATAAATAAATTTAAACTTGTCTTTTTTATCACTATATGCTTTGTTTTTTTTGGATCTCATCAAGCTGCAGATTTATGAACTGAAACTTGCTGCTAAAATAAATTGAACTTTATGTTTGTGTCTTCTTTAAATAGTTGATCAATATTCATACATTTTCATCATCCAATTATATTAATAAAAATATATAATTTGTGCCCATTAAATATAAATATTTAGTAATAAGCTTAAACATAAATATATAAATTAATTTATAGCGTAATTAATTAAGCTTAGCTTAGAAGTTTCCATAGTGAACGTTTATTTTGTGAATGCCAATTAAAAGATGTTTGATTACTTTGTTTCGTTGATTTTCTCGTTTTATGTTTTTCAATCAATCTATGACAAATCGTTGCAAATTGATTGCTGTTTGCTGTTTGCTGCATGTGTTAACCCGTTAAACCCCCTGTACTACTACCAAATCCTCCAAAAAAAAAAAAAAAAATATATATATATATATATATTTGATATGAACCCTATCCAAATCAAACGATCAACTACAATCGACATGAAACTCATGTAAACGTATGTATACAAATCAAATAATCGAATCTTTATTTCTAACTACTTACATATGTATCTTTGAACTATCTAATCATTTGCATCCCTTCGACACTCTTTCATACAATCACACACACATCTATCAAATGTGTCAAATTCAATCCGAGTTATTTGAGGACAGCACAAGTTACTTGACTAATTCCCCGCAGTTGTTCTGTTTCTCCTTTCTCACGTGGCAGCTGCTCGATCACGTGCTCTTCAATCCCGCCTTGTGGATCTATACGCCAGCCAATGTCCAGGCCCGACTCTATTCCTATCTGGCCACCGAGTTTCTCAGCGATACGCAGATCTATAGCAATGTGCGGCGAGTTAGCACCGTTCTCCAAACGGTTCACACTCTCAAATATTACTACTGGGTCGTCAATCCGCGCGCCAAGAGCGGCATTATTCCCAAGGGTCTGGGTAAGTTTTCCAGCTCCTCAGTCTGCCAGATTCTCCAAGACTTGCACTTCTAATTTTGGTTGCAATCTTCTGCTCTCTCTCTCTCTCTTTCTCCCTCTCTCTCTTCTCATTTGCAGATGGTCCGCGTCCGGCTCAAAAAGATATTTTGGCCATACGCGCCTATATTCTGCTTTTCCTCAAGCAACTGATCATGATCGGCAATGGCGTCAAGGAGGATGAACTGCAAAGCATACTCAACTATCTGACGACCATGCACGAGGTAAGTTTGAGATACATTTCGCCAAAAATGGACTGGCAAAAACATCGACATGAAATTCAATACGATCTATTGCATTCAATCGTACAATTTATTGAATATTTTGAAATTAATTAAAATCTTCTTATTAATTTTAATAATATCCAATAAATTAAAAGAAAAAATAACATTTAAAAGCTCATTTAAAATATTCTTTTTTATATAATTTAAACGATTCTTAGACGACTTTGAATAAACGAAGCTAAAGTGTAATAATTAAATAAATATTGACGCCCATCTCGAAACAATTCCAGATGTAGCCATTTGTGTTGTTGGCTTGTAATTGTAATTTGAGATACACTGCTCATAAAAATAGGAAGGTTGTTTTCCTAACCAAAACTAGGGATGAACATCGATTTGTGGGTCGCAAAAACGACATGATTTTCAATATGATCTATTAAAAAAGCATCTTATTAATTATAATAATATTCGAAAAATTTTAAAATAAAATAAAGAAATACACAAATTTAAAAGTTCATTCAAAATCGTTTTTAACATAATCTAAACGGATCCAGCCTATAACATTTCTGAATTTGTATTTTTTCTTCGTAATTGATTTGCCTGCAGGACGAAAACCTGCACGATGTGCTGCAAATGCTCATCTCATTAATGTCGGAGCACCCGAGCTCCATGGTACCTGCATTCGATGTCAAGCACGGCGTGCGCAGCATCTTCAAGCTGCTGGCGGCCGAGAGTCAATTGATCCGCCTCCAGGCGCTCAAGCTGCTCGGCTTCTTCCTCTCGCGGAGCACTCACAAGTAAGTAAAGAGCTGCCTTCCATTCTCGACACCTTAACACTGAGAGAGAATCAAGGTAGAAACTTTGTTCGTACTGCCTCACTTACTCAGAATCATTGTGTAGGCCAAACGGTTCAAGATAGAAAGCTGATATTTTCACACAACATAGCTGAGCTAATTTTATCGTGCAGTCCGAAATTTGGCCAGTAAGTGGGTCAAGTTCAGGCTCAAAGGTCAGGGAACTGCCTTATACATATGAACAACTTTTCTGTTTATTATGATAACTCAACTAATACTTGATATATTTACGAATTACTGCAAATTAACATAGACATTCTTAAGCCGAATAACTATAATTTAAATGTAAGAACCAATAGTCTTGAATTAAGTAAATTTCTAGATTTTCTAGACAAGATTTTTGAAGAGGATTCAAGATTAAAACTGAAATTCCCGAAATTCTTGATTCAAATTCGAGGGCTCTTAATTTTGTTCTCAGTGTAGAGCTATCCCTCCACCCATTTATCCATTTGGCCTTGACAACATCCCAACCCACCAGTTTAATGGAATGTAATGTTGTTAATGGGGTTTCAAGCCATTTCCCAGACGTTTTTCGGGGTTCGTTCGAGTCTCATTTGTGACAAACTGTCGCGTAATGCAAACAAACACTCATAAATGTTGGTTTTCTCTTCTTCTTCTTCTTCTTCTTCTTCGTCCTGTTCTTATTATTATCATTCTTCCCTTTGGTACCGTTAGGCGTAAGTACGATGTCATGTCGCCGCACAATTTGTACACACTGTTGGCGGAGCGACTGCTGCTGTATGAGGAGTCCCTGTCCCTGCCCACATACAATGTGCTCTACGAGATAATGACGGAGCACATATCGCAGCAGATACTGTACACACGTCATCCGGAGCCAGAGAGTCATTATCGCCTCGAGAATCCAAGTAAGTGAACGCTTCGTCTTCCTTTTACAAACATATGTCTGCCTTCTGCACTTTGGTAAAAAAGTCCGATATTTTGGCATTAATTTAAATATCATCAATTTTTTTTTCTTAATCGAGTTTTCTTAATCTTAAAACTCCAAAGCGAACAGAAATATATTTTTTTAATTTTTTGGGACTACCATTAATATTTGAAGCTCGCTCAAAGTCAGCTGTTCAAAATACGCTGTTAGTAGACATTTTTAGTATTTACTTTTTATTGTGCATTTATCCAATGTGTTGCTCATGTGTAACTAACAATTGTGTTCCAGTTCTGGTATCAGCAGAGTTTAAAAAAGAAAACATCAAGAATCAGATGCTGATAATATATACATATATATAAAGATTATACTTTTCACTGAGTCTTGGAGAAGAGAGGGTTGAAAAACAAAAATCAAAAAATATATAAATTCACTTTAGCCTAACTAAGATAAATGCCAAACTCTAAGCAACTTGCTTTTTATTTAGATGTTATACAAATATGTTACCCTTGGTCCACATCCAATAAAACAACTTGCTAAACTAGTCCAACTAAGGTTCATGCCGAGTCTCTATATTTGGAGTTTATGCCAAAATGTCGGGCTTTCTTTGCCATAGTGGTCGGTCATATTTATGAGCTGCTTCTCTATAAAAAAAACCCCCCTTAGTGATACTGAAAGTGGTGGCGACGCTGATCCGTCAATCGAAGCAGACGGAGTCGCTGATCGAGGTGAAGAAGCTGTTCCTGCAGGACATGACGCTGTTGTGCAACAGCAATCGCGAGAACCGTCGCACTGTCCTCCAGATGTCCGTGTGGCAGGAGTGGCTCATTGCCATGGCCTACATACACCCGAAGAACACGGAGGAGCAGAAGATTAGCGACATGGTCTACTCACTATTCCGCATGCTGCTGCACCATGCGATCAAGCACGAGTATGGCGGCTGGCGGGTCTGGGTCGACACCCTGGCCATTGTCCACTCCAAGGTCTCGTACGAGGAGTTCAAACTCCAATTCGCCCAGATGTACGAGCACTACGAGCGCCAGCGCACCGACAACATCACCGATCCCGCCCTGCGTCAGGCCCGGCCCATCAGCACCATCAGCGGCTGGGAGCGCGAGGAGCTGCAGCAGCAGCAAAATGGTCCTGCGGTCACAGGACCGGCCAGTCAACAGTCCGTGCCGGCCATCAAAGGTGCCGTGTCCGTCGCCTCGCTGGAGGATGTCCCGCCCGTCGAGGAGGAGGCCGAGGAGCTGGAGCTGGAGGGCATCGAGGTGGATGTGGATGTCGATGTGGATGTGGATCTCGATGAGGTGAATGCAACCAACAGCGAGTCCTGCGCCTGTGCCACCAATGGCGAGGCGACGACAACTCTAACAGAGCCCCAGCTGGAGATGGAGATGGAAACACAGACGGAAACGGAAATGGAAATGGAAACAGAGAAGGAGACGGAGACGGAGACGGAGATGGAGCCAGAGCCAGTCAACAAATCGGTGATTGCCAACATCTCCGACGTGTACAACGAGCAAATCAAAACGGATGAAGCGGCTGCCAACTGCAATGGCAGCCTGAGTCCAAGTCAAAGTCAAAGTCACAGTCACAGCCACAGTCACAGTCTAAGTCACAGTCACGGTCTAAGTCACACTCAAAGCGACAAGCCGGAGGAGGGCGGCGGCCAGGCAGCGCTCAAGGAGGCGCTGCAAATTGGCGAGGACTTGGAGGAACTGGAATTGGCCACGGCCAAGGATGCACTCGATGTGGAGCAGCATGTGGCGAGTGTCCTGAAAGTGTCCGAGGCGGCGTTGAATGACTGCAAAATGGTCGTGGACGATGCCCTGCAGGAATCCTCCTCGGTGCTCAAGGACGAGGAGATCGAGCTGGCCGTCAATGAGGTGGTCCAGGGTGTGCTCAAGAGCGAGAAGAAGACGCCGACGCAGGACAATGTGAGTCTGCTCAACAGCAAGAATCTGCTCAACAGCAACAACAACAACAACAACAATAACAATCCCAGTGTGGGAACAGACAAGGAAATCAAGGAGCAGGAACCACAACTGGAGCTGAATGCCAATGAGCTAAGCAGCGAAGACAAAGCCAAGGAAGGAACAACGACGACAGCGGAGACAGAAAAGATAGCAACGAAGGAGGAGGGGAAGGGGAAGGGGAAGGAGAAAGAGAAGGAGACGGAGAAGGAACAAGAAAAGGAAAAGGAAAAGGAGGCAAGCAATCAAAAGACTGAAGATGCCGTGGCCAACAAGCTGAACAACAACGAGAAGCTCGAGGTTAGCCCAGAGAAAGAGGAAGAGCTAGAGAAAGAGTCAGAGAAAGAGTCGGAGAAAGAGGTAGAGATAGTGAAGGCGACTACAGCTGTTGAGCTGGAGCTCAGCTCATCCCTGAGCACAACAGTCGAGAGCAGCGAAGCATCCCTAAGTCCGATCAGTCACGAGGAAGTTCAGCCGGAGGAAGTGCAACCGGAGGATGTGGTTGCCACGGCCGTGCGAGATATTGTCGAGCAGCTGATCGACAAGGTGATCGATGCGGCCGAAAAGGAAGCGGAAACTGAAGGCGACAAGGCAGCCGATGCGGAAGCGGAAACGGAAACGGAAACGGAAACAGAAAAGAAAACGGAAAAGGAAAAGGAAGCCAACAACAACGAGCTGCCACTAAAGGAAGCAGAGACAGAGAAAGTAGAGGAGCAGGAGCAGAAACAGGAACGGAAACAGGAGCAGGAAAAGGAACAGGAGCAGGAAAGTGTGGCCGCTGCAGCCAAGGAAATTGTCCAAGAGGTTGTGGAAGCGGCGCTAGATTTAGCTCAAGTTCAAGCTCCAGCTCAAGTTGAAGCTCCAGCTCCAACAGCAACTCCAAGTGCAATCCCAACTCCAAGTCAAACCCCAATTCGAAGCCAAGTAGAGCCGACAGGAGCTGAGCTGGAGAGCAAGGATCAGGTGTCGGAGATAGTCAGCAAAGTGCTCGATACGCTGGTCGATGAGACCGTCAAGGCCGTGGACGAGCAGACGACACAGACAATGCCAGAGGATCAATTGGAACCAGTACCGATTCCGATTCCGATTCCGATTCCGACTCCAGTTCCGGCTCCAGCTGCTGCTGTGGGACGCGTCAAGCCCAACGAAGTGGACTCCACCACGCAGACGACACCGAAGAACGAGGCGGATGCTCATAAGGCACTCGATGAGCTGCAGGATGCGCTCGAGGACAGCGAGGATGTTGTCGAGGATGCGGCCGCAGTGCAGGATGACGACGACTATGGCGCCCAACAGCCGACGACGTCCAGCGCAGATGGCGCCCAACAGGAGCGCAATCATTACGGTAAGTTTGACAGGTTGATAAATGATAAAGTGAGTTCAGTAACTGAATGGACACAACTTTCAACCTCCAATTCAGTGGGTAATGGATCTGCTGCCTCTGGCAGTGCGGCCACTGAGGCTGCCAATGAGTCTGCCAATGGCAATGGCAATGGCAATGGCAGTGGCAGTGGCAGTGGCAAGCAGCAGCGCTCCAAGTCGGGCTCAACACGGCCCATGTTCAGTCCGGGCCCGACGCGTCCGCCGTTCCGCATTCCGGAATTCAAGTGGTCCTACATCCATCAGCGGCTGCTCAGCGACGTACTCTTCTCCTTGGAGACGGACATTCAGGTGTGGCGCAGCCACTCCACCAAAGCGTCCTCGACTTTGTCAACTCGAGCGAGAACGCCATCTTTGTGGTCAACACGGTGCATCTGATCTCCCAGCTGGCCGACAATCTGATCATCGCCTGCGGCGGACTTTTGCCGCTCCTCGCCAGCGCCACATCCCCCAACGTAAGTCCAACACTGAGAAGGAAACAACAAAAATCAGGGACTGTAAAACAAATAAAAAAGTATATCAATAAAAAGTAATTATCTCAACTTTGAGAGAGCGATGGAAATTAGAAATTATTTCAAAAATTCAATTACCCCAATGATATCTTAACTTTGAGAGAGCAAGAAACAAGTATATATATAATATAAATATTAAATTAAATAATCAATCAAATTAAGCTAATGATTTTCTTTGTTTATTATTGAAAATATCAATCACCTAACTTAATTTTCAGAATGCAAGAAAAAAAGCATAAAGAATCAATTTGTAAGTTAAGAAAATAGCAGGAAAATATCAAGAAATATTAAAAATCATCATTAGTTAGCAAGATTTGTCATAAGACTTATAAGGATTACAGTCCCTGAATGGAAAATATCGATAGATTTTGTAAGAGCTTAACTATTGATTTGATCTAATTTGATGCCTGGTTAATACAGTCCGAGCTGGATGTGCTGGAGCCCACGCAGGGGATGCCCCTCGAGGTGGCTGTCTCGTTCCTGCAGCGACTCGTCAACATGGCCGATGTTTTGATCTTCGCCACCTCGCTGAACTTTGGCGAGCTGGAGGCCGAGAAGAACATGTCCAGTGGCGGCATCCTCCGCCAGTGCCTCCGACTCGTCTGCACCTGTGCCGTGCGCAACTGTCTCGAGTGCAAGGAGCGATCCCGCTACAATGTCGGCGCCCTGGCCAGAGATGTTCCCGGCGCGGCGCATCTCCAGGCGCTCATCCGTGGCGCCCAGGCATCTCCAAAGGTAAATCCCCAGGTCGTTATTTCTTCAGTTCGATTCTCATTTTTCTCGTTTCTCTCCCTCTCTCTCTGTGTCTCTGTGTCTCTCTGTCTCCGTGTAGAACATTGTCGAGTCAATCACCGGTCAATTATCGCCCGTCAAGGATCCTGAGAAGTTGCTCCAGGACATGGACGTCAACCGACTGCGCGCCGTCATCTATCGCGATGTGGTAAGTCTCTAAAAACATATATTTTTTTTTTTTTTTTTTTTTTTTGAAAGAATGGATTAGACAATTTTCATTTAAGAAAATATATAAATTAATTTTAATTTTAGTTTCAAGAGTAATTTTCATCCATGTAAATAAAAGAAATATCGATACTGAATGATTTATCTAAAACATTTGAATATACTTAAGTTTCCCCAAACAATAGTATTTTCGGTAGTTGTTTGGCTTTTATTTTGTTCTTTCCACCTGTTACTCATGCACCTTTCTTGTCGATTTCCCTTTCCTTCACCCAGGAGGAAACGAAACAGGCGCAGTTCCTATCGCTGGCCATCGTCTACTTCATATCGGTGCTGATGGTATCGAAATATCGGGACATTCTGGAACCGCCCGCAGAGCCGCAGATACAACGCCAATCGCCAGTGCTGCAGCGCAGCTCGGGCAGCGGTAAGTTTAACAATAAAAAATATCGATTAATTTTAAAGAGTTAATATAAAGGTTACGATAATTGACTCGTTCCCAACACTGGCATTTTGTCGATGCCATATGTTTCTGATTTGATTATTGCTCGGATGGGTTCTTATTTCAGTTATCGTTATCGTCATTGTTATCGTTATCGTTCTCGTTATCGTTATAGTTTTTTCTTTGACTTACTTTCGAGTTTTTTAAATTTATCGATTCGCATTTCTCATGCGTTCCATTTGCAATGCTAATTTGCGTCTTTCGCTTGTCTCTGTGTCTCGTTTCTCGTTTCTCGTTTCGTTTCATTTTGTTTCTCGTTTCTTGTTTCATTTCATTTCGTTTCGTTAGCTGCACCAGAAACTACACAATCGTTTATTGGTTCTCTCTGCCTCTCTCTCTCTCGAACTTTCTCGCTCTCTCTATATATAACTCCTGAATAAAATTGGACTACTCTATGTTATACATTTTGTGTTAGTTTTATGTTCCAATTCCGTTTTGTTTCTTTTGCGTTTCGCTTTGCTTTGGCATTCCCTTTGTGTTAACAGCTGTTCAACGAGTTCTTTACATATGTTATTGGTAGTCGACCCACTAGAAGCGAGCACCACCACAACTAACCCACAAACACCACCGCCACCACTTGTTGTAGTGCCATCCCGCTAGTGTGTGTGTGTGTGTGTGCGTGTTGTGTGTGTGTTGTGTGTGTGTGTTGTGTGTGTTTCTAGAGCGATGCAACTCCCAACAAAAATAAGAAGGAAAGGCGCACGTCGCACCAAAAGTTACAACATAATTCACCCACCCTTTCACCCACCCCCCGACACCTGTCACCCGTGAATCTGCCCCTCACCCGAAAACTCTTTTTGAAACTTGAAAAAAAAAGAAACAATTTACAAATCTTAATCATTAGCATATAAGAACACTCATCTTGTCCTTCATCTTGTTGGAGATACTATTCAGTTTTTCGTGTTTCTTTTCTTCGTTCCGTTTTCTAATTGATTTCATTTCACGCTGCTTTTTCGGATTTATTGTACAAATACAAAACAAAATCAAAACCAAAAAAAAACAAAAAAAACAAAAATGTAAACCAACCTAAATATTAAAAATTAACGAAAATACCTAAAAATGTCAACTGAAATACAAAATTTAAAACGTACATAAAAAAATGCTCGCCACGTCACCACAAAACCTATTCACGATCCCACATATATATCCCTATATATATAAAAATATTTGAAATTTGTAAATATGCAAATGGACAAAAAAAAAAAAAATAATAATAATAATAATAATAATAATAATAATAATAATAATAATAATAATAATAATAATAATAATAATAATAATAATAATAATAATAATAATAATAATAATAATAATAATAATAATAATAATAATAATAATAATAATAATAATAATAATAATAATAATAATAATAATAATAATAATAATAATAATAATAATAATAATAATAATAATAATAATAATAATAATAATAATAATAATAATAATAATAATAATAATAATAATAATAATAATAATAATAATAATAATAATAATAATAATAATAATAATAATAATAATAATAATAATAATAATAATAATAATAATAATAATAATAATAATAATAATAATAATAATAATAATAATAATAATAATAATAATAATAATAATAATAATAATAATAATAATAATAATAATAATAATAATAATAATAATAATAATAATAATAATAATAATAATAATAATAATAATAATAATAATAATAATAATAATAATAATAATAATAATAATAATAATAATAATAATAATAATAATAATAATAATAATAATAATAATAATAATAATAATAATAATAATAATAATAATAATAATAATAATAATAATAATAATAATAATAATAATAATAATAATAATAATAATAATAATAATAATAATAATAATAATAATAATAATAATAATAATAATAATAATAATAATAATAATAATAATAATAATAATAATAATAATAATAATAATAATAATAATAATAATAATAATAATAATAATAATAATAATAATAATAATAATAATAGAAGCCGCCAGCGCACGACCCTTATTCCCACAATGGTCACATCACGTCTATCCACAATTTTTGCCCGAGTCGCATCAGAATCATGTTGCCGCCGCCTCCGTGCAACAACAACAGCAGCAGCAGCAGCAACAACAACAGCAGCAGCAACAACATTACTATCAACAGCAGCAGCAACATCAACAACATAATCACAGTCACCACCATATGGCAGCTGCATATTATCAACATCAACAGCAACAACATGCCACATCACAGCTGCAGCAACAGCAGCAACAGCAGCAGCAACAACAACAGCAACAACAACAACTGGGCAACATTTCCCCACCGCCACCACTTGGCCAACATTCGACCAGCTCGTCGGCCAGTTCAACGGCAACATCGCAGCCAGCTTCGAGCTCATCGCTGTCGAGTCTGGCCTCACAGAGCCAGCAGCAACAGTTGCCGTCGTCAGCTGGAACGCTGCAGCGTCAGCAACAGCAGCAACAACAGCAGCAACAGCTGCACAAGCATCAACAGCAACATTATCATGCCCATCAGCCACATTATGCGCTGATCAATGGTCATCAGCAACAGCAACAGCAACAGCAGCAGCAACAGTTGCACAACGGCAAGCACAATCATTATGGTCAGTTGGAGAACGGTGGCAACTCTGGCTATCATCACACGAATCCACATGCTGCCTATATGCGTAGTGTGGCAATTAATGGAGAGCAACAGCAACAACAACAACAACAGAATGGTCTGGCACAGGAGCAACATCATCATGTTGCTGTTGCTGTTGGTGCTGCTGCGGGTGCTGCTGCTGTGGGATTGCTCAATGGACATGCCATAAGCAATGGCAACAGTGTGAACAACAATGGCAGCAGCAGCAATAACAACATGGCCAATATCAACAACAGCAACGGCAGCAGTAACAGCAACAACATGCGCAACCTGAGAAATGGACACACAGCAACAGCAACTGTTGCTGCTGCTGCTGCTGTTGCTGCTGCTGCTGCTGGCGGAGCTGGAGGCGGTTGCATCAACATGGGCATGAATATGAATATGGGCATGAATATGAATATGCCCATCAATATGGGCATGAATATGCCCATGGCCATTGGCGTAGGCGGAGCCGGGGGCGGGGCCGGGGCCGGGGGCGTGGCATTGAACGATGGCGGCATCGCGTACAATAAATCGAATGCCATCAATAACAATTATCGCTACAATGGACGCAATGCTGCTGGCACTGGAACAGGTATCGCTCGTATTGAGTGTGTAGTGTAGTTTAGCTCACGTGCTCTGTCTCTCTCTATCTATCTATCTATCTATCTATCTATCTATCTGTCTAGCTAACTCTATCTTTATCTTTATCTAACCAACTATTTGTATACATGTATCTATCTATCTTTAACTATCTAACTGTATCTTTATCTCTCTCTCAATCTCAATCTCTATCTCTATCTATCTATCTGTCAAGTAGTTATGTTTGCTCACCTCTTACAATTTCATTTCCGTTTCGTTGCGTTGCATTTCATATTTCAATTTCAATTTCAATTTCAATTTCGTTTCGTTTCCATTGCGTTTCGCTTTTTTTATTGCTCATTTCACATTCCAAATATCAATTATATATTGCCTCGTTATTGTCTAGCTTTAGCTGTAGTTGCAAATACTCGGCAAATTCCACTGCTGTCTATATAAACAGTTGCTCAAGTAATTCTTTTGACTTTGTCAAAATATCACAAACAAAAAAAACTCAAAAAAAACATCATCATTTGTTTTTCCTTGTCAAAACAATTACTTGACTAGCTCTTAATCTCAATGTTTAGCTTAAAACCCTTAGCTTCTCTCTCACTCTCTTTCTCTCTCTCTCTCTCTCTCTCTCTCTCTGTCTGTCTCTGTTGCCATCTCTTTCCAAACTTGCCTCTATTATATAAGTTAATGCGCCTTTGATTTCATAGACAATTTACATATCTGCTGTGATTCTTCTCAGTGTGATTGTTTGTGTGTTTGTGTGTGTGTGTGAGTGTGTGTGTATAGGTGTGTACATAGGTGTATGTGTGTGTGTGTGTCCATTTAAGTCCTGCACATATGTATGTAATATATTTAAACATCTTTGTAAGCAATTGCCGCCAATTGGCACTCAGTGTAAATTAACATAATTATGCGCACTTGTCGACATTTTTGTTCGTTCTTCTTTTTTTTCACAGTGTATATTTTTTCGTTTTAATGCGTTTTGAATTATTGATGCATAAAATGAAATACATATATTTCAATTGCATTTTTCCCACACTTTTTTTCTCCTTTTGTGCGTTGCGCTTTCTGTTCAGTTTAATTGTTATTTAATGATTCCAAAATGCAATTCCAAATCAATGCAATGCAATCAGTCGGACGAATTTTGCATATAATCAGCAAATAATACCCAAAAATACCAACAACAAAAAAAGAAAAAGTTATATAAATAAATAAATTGTGCTAAATGAGGCAAATGAAGCGACGCGTTGATAAAAAAAAAACAATGAAAGCTATTATTATTATCGGAGTTCGATTTGTTTTCGCTCCCACTGTGAAACGGTAAGCGCAAATCGATTGCACTGCTCTGCGGTATAAAACTTGAAAGGATTACACTGTGCAATAGAAGTTAAACTTATTTTAATTAAATTTTGCTAGGCATTAGAGTGGAGTATAAGTTTTCGAAATCTCGTATTTGTACACTCTTCAATATTCTCAACATTCAATATTTCCAAGCTATTGAGAGGTCTTTGGTATAGAATTAGTTGGATTCTACTTGAATTCCAAACATGATGCCAAACAAGAAATCACTTGGAATGGATGCAAATGTAAAAATGTACACAAAAACAATCGATTGAAGCTACTCTTGAGAAGGGGAAACAATTCTAAATTGCTATTGTTATTTTGTTAACAGAAAACGCGGAAAATGAAATGAAAATATTTGCATTTTGTTGAACAGTATTCTTGCCAGCTTTGGGCCATTGAATGAGCATTATATCAGCTTGTTTTCCAAAATATATGTACATAACAACCCAACTAAAAGTATATATTTATTTTGTATTATTTGTGAAACATTTTGTTGCACAATGCACAATTTATGTATTTGTTCAAATTTGTTTTTAGCTATTTTGGTTCTCTTATTTTGTTTTTTGTATTTGATTTTATGCATTTGGTTGCGCTCGTTACGCAATTGAGTTGCCCCCAAAAAGCCAATCAACAATTATTTGCATTCAGCTATTTTTTATTTTTTATCAACATGTTACACAATATTGTGTTTTATTGGACTTTTCATGCTTTCTGATACTCTTGCTGAGGATTTTTATTATAGAGATATTATGCAATTTTTCTTAATTGGAACAATCGTAAATCTTAACTGAAATTGTTGTGTGAAATCCAAAGTGATTGTTCTTAACACAACTCCAATCAGATCAACTTGAAATTGAAAGTATATTTATTAATTTTATAAGGTATACGAACAATCTTTAAGTTTTTAAAGAGTATCTTTATTTAATTTCCAACCAAAAATGTCATAAGAAAAGTTTGCCATAAAATTGAACAGTTTCATAAACTGTACAAAAAAAAAGCGAATTGGTAAGAGTATTACATATTCTGTATGTGGAATCATTTATTTGATTTCTGCTGTTGTGCAACAATTTTTTGTAATATTTGCAAAATATAGAAAATATGATTTGATTTGAATTGATTTGAAAAGCGACGTTTGTTAATTTGCAACTGACAGCAAACAAAATAATAGACGTAACTGTAATAGAGTATGCTGTGTGTGTGTGTGTGTGTGTGACAGTATGTGTGTGTGTGAGAGTGTGCCAAAGCCAAAAGTTGTGTGTGTGTTTTTTTGTCAGAGGTCAGATGGGAAATTGTTATCCATTTATGCTTTTAAAAACGGCAATCTATCTTTATGACTAGACACACACATAGACACACACTCACACACACCAATACACTCGCAATGACAGTCACATTTTTGACAGCCCAGGGGGAAAGTTTCGAGGGATGGCAAATAGCTCTATTATATGAGTTGGGGTGGGAGAAAGGCTTTCACTCGTCATTCTCATGTGCCGTGAGCTTAATATTTATTTCATTTATTTTCATTTGCTCAAACCAACACACACACACGCACACGCACACACACACGCTCACATACTGTATCTAATTCGTTAATTTTAATATGCGCCATGAGCGAAGTGCATAAAATGAAAATTCAAACATTTTCGCAATTTTTGCACTATACATTTTTGCAGTGGCATAAAAAGTACACGGCTGCAGTTAAAAAACTTTTGCTGTCTGGACATGCACAGCATTCTCACACACACACACACACACACACACATATATATATATATATAGACGGTCACACACACATTACGAAATTAATGGCAGCGACAGAAATGTAAATTAGTCGCAGGCGAAGAAAATGAGGCAGCAAAAACAATCTGGTATAATTTATTTGCAACAGCAACAGAATGAGAAAGAGCTGAGGAAAGAATGCAGGAGTGAAAGAGACAGAGAGAGAGAGAGACAGAGAGAGGGTGGTGGGGAATACAGCTGTAAAAGCCGATAACACGCTTTCAATGTTCTACGAGTACAAAAAGTAATTTGTGGCCGCCTACTTCTCTACCTCTCTCTCTCTCTCTCTCTCTCGCTCTCGCTCTCTCTCCATCTCTCTTCCTCTCGCACTGCACAGGCGTGACTGCGCATGAAAAACGGCCACACTGGGAAATTATTACAAATTAAAAAAAAAAGAGAAAACACAGATACACAAAGAGAAATAAAAAAGAAAAAGCAAAGCGAAAAAAAGTGTAGCATACTTAACGGGGCGGTGGCAAATAGGAAGAATGAATACGAGTGAAAGCCATAAATATCAATTAAAACGATAATCAACTGTAAAACAAGCTTAATAGCCTTTAAAAAAAGCAAACGAAACCAAAAAGAGAAAGATTCAAATTAAACGAGAGCAGCGAAAGATACGAGAATGTTGCAATTGGCTAATGAAGCAGCTGAGTCGTTATAAATGAGATACAATGCGAATTACAGCATGAGATACTTGTGTAGCTCTTGTACCTTGAATAATGTGAGAGCAAATGAAGCATAATGTATGTGCACTGAGCGAAAAAATCAAGAGTTTCGTGCTAAAAAGTTCAGATTATCAACTTGATTGCTTACTAAGATGAAAATTATTATCCTATCTAATTAGATCTTACTTCAAGTAGTATTTTTGAGAATTTTCATAATTTAGTTTTATGAAATTTGAATCTGAGTAAAAACTTATCTATTAGAATTTCCAGTTAATCAAGAGCTTAACTTGCTTTCTTTTTTAGCATACAAATTTTAGCTAGTAAAGACTTTTTAGTCTCTGATTGAGATACTATTCCAACTAGGAATTTAAATGTGATTCAGAACTATCTGTGAACATTTCTAGAGCTTTACTTAATTTCAGATTTATGTTCCTAACATGAAGATTTTGATTGGTCAAGAATTTTGATGAAATCGAATTGTGCAGTAATTTGTATCTAAATCAGGCAGAATTCCAGTTTCGCCAATTCGAGTTACGTTTATTTTCTCTCTCTGCGTATGTGTGTGTGTGTGTGTGTGTGTGTGTGTGTGTGTGTGTGTGTGTGTGTGTGGCAAGTGCAACAAAAGTGAGACGGGTTGGGTTGTGTTGGGTTTTGGTTTGGGGCAGGTCAAGCCGCAAAGCTGTGCAAATTACAAAATTACTAAAACCAGTTGGGGGCGGAAATTCGACATGAGAATGGTTATTCATATTTTCACATGCTGTGTGTGTGTGTGTGAGTGTGTGTGTGTGTGTGAGTGTCACAATGAAAGAAGCAGATTATAGATAGACTGTGGCAGTAAGAGAAAGAGAGAGAGAGAGGGAGAGGGAGATGCTGTTGGAGATTAGATTTTACATTTTACATAAAAACATAAAAAAGAAAATTGTAAATGGAAAGCAATGCAAATGTAGTTGCAAATTGTATAAAATTCTCCGTCTCTCTCTCCCTCTATTGCTCTCCCTCTCTGTCTCTTGCAACATGCCTGGTCAATGGGCAGCAACTTTTTGTGTCCTTGTTTTATAGCTGTGTGTGTCTCGGTGCTTTTTATATGTACATATATGCAAATTTAAACTCTTGAGCCCTCGTCTACATGCAGTCAAAGCCATTTGACTAATTAATGCAAAAGTCAAACAATTTTCACACCTTCCACGCACAACAGGCCAACAAAGTTTCAACTCTCAGCAACATTTGCTGGCCAAAATAATTCCACACAAAAGTTCCATTTCAATTTATTCACAACAAATTGACATACTTTATTCAAATATCAAATAACATTTCAATGAGCTTAGTTTAAATATAACATCTATAAAACATTCTTATGTTTGCCTGTATCGAAATGTTTGCCCTGCAATCGAAGCTGTGTATAAATAAGATTCTTTAAGCTCAGCTTTCATAATAAACCGATCAAAAATTATAGCGAAATTGTATAACATTTTAATCAAATTGTTACAGTCTTAAAATGCAAATATATTCTGAAACAACTTGGAAGACATTTTGCGTTTATACATAGACAATTTTCTTGTTCTCAATCTAAATATTTTGTAATTCATTTGAAAAGATCTATGTCCAAAGAAAATCGATACGCTTTTAAACGATTTGAGGAAGCTAAAAATAATTACTACAAATCATTTTCAAAAATACAAAAAAAGAGGCTAAGGCTTAAAGATTTAAGACAATATTGATTAATATTAAATAGTTCTCAAGACTTTTTCGGTCTATAGAGCAGCTGAATCCCTTACAAATATTACAGTAATTTGCTGAAAATTATCAAAGGAGTTATAAATGACTGAGGAACAGTTTTGGAGTATCAAAGGCTGACTGAAGTTCTAAAATGTATCTATGTGTCTGTGTTGTGTATGTGTATGAACAATTGTGAGATTCTTTTCTGAGTTCAAGTTGGGCTTTTTTATTTTGAACTGTTGTGCCTTCTTCTCTCCATTCCTGAATTTTATGTTGTTTATGTGCGCACTGCTTAGTATCAAGGAGTATTTATCCAACAGATTAAATATATGCATAAATATAAACCTACTTAAACTTCAACTTATTGAGCAGATACTTAATCAATTGTTATGTAAACTTTTGTGTGTAAAACAGATGCGAAATTGATTCGTATATTCATTGTATTGAGTTATTATCGATATTGATTCATGAATTCATATTGTGTGTGATTCTTTGATTCTTGTGCAGGAGGCCGTCAAATTCAGGACAGCGACTATGAGATCATTGTGGTCGATGAGAATAATCCCTCCGTGTTGGCGGACAACGATTCCCACTCGAGTGGACCACCATCCATCAAGGTGAGTATTACGATTACATCTGTATTAAAAGAACAAGGGTTAACTTTTCCAAGGGTCTGTAAATATGTAAAGAAGACTGTGTGCGAAACTGTGTGTGAGAGAAGTTCGAAGCCACAAACTCTTGGTTGGTTTATCAAGTGTGAACGAGTGCAATTTTCGGGTGGTGCTGGGAGGGCAAGGTGGGAAAGGGGTTGAAGGGGTGAAAGGGGAAATGCCAAAGACTTGTGGATTCAAGTTTCAACTGAGCTGAGTTCGCTAAGCACTTTGCATGACAGTTTGATTGTCACTTCAGCAGAAATAATACTTACAACTAGACTATTACAAATAATTATTATTAAGAAAGATAGAAAGAGCATGCGAGTGTGTGTGTGTGTGTGTGTGTGTGTGTGTGGGTGTGAGTGTGAGTGTGCAAGTGTTAAAAACAATACTAAAAATATTATGTTATACAAATGCATGTTTCGAATCAAACACTAAAACAATGAAAATCAATCGAAAAATCGAAAATACAAATGTCACCAGGCTCATAGCAACAACAACAACAACAACAAAACAATAACAACAACACAAAGACAACAACAGTAACAACAACAACAACAACTGCAACAACTGTTAAATCAACAACAGCAACAACAACAGCAAAAAGCAAAGATACAATCAAAATTCAACAACAACCATTGTCACCACCAAAGCCAATGCTCCCACAAAAGTTGCCAAAGGTAAAAGAAAATCAACAACAACAACAACAACAACCACTCCAACAACAACCACTACAACAACAACAACTGCAAATAATTTGCAATAATTTTCGGCAGTCAATTCACCCCACACACAAACTCACATATTTCTATACACCTGTCAGCAATTTGATGAACAACAGCAACAACAACCACAACAACTTTTTGTACCGCTACCAATCACAACAACAACAACAACAACAACAACAACAACAATACACTCACTCAATTGCACTCACTCAGCATTCGTAATTAGAGAGCACATGAAATTCGCACATTCATTCAACTCAACCAATTGCCAAGCTTCAAAATACCCTTACTTATTTACAATCTTTTCGTTTCATCATCATTTATGATCAACTGGGAAGATGCGAGGAGAGAGTTGAATATTATAGGAAAAACATTTGGAAAGTCAGTGGAGAGAAATTGATGAAAGCAGCATAGGAAACAGAAGAATAAAACAGCCTAAAAAACTACTTTGAATATAATTTATTTAAAAAATCGAAATTATAAAATACAAACTTTTTCTAAACTTAACTCTAAAGTAAACTATTTTTGTTGTTATCTACATAAATAATATTGAAATAATATTCTAATATTATTTTTTATTTTAAAGGCATTATTTAAAAGAGAAATGATTCTGTTTTTTATAAAAACAACATTTTATATTTGAATAAAATACACAAAATAAAAGTACCAAAATATGTTTTTTAAAGATTTTGTTAATTGCATTGAAATACACTTTAATTTTTCCAAAATTAAATACAAAGGTCTTAAATTTTTGCAAAGCTTTTGTTCGTTTTAATAAAAGAAAAACTTAAATGAAAGCGACTTAAATGTTTAAAAAAATTCTGAATACAAAATAAAATGAAAAGTTAAATAAAAAATGGTAAGGAAATGGAAGTTCAGAAGAGACTTAAATGATTTCTGCTTTTTTTAATTACAAGTTTTAAGTCATTCATCAAATCTGCCTTCTCGCAACTTGTTTCGTCATTTAGTCAATTTGTCAGTTGCATTAATGCAATCAATGCAAATTCAACGAATCACTGACTCATTGATTCAATTTCAATTTCAATGCCACAGCGCATTGCGACATATTTATGTCCATACATATGCCACAAATTATGTGCAATTAAAATTGCAGCTACAGTGGAACGTCCATTTAAACTACGAGTTAACTTAATTTAAAAACCATTTAAAGGGCAATTGACAGAAACAATTGGAGCCTAAACTTGATTTATTTTGTTGATGACACGAACACGCGGAGAAGTTCGTCATAGGGAGGCTTGATCGTAATGTGGGCAATTTATGCATTTTCAAACTTCATGAAGCAATATTTAAACTTAAAGCGAGCTATATTTTGACGCAAATATGATTTTGAAAAAGTTCGTTATATCGAGAGTTGACGGTAAAACTAAAAAAAATTATGTGTAAAAGTTATAAGTTGAACGAAATATATAAAGTTGAGATTAGAATTATATTCTGTAGTCGATAAACATTTTCTTCTAGAACAGTTCACAATAAAGAAGCTCTCCTCTGAGTGTGTGTGTGTGTGTCTGACTGTGTCTATGTGTGAGTATGTGTGTGTGTGTTTAATGTGTGTGCTTTAAGTGAAATGTGAGCTTTGAACTTTTTGTGTTTGTCGCGCGCATTTGTCATTGATTTCAGCTTATGCCGCATCTGCTGTCACACACACACACACACACACACACACACACACGCACACAGAGAGAGAGAGAGACACACACACACAAACGGAGTTGACACCTACACAGCTGACATTTTGTTGTATTTGACAGTTGACATTTGTCAAACGCTTAACAAAATTTGTCAAGCCACACAATGTTGCCACCTCTCTCTCTCCCTCTCACCCCCTCTCTCTCTCTCTCTCTGTTTGTTAGCCACTATTCAACACTTGGGCTAATGCCTATCGGATGAGCCGAGCTTGTTATTTCAATAGGCGGGGTCGAGTTTTGGGCATTGAAAGTTGTCTGTCTTTTATGCAAATTAGAAGGCAGAGAGAGATAGAGACAACGAGAGACAGAGAGACAGAGAGACAGAGAGAGAGAGGTATATATACACAGATCTGAAGATAACATTTTGTGCGTGGCGTTGACAAATGCAAATGTGGACACACACACAAATTTTGATTTATTGTTCCATGCGCATAATTAATGCGAAAATGATACGCCAAGTTCACAAAGAGATAGCACACACACACATAGACGCACACACACACACACACACACACACACACACTTTTACATCCCCTGTCACCCACTCGCACCACCGCACTGCACCGCACCACCGCACAAGTTGATGTTTGTACATGAAACGCACTACAAAAGGCCACCGAAAAATTACAAAAAAAAAAAAAAAAAAAAAAACAATAAAATAGAACTTTAGTTAACCGACGCCTTAATACTCTTGCAGATTGTATCTACATATCTTATACAAAATGATGTCCGACTATGGCAGACGTAATATTTTTGGTTTAAGCTTTTAAATTTATAATATTTCATGGAAATATCTCTCTAGCTTTTTTTTTTATAGATAAGTTGCAATAGTTGCTTCGACTTTAAAAAATTAAACAAATATTCTATGATTGTGTAACGACATATGTTTCAATACAAATAATATAACTAACTATCGCATAAATTAACATAGATGTTATGTGACTAACATCTGCAAATGTTTTTCTAGTCAAGAGTCTGAATTTATTATTGTTGTGTTGAAATATTTCAATACAAACTGTTGTTTACTGTTTAGAACCTTTCAGTTTCAATAATAGCTGGCTTCGATTCCCAGCCTGTCATGTTAAAAAGAACAGTCATCAATAATTGTCCAATCATTGTGGTTTGTTGCCAAAAAAAACAAAAAATAAATAAAAATAGAATTGTTTAGTAAATTTACGCAGATATAAAGATCTTACGAAGTCCTTCTTATATATATCTTAAAGCTGTCCTTGGAATGATCAGTAGAGCTCTGCAAGGGTATCAAATCTTCGGCGTGTTTAAGTTTCCCTATTTTTATATATATATATTTCACTGTTTCTGTTTCTGACCTTTCTTTGTGTTGATTAACTTTGATGTTTGGCGTATTTAGAGCGTTGACTCGGATGTGGGATCCCTGAACATGAACTCGACGGAGAACGAGGTGCCCGAGGTGGAGTCCTCCAGCGATATCCTGGCCGACGAGCACAAGCCGAGCAACTCGAACGACGAGAGCTGGACGGATGTCAATTTGAACGAGGACGCGGCTGTCCAGGCAGCGGCGAGTGCTGGCATGGTTGTGGGTCTCGTGGATCCCCAGAGCCAGGATGTTGTCAAGCACGAGCAACAGCAACAGCAGCAACATGCACAGCAGCAACATGCACAGCAGCAACAGATGGCTGGCCAGGAACGCGGCGATAAGCCGGACTCGGAAATATCCGTGGTGCGGGTGCCGGATGGCTATGGAGTTGCTGGAGTCGGAGGTGGCACAGTTGCCAGCACAGCAATGGCCACAACTGGAGCAGCTGCTGCTGCTGCTGCTGCTGCTGCCTCACAGCAATCTCGTGTCCGTGCCGACGAGTTGCCGATGAAGCCGCCAGCTCTGGTTGCCCAACTCCCGCTGACGACGCCGTCGCGGGAGGCGAGTCTCACCCAGAAACTGGAGATTGCCCTGGGTCCAGTGTGTCCGCTCTTAAGGGAGATTATGGTCGACTTTGCGCCGTTTCTGTCCAAGACCTTGGTCGGCTCGCACGGCCAGGAGCTGCTGATGGAGGGCAAGGGTCTGACCACGTTCAAGAACTCGCACTCGGTGGTGGAGCTGGTCATGTTGCTCTGCTCGCAGGAGTGGCAAAACAGCCTGCAGAAGCACGCCGGACTCGCCTTCATCGAGCTGATCAACGAGGGTCGACTGCTCTCCCACGCGATGAAGGATCACATTGTGCGGGTGGCCAACGAGGCGGAGTTCATACTCAACCGGATGCGGGCCGACGATGTCCTGAAGCACGCGGACTTCGAGTCGCAGTGCGCGCAGACGTTGCTGGAGCGGCGGGAGGAGGAGCGCATGTGCGACCATCTGATAACGGCGGCGCGGAGGCGGGACAATGTGATTGCCAGTCGGCTGCTGGAGAAGGTGAGGAACATCATGTGCAATCGCCATGGCGCCTGGGGCGAGGCCAATGGCATGCAAGGAATGGGCATGAGCCTGGGAATGGGAATGGGAATGGGAATGGGAATGGGTACTCAGTTGACGGCACTGCAGAAGAGCACCTACTGGAAGCTGGATGCGTGGGAGGATGACGCGCGACGTCGCAAGCGCATGGTGCAGAATCCCAGGGGCTCCTCCCATCCGCAGGCGACGCTCAAGGCGGCCTTGGAGAATGGTGCTCCGGAGGATGCGATTCTGCAGACACGCGACGAGTTCCACACACAAATCGCCGTCTCGCGATCGCATCCCTCGGCCCAGCACAACAGCGAGCTGCTCGACGATGCCGAGCTGCTGATCGAGGATCGCGAACTGGACCTGGATCTGACGGGACCCGTGAATATCAGCACCAAGGCGCGTCTGATAGCACCCGGGTTGGTCGCGCCCGGCACCGTCTCCATCACTAGCACCGAGATGTTCTTCGAGGTGGATGAGGATCATCCAGAGTTTCACAAGATCGACGCGGAGGTGCTCAAGTACTGCGATCATCTGCACGGCAAATGGTATTTCTCCGAGGTGCGCGCGATCTTCTCGCGTCGCTATCTGCTCCAGAATGTGGCGCTCGAGATCTTCTTGGCCAGTCGCACCTCCATCTTGTTCGCCTTCCCCGACCAGCACACGGTCAAGAAGGTGATCAAGGCGCTGCCGCGCGTCGGTGTCGGCATCAAATACGGCATTCCGCAGACGCGTCGCGCCTCGATGATGTCGCCGCGCCAGCTGATGCGCAACTCGAACATGACGCAGAAGTGGCAGCGACGCGAAATCTCCAACTTTGAGTACTTGATGTTCCTCAACACGATCGCGGGTCGCACGTACAACGATCTGAATCAATATCCGATCTTCCCCTGGGTGCTCACCAACTACGACTCCAAGGACCTGGATCTCAGTCTGCCCTCGAACTATCGCGATCTATCGAAACCCATTGGCGCACTGAATCCATCGCGGCGCGCCTACTTCGAGGAGCGCTACGAGAGCTGGGACAGCGACACGATTCCGCCCTTCCATTACGGCACCCATTATTCGACGGCGGCCTTCACGCTCAACTGGCTGGTGAGGGTGGAGCCGTTTACGACCATGTTCCTGGCCCTCCAGGGCGGCAAGTTCGATTATCCCGATCGGCTGTTCAGCTCGGTGTCGTTGAGCTGGAAGAACTGCCAGCGGGACACGTCGGATGTGAAGGAGCTGATACCGGAGTGGTATTTCCTGCCCGAAATGTTCTACAACTCGTCCAACTATCGGCTGGGACATCGCGAGGATGGCGCCCTCGTCGACGACATCGAGTTGCCGCCCTGGGCGAAGAGTCCCGAGGAATTCGTGCGCATCAATCGGATGGCCCTCGAGTCGGAGTTCGTCTCGTGCCAGCTGCATCAGTGGATCGATCTGATATTCGGCTACAAGCAGCGCGGACCCGAGGCGATCCGGGCCACCAATGTCTTCTACTATCTCACCTACGAGGGCAGCGTCGATCTCGACGGCGTTCTCGATCCCGTGATGCGCGAGGCGGTCGAGAATCAAATCCGCAACTTCGGCCAGACGCCCAGCCAGCTGCTGATGGAGCCGCATCCGCCGCGCAGCTCGGCGATGCATCTCTCACCGATGATGTTCAGTGCCATGCCCGAGGACCTGTGCCAGATGCTCAAGTTCTACCAGAACTCGCCCATCATCCACATCTCGGCCAACACGTATCCGCAGCTGTCGCTGCCCTCGGTGGTCACCGTCACGGCGGGTCATCAGTTCGCCGTGAACCGTTGGAACTGCAACTACACCGCGTCCGTCCAGAGTCCCAGCTACGCGGAATCACCACAAACGCCGGGCTCCAATCAACCCCTGACGATCGATCCAGTTTTGGGTGAGTTCACATTTAACATTCTATTCTATTCCAGTTTTGTCCGCGGAGCGAGAATTGAAAATCTTCCGCTTCTCTATTTTCATCGGTGACTCATCGATGAAAACGAGAACACATTTATGTATGAAATTGTTGTTGAGTGTGACCAGATTTCAAGAGATGCAAAACCGACTTGATTCCTTCTTTAAGCTTGTCATGGCTTTTTTTTATGGAGTTAGGCAAGAGCCGAATATCACTCTCTTGTTCAATCCATTCCAATCTTTATTCCAAGATGATTACTACTTCTACATTTCCATTTCCATTTCCATTTGCATTTTCATTGCCATTTCTATATATATTTGACATATTGTTTCTTTTTCCATTTTCAATGCAATTTCGGCGACTTCAGTTGTGCTTGGAACCAATAATAGCAGCAATGCCGTCAGTCGTCGACACTTGGGCGATAACTTTAGTCAAATGCTGAAAATCCGCTCCAATTGCTTTGTGACCACCGTCGACAGTCGCTTTCTGATCGCCTGCGGCTTTTGGGACAACAGTTTTCGCGTCTTTGCCACCGAAACGGGTAAGTTTTCGATCTCATTAAAGTTTCGTATGCGAGTACACTGAGAGAAACAATCAAGTGCTCATCATCGATTTCCAACTTAAATTTGAATTACAAAAGTTAAAAATTAAACCAAAAATTCAGTTCAAAAAGTACTTAAGTTATAATCATGATATTGAATACAGACTTAAATAAAATGTATGTTAACGTTGTTTGTAAATTTAAAATGTTACTTGTGTCAAGGATATTTTGGGGGATTAGTTATGGATTTCTATATATTTTTTTACATTTAAAAAAAACTTTTGATACACAAATTAAAAAAGAAACTTGAACGAAGGCTTTAAATAGTCTTGATTTGAGAAATACCAACGAATTTAAGCTCATAACCGAATGTAAACAGTTGTTGACTAATTTTTAGTAAATTTAGAGTTTACTTCATTCAAAATTAAATTCTTAAATCGAGTTTAAACAAACTTAAATTGATTTTTGCTCTCTGTGTACCTTTTTTTTAGAGCTGAAGCCATGATTAATCGATTATTAATCCCTATCTTTTGTTTTTCGGTTTGTTTTCCTCCAACCTTAGCAAAAATCGTGCAAATTGTGTTCGGTCACTTTGGCGTTGTCACCTGCATGGCCCGATCCGAGTGCAACATTACCTCGGACTGTTACATTGCCTCCGGCTCGGCGGATTGCACGGTTTTATTGTGGCACTGGAATGCCCGTACCCAGAGCATTGTCGGGGAGGGGGATGTGCCGACACCCCGGGCCACGTTGACAGGTCACGAGCAGGCTGTGACCTCGGTGGTGATCAGTGCCGAGCTGGGACTCGTTGTGTCCGGTTCGACGAGTAAGTTTCATACAACGAGTGCTTAAATTGACAGCTCTAACAATATATTCTTCTCTCTCTCTCTCTCTCTCTCTCTCTCTCTCTCTCTCTCCATCTCTCTCTTTAGATGGTCCCGTGCTGATTCACACCACATTTGGCGATTTGCTGCGTTCGCTGGATCCACCCGCTGATTTCCACTCGCCGGAGTTGATCACCATGTCCCGGGAGGGATTCATTGTCATCAACTACGACAAAGGCAACGTGGCTGCGTACACGGTGAATGGCAAAAAGCTGCGCCATGAAACGCACAACGACAATCTGCAGGTAAGACAATTTAACTCCACTTTATGTATCGCGTTTTGTATATTTCTGATTTTTCTTTTAATATGTACAAAATATTTCTATATATAACTATTTCGATTCCATTGTAATGTAGTTGAATAAAAGCATAATTTATATAACAAAAACGAAAATGTAACTTCATACTTATCTAGTCTATTTATGATTCAATCAAAGGTTCAAGACCGAAATTTGATGAGAATATTTTTAAACAGATTTTGAGGGTAAAATGTATTGTTTTAAAAAAAAGTGAGCAAACTATTAGATTAATTATAATTTAGTTGAAATTATAAAAACGAAAATTATATTAAAAAAAACGAACATATTCGTACTTTGAGTACCTCTCGTTAGTAACGAGTTCATTTAAACGTACAGTCCTTCACTCGTTACATTAATTTCTCTCGCTCACACTCTCTCTCTCTCTCTCTCTCCCTCTGTCTCTTCTTCTCTGTAGTGCATGCTGCTCTCGCGAGATGGCGAGTATTTGATGACAGCTGGCGATCGCGGCATTGTCGAGGTGTGGCGCACCTTCAATCTGGCTCCGCTCTACGCCTTCCCCGCCTGCAATGCGGGCATTCGCTCCCTCTCGCTCACACACGACCAGAAGTAAGTAACGAGTTCACTATTTAAATAAACTTTCAGTGAAAGAGTGAAGAACCGGAACCTTTATCCGATATTAATCGGTCAATATTGGTAATCATAACTGAAACCTTTATACCTAAACAGATAACCCGAAATTATTCGAATCGAAATAACCGATTAGTAACCGATTCATGCACTATAGTTAGTTTCGGTAAAATCCTGCATTCAGTTTAATTATGTTGCTTAGGTGTTTAAAGTTTTCAATGGTTGCTATATTTATTTGCAACTTATTTACTCACATCGTATGTTTGGCTTTACATTTCGACTGAAAGAGGTCGAGATGTGTGTTGCATGTATCGATATCGATATATTGATATGGATAAATCTAACCTTTTACTTATGGTCTTATCGATATATATATTCTATTTAAATTGAAGCCCATACTTTTTTGTGTAATCGTTTTCCAAATATATTTGAATTATTATTTCTAATATTAAAAGAGATCTTTATTTTTGAATCTGAACAATTTATGTTTATAAATTGACATATTTTTAAAAAAATTATAACTTTTTTGTGTGAACCAAAGTCAGTACGATATTTCAAAACCGATACATATAAAAAAGTGATCGTTGCGAAGCCGATTGACAAAAACTTTGAGTAATCGATAACCGATAACACTTAGGTTAGGCAAACTAAACCGAAAACGTAACTGAAATCGATATCCATTTCGGTTTGAAGCCCTGGTAAAAACTCTGAATAATTGCCTAAAACTGAAGTAATCTAAACTTATATCTTCCATTACTTTCTCTTGACTTTCTTCTAGATATTTGCTGGCTGGCTTGTCAACTGGTTCGATAATCGTGTTCCACATTGACTTCAATCGCTGGCATCACGAGTATCAACAGCGCTACTAGGCGACTCGTCACTCGCTCGTTCCACGTTCCACATTCCACAATCCATGTCAACGCAAGAACGACAAGAAAACTCCATCAAATGTGCGAGCGAGAGCAAGAGCGAGAGACAGAGACAGAGACAGAGAGAGAGACCGAAAGTGCGTACGCTAGCAGGCAAGTAAAAGAGAGAGCGGCCAAAACTGTACTTAAGTGAAAGAGACAAAGAGACAGTGAAACATGCAGAAAGTTGAAAGGAACGAGAACGAAAACTAAAGAAAGTTCTTTGTTCAATATTTGTTTGGTTTTTTTAAGTCCTATTTTTCTTCTTATTGATAGACATTTACAAACTCTAGGCTAAAAAGCAAAAACAAAAAACAAATAATACATATACAAAAATATATAAATATATTTATTTTTTTTTTTGTCTAGCATTACTTATGATAATAAGTATCATATTAATTAGTACTCGTGTGTTTTGTGTGAGCCAGTCAAAAAAATGGAAAACCAAATTTTTTTTACTAGTTATACGGCGTGTAGTATATGTATTAAGTTACGGACGAAACGATTTGAAAGCAAAACACGAAATGATGATGATGAAATAAAAAAGATGAAAAGGAAACACTTACACATAAAAGCAATTCCCTGGCTTAAGTTGAGTAGTTTTTAAAAATATGAATGAGGAACGACGAGTTAGTGTTTATAAAACGCAATAAACAGTTTATAAAATCATCAAAGAAAAAAAACATTAATTATAATACTAAAATTTATGTAGCAAAAGTTCTCACAAATATAGAAACGCTTGAAATGGAACGAAACGAAGCGAAACGAAACGAAAATGAAACAAACTGAAACAAAGCGGCCAAATGAAAGACAACAAAAAAAAGGGGGAAAAAGTAAGAAAGATTAAAAGAAAATCATGAAAGAGAAAGCCAATTTTAAACTTGTGACGTCACAAGAAACTCGTAAACAGATCACAAAGCAAAATAAAGACGGTAATCAAATATAGAAATTCATATGCTCTTGTGAATGTGACAAAGTTAGATACAAAGCGACAAATACCGGATAATTAAGACAATGCCAAGGCAATAAATGCAAAATCTATACAAAGAGAAGCAAAACAAAAGAGAAAAGAAAAAGAAAAATAAAACGAAAACAGCGATGAAAAGTAGAGAGAAGAGCAGAATTGACTCGAGGTGAAAGGTTAGCGATTAGCGCAGAATACGCGATATTTTAATACACATAATAAAACAAAGAAAACTGAGAAATTAAAACAACTAGTTAAAAAATGCAACTAACTCAAGCTAAATAAAACTAATTTACCAACACTGCTAAAAGCCAAGTTATAAATACTAAGAAAAAGGCATAATACAAATAATTAAATAATATTTGAATATGAATACCATATGGTTAAAAAGAATGGCGTTAGCAAATATCACGCATACGCCGCGTAGCACAGCACAGCACAGCAATTCCCCCAATAACACTAAAATTTCCTTCTTAATTGGTGTCCACGTTTTGCAACACTTTTTCAATTGCGTCCAAAAAGGAAAAGGAAACGAAATCGAAAGAAACGAGTTGTTTTTAAGCTTTTAATTCGTTTCGTTTGCTTCAATTACCTTAAAAAACCTTCCTTAAAACCTTAAACATTTACGTCCAAAACTGAAATTTAGACAAGCTGATGAAAGTCCTCGATTAAGATTATATACACATGTATGTTTGCTATATAATGCTTATGGCTGTCTGTAAGACACAAACAGAAAGAAACGAGGGAAAGTTAAAAATGAGGCGCTGCAATTGCAATTGGCAAAGGAAATTAAGTAAATCTTCCCTTCTGGCTTAAGCAGACGCATATCATCTTGATTGATTCTTGTTAAAAAATATAATCATTATTGATTTCGTTGGAAAGAGAGTGAAGCTATATACATATATATATTTACTATTTCCCCAAAATCCATCCAAGTCGCCATTTGCACTTACTGCTTAGTTTTGTAAATACATATAACTAGGACTTATTGATACACGCTCCCCCTTGAAAAACAACCCCAAAAACACACCCTTATCCCCTTACACATAAATACGCAAAGTACTTCAAGTAGAACATGAACATTCGGTTGTAATATTGGCCCCCATTCTGAAGGCCACAATCAAAGTAAGCCCAAAAAAAAAAGAAAACGAAAACTTAAAATATTATATCTTAACTGAATATAAAAAATCTAACCAAAAAAAAAAACCCACGAAATTCGCAATGTTTCTTATGTTGTGTAGCAGAAAAAAAAAATATCCTCACAAGCGGGTATAAACATTTAAAATTGAGTTCAAACTCAAACTGCTCGCACTGTAAGGGTATCAAAACATCGGCATGCCGATTTAAATTAGCTGTTTAATCTTCTTCTTGTTCAACAATTTTTTTGTTTTTTTTTTTAGATTTTTTTGATAAAAATTATATGTAGTTGTATTTGACTTAAGTTCTTGGAGACTTATCAACTGACTAATGGCATCCATCCAAAATTTATGTACTTAAAGTTGCGATAACATAATGAAACTTAAATATTTATTATAATTACATAATAATTATGCTGCAATTAATACTTTGTTTTCATTACCTAATTCTATATTTATGTGTGTGTATGTTTGTGTGTATCTGCATTTGTGCATTTGTGTGTGTGTGTGTCTGTGTGTGTGTTTAGCTTATGTTATTTTGTTGTCGGCCCTGGGCAAAATTGATCTAAATAACTAATAATTAACAACAAAAAAAATTAAAAAAAAAAATCACTTTTGATGCTGTCCAATTTGCAATTTGCTTTAGTTAGTTGTTCTCTTTGTTTTTTGTTTTGAAATTGAAGTAATAAATGCAAGAAGCACTTTATTATTTATGTAAATAATTTGAAAGCGTAGTAAATTAATTAAAATTAATACAAATGCAATTAATAATAATTATTAAAAAAAATATAAATATATATAACAATTGAGTTTACATGTTTGGGCAAGTTAATTAAATAACCAAAATACATAAATAATAAATTGAAAGAAAAACAAATACTATTAGTAACTTAAATGTTGTACATAAATCAAGAGCTAGCTTAAAGATATGTACTTAATTTTAATGAAATTATGTTGATTACACAAGAAGCCTAAACAAAGTAACTAAGCAGCCAAAATATGCAAAGAGCAAGAAAGAAAAAATATAAAAAATATGAAATAATGAATACCAATTAACGTTTAAAGCAAAGCAGAATTTACAAGAATTAAAATTATTAATAAAGAAAAATACAGCAAAAGCCTAAAAGTAAAAAAGGTAATAATAAAAATAAATAATAATAATAATATGAATATGAATATTCAGGAGCAGCCACTATATATATATATATAAATAAATAAATTTTTTTTTTGTAATATTATAATGTTTAGCTATTAAACTGACAATGAAAGCAGCACAACAAAAGGCAAATCAATAAATATAAATACATAAAAAATAAAGTAAAAAACAAAACAAAAAATGGCGAGCGCCAACCATTTTAAATTATGCAGTTTTTATAGGAATAAACAGAGCAAATACGACATCAACAACAAAAAGCATAAGAATACAACAAAACGAATTGTAGTAAATAAATATAAAATAACTTGCATAATGTTTTTATTAAACAACAACAAATGGCTGACAATTTTAAATTTATACAAATAAAAACAAATCGAAAACAAAACAACAAACAAAACAAAAATAATTAAAAATTTATTCATGCACGTGCAAATTATTTAATATAAATTATTTACAAACAACAACAACACACACACACACATTTTAAAATACAAAAAATAATATGATATAAAAGAATTAAATTATAATATTTATGTAACAACACACACACACAACACTCATCTTAACTTAAATTTAAAAAAAATCTTGGCGCTTTTTACTGCATAGAAAATCAACAAAATGTGCGCATTAAAATAAAAAAAAAACAAAACAACACAACAAAACAAAAAAAATCAAATCATGAAAATTATAAATATTGTACTTGAACATATATTTTGTCAATAATGTTAATTAGCAACCAACAAATGCGATAAATAACAAAAGCAACAACAACAACACAGCCAAAAGATTTCAAAGCTAGTAAGAAGTGCATATATATATATATATATATATGTAACAAAAAGTATATATATATTAAAAGTTTACAGCTACAAAATATGGTTCATTATAATGGCTAACAATGTTTTTTTTACAAAACCCTAAGACAACAACAGTTTATGCATATTAATATACGCTATGAGTCTAAATTAATAATAATAATAAAACTAAAAGATTTAAACATGAAATAATGAAAATGATATGAAAACAAAAGATTAAATTTAAATAAATTAATTATTAATTAAGATAAAACCGAAATCAACAATTTAACAAGCAAGTGAGCATGCATTAAAACCAACAACAACAACAACAACAACATCAACAACAACAACAAATTATTATGTTCAATAAAGAAAACAAAGAAATCTTACACGAAAAAAAAACAACAACAAAGTGAGTTTTTATTTCTTTAAGAATAATTATTGCTTTTTCCAACTCTCAGCTAGCAGGACTATCAATTGGCATTCAAGGATTGCAAAGATCTCTTCACTCTTTAATATCATCAAATGCTTTTGCTTTTGCTGCTAAGAATTTGCACTACTTTTCTGAAGTTAAACATGACATCCTGGAGCTTTAAGCACGGCTGTGACTTGGTCATTTTCAGGACGATGCTGAGCTCCTTTTAGCCCCAGATTGTCCTTGTTTATTTCCCCCATTAAAAATTGTCAGCAAGAACTTAAGTTCTTTGGCAGTCTGAAGTTTATTGTATCGTTTTATGTCTTTTGCTTTTTCCCTTAAACAGCACACGGTTATTTCCTGTTTTCTTAACCCGGCCAATGTCTTTGATCTGTTGACTTGAAATAATTGAATGCTACCAACAATTGCACAGAACGAACGGAAACTCAATGGGCCAAGCAATTAAAGTATCCACGAACCCACTTCTGCTCCTTTTCCTGTTTCTGTTTCTGCTTCTGCTTCTGTTCCTGCTCCTGGTTCTGTTTCTGTTCTTGTGCGCTCCAATTCCAAGATGACTGGGCAATAAAAACGTCGAAGAAAGCGCGAGTGATCGACGAGTAGATGCCCTGTAGAGGTAAACAACAATTTGCTTGCTATCAGTCTACTCGTCGTATACTTAATATGTTTTTCTCTTTTTATTTTTATTTACTGCTGGAAATAGTAATTCTTTTTTTGGCAGTATAGAAATTAATGCGTATCAACCAAATAATTTGCTTTACCTTTAGTCCACTCGTCGTATACTTGATACGATTTTTATTTTATTTATTTTTTATTTATATATTGTTTATAACAATAATATTTTTATACATAGATTAATGCTTATCAAACAAATAATTTGCTTGCTTTAAGTCCACTGGTCGTATACGTGATACGCTTTTGTTTTTATTTAAATTTGTTTCTATACTGCTTAAAACTATATTATTATGACAGTATAGAAATTAATGCGTATCAATGAAATAATTTGCTTGTTATCAGTCTACTCGACGTATACTTGATATGTTTTTTTCTTTTATTATTTATATACTGTTTAAAACAATACTATTTTTACGATAGTTCCGAAATTAATGCCTTTTAACCAAATAATTTGCTTTGCTTTTAGTCCACTCGTCGTATACTTGATATGAATTTGTTTTTTATTTCTTTTATTATTTATATACTGTTTGAAAAATAATATTTTTTTATTCATTCTTAACCAAATAATTTGCGTTGCTTTCGTCCACTCCTCGTATACGTGATATGATTATGCATACTGCGTATACGCCTAGTTGGCATTTATTTAGAGGGTAAAACGTAAAAAGTAAGTGACTCTTAAGCCAACACTGACGACCAGCTGTCTAAACACGAAAAATGCATAAAGCGCAGCTGTAGCAATAACAAAAATAACAACAACGGCACCAGCAATATGGAAAAATGTCGCCCTTTCTCGTCGTCGTCGTCGTCTCTCTCTCTCTCTCTGTGTGTGTGTTTCTTTTTCTTCTGCTTCTTTCTATGTTCACCCACTCAGCTTGTCATCAGAAGTCATATCTCTATGCATATTATTCGACTGCTCTCGCTGTGCTGTGTGTTTTCTGGAGCGTGTAATATCCGCTTCCTGCATTTCCGGTTGGCGCTTTTTGCACCGCGTATACGTAATATTTCCACTAGACGACGACAGCAACGAAACTGCCACCAAATTGCTAGCGGAAATGCTGAAAAATTAACGAGCATGCAACGCAGCAAGCGGTGGCAGGGAAACTGAGACGGAGATGGAGATGGAGATGGAGATGGCGAAGGAGACTGAGGTGGAGAATGAGGTGAAGAATGAGATGGAGACTGAGGTAGACACTGAGATGGAGACTGAGGTGGAGACTGAACAGTCGCTGCTGGATGCCATTACTTACGTGGCTTACTGTGCAGTGGGCGGCATTTTATTGGGACAAGCAGCACAAATGCAAATTCGCGACGTTCTTCGCCTTCATTTTTTCCATTTTTGTCTTTTTTTTTTTGCTGTTTGCTGTTTGCTTTTTGCTTTTTGTCCTGCAACTTGAGCGGCAACAGCTGCAAATTAGACGCATCACTTAACCGGCAATGACATAAAGCTGCCAAGTGGCATGAATGACAGTTTGCCCGTCGCATTGCAATGCGATGCCATTCTCAATTTATCCATATCCTTATACTGCTCCTTATCTTTATTCCTGGCAAATGAGAACAAATACTTAACAGCGAAAAAAAAGGTGACAGATGTTCAAAGATATTCATGGCATGACAACGAGTGACTGACAATTGCACATTGAATTCAATTTGTGTAAATTATGAATAAATGTGAATACCCTATAGTCGTAGTCCATCGGGGTGCTTACAAACCTTTGTTATCTCAAACTAAATGTGAGAAGTGAAAAAATTAAAACATCTATATCTGAACTTGAGGAAAATAAACAAAAGGCTTAAGGACTCAATCGTATCCTAAATAAATCTCATTAATTTAATCTGTCTTTCATTCTTAAATTCATTGAAAAGATCGAAATTAATGTCAAATTTAAAATGATACTTTCGATACAAATTTAATTGTGCCTTGAAAAAACTGATCTACATCTCATATTCATTAAGATGAATTTGTTGTTGATCGTGAGTAAAATAAGAGTTCAATTAGATTTTAATAATCAAAATGTTTAACTTGTTTATTTAATTTTGACTGCAGTTGCATTCAGTCTCAATAGTTTAAAAATATTAAAAAGACCTATTGACTTGAAAAAATCAAAGAAAATAAGAAAAACAGAAAATGATTGTGACAACAAAATGATTACATGGATAAATTTTAATCAAAACTTTGTGCTCATCTTAGTCTGAATTGGATAATGGATTGAACCGTTGACTATCATTGCTATCCATAAAAAATATAATAAATTGGCAAATTTGTGCGAAAGAATCTCGGTCTTAAGTTGAGTGTTGAGTGTTGCATTGACACTTTTATGTGTCACTCGAGAGCTACAAATTTCATATGCAGATACACTGAACTGGTCAAATGCCAGTCTCTCTGACTCACTGTATGTCTCTCTGTCTGCCTCTCTGACTCACTGTATGTCTCTCTGTCTCTCACGCTTATTCGTGTGCGGCGTCTTTTGGACAGCGCTGAAAAGGTTGCAATGTTGCGCGCACATGGCACATAATTGAGTGACAACGCGGTTGGAGCATTTCCCATCTGTCCTGGTCCGCACTCCACGCCACTCCAAAGGGGACCAGGCCAGGCCAGGACAGTCCAGGCCAGGCCAACATGGGACGGACCGGGCCAACAGACCAGGGCAGCTCGAAGAGGACGAGGCCGAGCGGCACAGCCGCATTTGAATTTGTAATGAGATTACACACACACACACACACACACACACACACACACCTACAAATCTGGTCATGCCAAATGAAATGAAATGTGTCGCTCTCTGTGTGTGTAGCAAGGGGAAAACCAAAGAAGGGAAACAAAAAGTGCCAGAGCCAAAGAGGGAAAGAGACGGAGGCTAAATGTAAGTGTGCCAAATGCAGCGCCCGGCGCGAATATCAAACTGTTAATTGTGACCATAATTAAGGTGACCTCCAACAGGCGCTCAACGTGTGACAAGCTCATTTGTTACACGAGCACAGCAAAGGCAAAAGCAGAAGCAAAAGCAAAAGCAAAAGAGTGACGAGTGCAGAGCATCTTCTGACTTTGTCGCACTTCAAGCGGAGGTGAGTTTCTATCAAATCAGTTAAAACTATTTAAAGCTTATGTATTTTATTTATTTATATATATATTTCTTAATTTGTTTATTTCATTGTTTATTTATTTATTTATTTATTTATTTATTTATTTATTTATTTATTTATTTATATATTTATTTATTTATTTATTTATTTATTTATTTATTTATTTATTTATTTATTTATTTATTTATTTATTTATTTATTTATTTATTTATTTATTTATTTATTTATTTATATATTTATTTATTTATTTATTTATTTATTTATTTATTTATTTATTTATTTATTTATTTATTTATTTATGTATTTATTTATTTATAATTAATTAAAATAATAATTTAATTTTCATTTTATAATTATTATTAAGTCACTTTGATGAACGGGTTCGCAGTAACTCCTTCTGTGCTTCCTAACAGAGCAATAACAGGGAAGAAAGAAGAAGGAAGAAGAAGAAGAAATTGTTGTCCATTTGCTTTTCTTTTATGCTTGCCCAGCAATTCTTTTGCCTTTGATTTGAACACTTCTTTGGGTCACTATTTGAGCAACGAGATCTGTTAACCTGAAAGTGATAAAAGAGCAGTCAACATAAGGCAAACACAGAAAAACAGGTGGATAGAGAGAGGGAGAGAGAGAGAGGGGGGGAAGAGAGAAAGAGAGGGGGGGAGAAGCAGGTGTATCTTCGGGTTGACTGACTGTAAAGGCGAGCGTGTGAGTTGCTACTCGGGCAATTTTAATCAACTTGGCCCAACCACAAACACACACACACACATCCACATATATAATGGCATATTTTTCTGCCTGTCTCTGTGTGTGTGTGTGTGTGTGTGTGTGTGTGTGTGTGTGTTTGTAACTGTTTCGTGTAGCTTTGACGCTTTGCGGCTGTCCCACAGACGCGCCCCGAAAGTTGTTCCGACATCAACAACCCTTTCAAATCTGTGCAAATATTTATTGTGCACACTGTACGGCACAGTGAGCACACGCCATGTGCGACAGCAGTTTCAGCAACTCTCAGATGGATAGAAATGTCCAACTCTGCCCTGCAATTTAGGGAAGTGCTTTTAGAGTTCATAGAAAATCAGTAAATGAAATAATCTTAATAATAATAAATTTAATATAATAATTTAATATTTATAATAATCTTATAGAAATACAAAGCTTATTAATTTGTATCTTAAGTAATCAATCCGTTATTCAGTGTTTATTGTGTTTGTGTCACTGGGAAATAAAATAGTTTAATTAATAAGGCCAGGAAAGCGAAGAAAAATCTCAATTTATACTAATACAATTAATAAAACTTATAATTAGTTGTATATTTTTACATGTTATTATTAACAACTAAATTTCCGGTTCCTTGAATGCGGTTTACTTGTCTTGTTACTTGTCGAGTTTAAGCTGCGTATACTTAATATTATTTGTAATATGACAAGTTGTTGTTGCCTATTTAGCAGGCTTTACTGTACTGCAAGTCTGTTACAGTTCCAGCACATTTGCAACTTTTGTCGCTATCTCGTTCCCTCTCTCTCTCTCTCTCTCTCTGTCTCTCTCGCTCTCTCGCTCTCTCTTTCGCTGGGCGAGCAGCTGCTTATCGTTCTTCACATACTATAAAAGAATATTTGATGATGCGACCCACTGACGATGTCGCATTTCCCTCTCTCTCTCCTCCCCCTCTCTCTCTCTCGCTCTCTTTGCTTCCCGCTTCAGCGTCCAATGCACAGAGCCATTAACACACACACACACACACACATGTGCATACATACGAATGCACAAATTGCATTAACACATTCGAAATGATGATTATCCTGAAGCTTCTCTCTCTCTCTCTGTCTTTCTCTTCCTACTTTCTCCTTTCTCCTATCTCCTTTCTCCCATCGCTGCTTTCTTCTTGTCCCTCCGCAGTTTGACGAACTTTGTTGCACGATAAATAATGCAATTTGTAATTAAGTCAGTCAGTCAGCCAGCCCGCCAAGTGGGCGGTTGGCCGTGGGCGTGTATGTGGGCGTGGCACATGTGGTGCGTAATTAGAAAGCATTTGACAAGCGATGAGCAGAAGGAGCAACGACATAAGTAAACGAACAAGCGAATGAGGGACGAATTAGCAGAGGGAGTGAGAACAAAATAAAGCAAAATATGCGCAGCCTAATTGAAAAACGAACTAAACACTTGTGCGTGTGTGCGTGTGTGTGTGTGTGTGTGTGCGTGTGTGTATTTACACGGAAAGAATCATTAGCAAATTCTTATGGCTTATTATGAATTTATGAAGTACTTACTCGGAATATTAATGTTAAATTCAAGCAATATGCAGATAAAAAGGCAGAATAGTCACAAAAGCCCAAAATATTTGATTGCATTGAACAAAAAATTCCTACAGAGCACCGATAATCGAAATATTCGCGGAACAGGAAGTAAAAAATTGTAATCGAATCCAGTTGTTTGTAGTCGACTTAAAAAAAGTTCAAAAATTACCAAAGCTTTGACGGCGAATGTGATTCATTTTTTTCCCGGAATCCTGGACTTTTTTCTTCCTGTGTATACATGAGTAAGTGTGTGTGTGTGTGTGTGTGTGAGTCGCAATGTTTGTTAAATTAAATATGCAGCATGTTAATTAAAACAAATTAGGTTAACCGCCAAGGGGGACAAAGGGGAGAGAGGGAATGGAAAACAATGTGAATAATACGTCGGGGCATTATCGGACGTCAGAGACACACACACATACACCTACACACTCGCACACACGCTTAAGCCAAAGCAAATAGAAATAGTCAAAAATCGTAGCATACTTATTTGGGCAGCTTCCAATTGTAGCTGTGTGTCTCACTGAGTGTGTACATATATATGTATGTGTGTGTGTGCGTGTGTGTGTGTGTGTTTGCTTTCGAAAACCTCATTTGTTGCAGCTTATGGCTTAATGATTGCCACACACAAACCTTTTCCCCCTTTTCCCCTTTTCCCCTTTTCCCTTTTTCCCCAAGGCTACAAAAATCGAGTAACTTCTACTCCAACTCCAACTCAGCTCTCAACTATTACGCAATTGTAAACGCATTTGTGAGAATTAATTTTTTGCATTGTGCTTGCCACATGCCACGCCCCCATTTCTGGCTCTTTCTTTGTCACTCTCTTTGCTGGCAGCTGCAGCTGTTCATTCATCGAAAACAATAAATACAAAAAGCGAAAGAAAAAAAACAACAAACTTCGAGAATCATTTAAAAAACAGTGTGCAGTATATATATATATATATATATATATATAGTATATGTGTGTGTGTGTGTGTGTGAGTTCCGGACACTGCACTTTGTAGATTGAGGCGTGGACGGGAAAAGCAAAAGCAAAAGCAAAAGCAAAAAGCAAAAGGCAGGAGAGGAAAAGCAACTTGCACTTGGCAAAGCGGTTAAAGCAGAGAAAGATGGAAACTCTCTCAATTTCTCAAGGATACAATGGAATTACAGACCCTGAGATAAAGAGAGCTAAGAACAAGTGGAAGAAGCAGCTGTATTGGTAAATTGCAGTTAAGACATCACAAAGCCAAAGTTTGTGTAAAGTCTCAAGTCTTTAGAAGCCCAAAATAGACAGGAAAAAAGACCTCAACGATTTTCAATTTCCCATTAATTCAACGTACAAAATTGGGTGAAAAGCTGATTACAGTGCAGCTTCGCTAAAACAAACTCAAAGAGAATTCCAAAATATTTTGTTAAGTCTTAGCATTTAATTTAAACTTCAACTGAGACAAAGAAAGCCTTTTTTATGAAGTGAGTTTGAATTTATTCAAATATGAGACTCACTCGGAATTTCTCATGCATTTTTCAGTGAACTGGATTATTTTAAGTGTGTAGACGTTTTTTTTTTTAATCACCTGATTCTCTTTAAATAAAAATTGTAATAATATATTTTTTATTTTGTTTTGTACTCGCACAAATTTTATCTGTTCACATTTATTTTTTTTTTAATTTAAATTATTAATATGAGTGTCGTCTTTTGGGGATCTTTGAAAATGGTGCTTAAATGATTTGGCATTTTTGTTAATATACTTTTTTTGATAAATTATTAAAATAATATTAATTAGTTGACGGTTTTCACTTCAGTATATTTATTATTTAATAATATACACATCTGTTTTGATTGCATTTTGTATTCATTTATTTTGTATTTATTTCAAAAGTTTTTATCATTCTTTTCTCACTTGATGCTTTTCATAGGTCTATGTTATGATATTATAAAAATAGCTTAGTGGATATATATGTATGAAAGACAGACTGATAGACTGATAGACAGACATGGGACATATGCAACTGGCTCTGGGTGTTGCCACGGGATGTGGCTGCCACTAAATGTGGCAGCCTCCGGCTGTGGACTCTGGAGTATTGCGGCATCCAGTTGAGAATTCAGATTCGAATTTCGATTCGTTGCGTTGCGTTTCACAAGCAGCGCGAGCATAAAAAGCATTTTCATTTCACTGCCAGCGAGAACTATAAAAATAGTGAGAGAAGCGCAGAGTGGAGAGAGGGGAGTGCAGAGTGGAGAGAGGGGAGAGGGAAGTGGCTTCCATATACAAAGAGAAATATGCGCTGAGGCGGCTGCATTAATCGCTGTCCAGGTTGCCAGCTGCCGCTGTGAATCTGGCCAAAATGCCGAGCTGATTGCAAACTCGCCTGTCGCCAATTTCGGGCTGAATGTCAAATGTGCCGACAAATATTTAACGCCAAAGGGGCGAGAGAGAGAGGGGAAGACAGAGGGAAAACGAGATGATGAGAATGATATAGATGCAGGCGAAAACGCGTTACGGATACGGAAACGGAAACGTCACTTTGCGGTCAGCAACAGCAGTGCTTAAACCACACACATACACACACACACACACACACACACACACACCTACACACACCTACACACACACACACATGGACATTTAGATGAGTGATCAATCTACAGTGGGGAATTTGACCAATTTTTGCATCATAATTCAAAGACACAACTTTAACAGCTGTTAGCTTAACATTCGACTGTTATGTTCACATTTCTGGTATGTAACATAGCAGTTTGAAGTGTGTTATTCATAATATGTTAGCATTAAGAACTCATCGATTTACATATGTGTATAAAATTAATTATGAAAAGTGCCGCAAAAAATGCTCAAGTGCCCCATTGTGCAATCTGGCAACTCTGCGACACATTTCATTCAATTTATTTGCCATTTCCTGTTTCAATTCGTTTTGTCTCGTCTCGTTTCGGCCGCCAATTAAAGGACACATGTTCATTGGGGTGTCCAGGATCTTTTTTTTTTTTTGGTCCGCATTTCAAGCATTGAATTGGAATTTGAGAGAGCATAGTCTTGAAAGATCCTCAGCAAAATTTCAGAATTTCTTCAAAAAATTTAGAGGTTCTGGGATGGAAGTTTAGTTGAATTTCTTGAACAGATTGTCATTCATTCTGCAATTTATTATACAAATATTGAGAGTTCTAAATTCTGAATTCCTTGAATATTGAATTAGCAAATGGAAAGCAAGAATGCAGTTTTAAGTGAAATGAAATTCAAAGCAGCTACAACTCTGGGAAGAGTTTCTTAATTAAAAGTTGCGACAATTTGAAAATCGTAACAAGATAGAAAAAAGCGAGACACCCTAATGCGCTTGCTGCTGCTTAAAAGCCTTTAACACGATATGGTCTAGTCCAAAAAACAATCAGCAAAACACTCGTCAGCCCCTAAACACTTTCCCCCCCCGATTCACAGTCGAAAACCAAAGTGGAAAACGCACAAACAAACGAAGCTGGAGGCTTGGTTTCCAAAATGCGAAGGAGGTGGATAGGGGTAAGGGGTAAGGGGAAAGGGGAAAGAGAGGACACAGTCTGCGGCTGGTTGGCAGCACCATCGTCATTAGCATATTGACATGTGGCCAAATTCGGTCACGTTTCGATTCATTTCGATTCATTTGGACATTTCTGCCTCAATTTCCTTTTATTGTTTCACAAAACTTGGCTACAGCTGTCGGACATAAGAGTGTGTATCACTCAGTCAGTCAGTCAGTCAGTCAGTCAGTCACTCAACCAGTTGTGCAATAAGTCACTGCTCGACAAGAGAGCGAGAGCGAGAGAGAGAGAGAGACAGACAGATAGAGTTAGAGAGAGCGAGAGCGAGAGCGACTGCAAACAATGGGAAAAAACAAAAATGGAAACGCAGCTGAGAAAACTAAAAACTTCCAAAGAATAGGAAACTGCTTACGAAACTAATTGTCTGCAAAACAGTGGCTGCCAGACACACACACACACACACACACACACACACACACACACACACACACAGCACTCCCCTCCCCTCTACTTGCCACACACCACATGAGGAGTGTACTCAAGCGAGCATCTGAGTTGCACACAGCACGAGCTTAAGCTTCTCGATGCCATACACTGCGCAAAAATGTGGCATCGAACAGTTTTAAATTCATTTCAGCTTTATACATGAATTTAACACACATTTTGCAACAATATCTAAATCAAAAATCAGCCAACAAGCTTGTCTCAATCCTAGATAAATTTTTACATTCCAATTGACAAACACTTTTTAAAAAGAATATTTTGATAGATTTTATTTATAACTTAAGTATTGTTCTAATTATTTATGATATCTTCATAGTTCACTAATGCATAAGAATATCCTAATTACAATAGTCATAGAATTTTTTTCATTTCACATTTTTTTCAAGCAACCTTTAAAAAAATAAGATTTCAAATTACCAAACTAAATGATCTTTATATGAGAAATGTCGACTCTTTGGACTTGAAACTTCCACAACTTAATCAAAACTCAGCCAATATCCATTGGGAATGTCTTATTTTTCACAGTATTAACCCTACTTTAACTTGGCATTTAAATTTTTTGATTCTGAGACAAATTTTTTTTTTCGAAAATTTGACGATTTTTACATAGTAACCCCTTTACATTTTTTGAAATTTTTGAAAAATTTTAAATCTTTTTTTTAGTCTTTTAATCGACTCCAGGTGATAAAATTAGGGTAAAAAAGTACTTTGGAACTAGATTTCCATTTGTTTCCTTAAGATTTAAGCCAAAACTGTCAAAATTTTGACCTTTAAAGATCCCTGATTTTGAGTACACGATATTTGTGTACTTTGAACTGTCACAGACTTACTTAAGGTATAGAAAATAAATTCTTGTTACAAATTTAAAATTATATTAAAACAAAGCAAGAAAATGTTCCGCTATTTGTTAATCAAGATGATGCATAAAAGGATTTACCTTATTTCTGGTAACATAAATAAATGATCTTTATATGAGAAATGTCGACTCTTTGGACTTTCAACTAGCACAACTTCATCAAAACTCAGCCGATTTCCACGAGGAATGTCTTATTTTTCACAGTATTAACCCTTCTTTAACTTGGCATTTTTTTTCTTCGAAAATTTGTCGATTTTTACATAGTAACCCCTTTACATTTTTTGAAATTTTTGAAAAATTTTAAATCTTTTTTTTAGCTTTTAAAACGATTGCAAATGATAAAATCAGGCTAAAAATGTATTTTGGAACTAAATTTCGATTTGTTTCCTTAAGATTTAAGCCAAGACTGTCGACTAAAATTGTATTTAATATTTAAAAAAAAAAACATAATATGAGCCTTAAGTCCTTTTTCATAATACAAATTTAATAACTTTTCTTGACTTCTTCCACAGGCAAAGTCTCCAGCGGCATCAGGATACAATCAAACTGGGCCCGAATGCAGATTTGATAACCAATATCGAATGGACTCGATGATAACGGTCATAAATTTCAAGCAGAAAATTCCCCTCAATTAATAAACATCACTTTATGTAGCACTCTTTTAAGATTAAAATTAATATTCTCTTTAATTTATACAAGTAATCATGTATTAAATTAATTTATTGAACATTTTCCATACATCAGAAGATAAGCATAGAAATTATTCATCAATGTTACTCTTAAGGCTAGGATTTTAAGAATAAAAAATCTCAAAATTTGAAATTAAACGGTTTTTATTTTACTGAAATGGAACTGCTCCCTCACTCTAAAGAGCCTGCAAAAATACCAGGCGAACAGAAATCAACAGCAAGCGAGAATTTCATTTGAGAGAGAGAGAGAGAGAGAGAGAGAGAGAGAGAAGCTCAAGGTCATATTTTCGCTTAATTTTAAAAATTGTTGCTTTCTGCTCAATTCTGTTCGCCTGGTGTTTCAATTGGTAATTTGACTTTCTTTGTCACTTTGCGCTCTAGGTAAGTATGTATGTATGTATGTATGTATGTATGTATGTAGGTATGTAATGATGCATGAAATTATTTATGAAATTTATGAATTATTATGAAGCAGCAAGCAAAAATTGCAGTTGAGAGAGGGAGAGAGAGAGAGAGAGAAAGTCAAGGTCATACTTTCGCTACATTTTGAAAATTCGCTTGCTTTCTGCTCATTTCTGTTCGCCTGGTATTTCAGCTGGTAATTTGACTTTTCTTTGTCTCTTTACGCTATTCCACGGCTGTATGTTTTTATGTTTGTATGTTTTTATGTTTGTATGTTTTTATGTTTGTATGTATGTTTCAGCTCGCTGCAACCGAAAAATACCAGGCGAACAGAAATCAACAGTAAGTAAACATTTCATTTGAGTGTCATTTAAATTGTTTGAGTCAAATCATTTGAGCTCAGAAGCTCTGAGTTTACTTTGCTCCTATTTAAACGATCGTTGTTTTTAAATTTTTGCCTTATTGAATTAAGATTCTGTTCGCCTGATATTTTGAAAAAATACCTCCAATTGTGATTAAAAATCCATTGTAGTTTCAAAATTAAAGCTCTTTTATTCTTAGAATCCTATCCTTATAGACTAACATTCAGTAGGAGTTTATTTTAGGAGTCTATGCTAATATTAAGCTTTCTTAAAATTTTATAAATATTTAACTTAAATTTAGTTTTTGCTTATTTCCAGTTCTAGAAGCTAAGGAGTTTATCCAGATTGGTCTAAGTCCTCACCAACAGATCTTTATAATACAGCCAATTTATAGTCTAACGATGACGATTGAGCGTGGACCGCTTGTCTGTCTTAAAAAAGAGATAAATTAGAATTAGAATTAGAAGAAGATTGAGAAAGACGAATATTGTTATCAGAAGCCAGTCTTACCTTACGTGTAAGGTAAAGATCGATGATGTTGCGCAAGCCAGAAACCTGAAAAAGATATTAATAATGTATACATATATATTAATGAAATAATAAAATAGATAACTAGATCATTCTTATTTAATTTGAAAACATTTTCAGGAAATGCAGCACATATTAATATATGTATCTGCTGTCAAATAAAAGTATTTTTTGAGTGTTTCAACTAATTTGAATGGACGTTTTAACAATATAAAAAAAACTACAGCATTCATATTTAATTTGAAAACATATTGTTTAATTAAATTATCTTAATTATTAAAATGTGTATCTTCTGTCTAATAAAATTATCTTTTAAGTGTTTATTTAGTTTGGAAACATAAAAAAGACTACAGCATTCATATTTAATTTTAAATAATTTTAAGAACATATTGAAGTGTGTATCTATTGTTTAATACAATTATCTTAATTATTAAAATGTGTATCCTCTGTCTAAAAAAAGTATCTTTTGAGGACTTAAATTTGAATGCGAGTTTTAGCAATATAAAAAAAAGACTACAGCATTCATATTTAATTTTAAATAATTTTAAGAACATATTGAAGTGTGTATCTATTGTTTAATATAATTATCTTAATTATTAAAATGTGTATCTTCTGTCTAATAAAAGTATCTTTTGAGAGTTTTAACTAATCTTAATGGGTGTTCTACTTAAAACAAAAAATAAGTAAAGTGTTCTTCACTTATTTGTTTTTTGTTGCCATTTGAGCAGAGGATCTATAAAGCTTTAGCAGCAGCTGTGGCAGATGGGGCAGATGGGGCAGATGAGGCAGACGTTGCATGCAACTCAAACAGATAAAGCACTCAACGGATTTGAGTCACACTGGCAGGGAGAACTCGAATTTGGGCTGAGCGTTGGGAAAGTGTACAAAATTCTGGGCAATGCCTTTGACAGGCTTTGACCTGCCACAAATATGCACTTTGCCCACCTTCCCCCCTGTCAGCCGAAGCATCAAATACCCTTTCCTATTCGGCAATCGCCTCCTTTGTCAGCCGATAAAAGTTCAAGCTGATTTCAACTTCGTCTGCTTCGATAAGTTTTGCTGCGCTCTTTATCAGCTTCTCTTTCTCTTACACTTCTTACACTTCCTCCACTTTCTCGGGGTCAGTTTGCTTATTTGCCATTTTTATTGTGTTGGCACAAAATAATATTTGCATAATGGCAAAATAGACAAACTGCAGTTGAAACTTGGCCGGAAGGAAGTGAGCGGACTGCAAACCCAAAGATGACAAATGACATTAAGGAGGCTTAGCTATCAGCACGCCGCATTGGAATTTGACTTTCAAAGCCGAACGAATGAACATAGTAAAAAAAAAGAAAGAGAGAGAGAGTGGAGAGGGAAGACTGATGACAATTTGGCTATTTTAAAGCTAGTTCTGGCTATTTTTAAAGTCCGCCCGTCCGTCTGTTTAAACACGTCGATCTCAAATCCTATAAGAGCTTGGGTCTTCAAACTTGACACCTGGCGCAGATAAAGGTTATATTTTTTAAATTAAGCAGGTTTAAAAGTTAAAAAAATAAGATTACAAATTAACAAAATTAATGATCTTTATATGAGAAATGTCGACTCTTTGGACTTTAAACTACCACAACTTCATCAAAACTCAGCCAATATCCATAAGGAATGTCTTATTTTTCACAGTATTAACCCTACTTTAACTTGGCTTTTAAATTTTTTGATTCTGAGACAAATTTTTTTCCTTCGAAAATTTGTCGATTTTTACATAGTAACCCCTTTACATTTTTTGAAATTTTTCAAAAATTTTAAATCTTTATTTTAGTCTTTTAATCGACTCCAGGTGATAAAATTAGGGTAAAAAAGTACTTTGGAACTAGATTTCGATTTGTTTCCTTAAGATTTAAGCCAAAACTGTCAAAATGTTGACCTTTAAAGATCCCTGATTTTGAGTACACGATATTTGTGTGCTTTGAACTATCACAGACTTACTTAAAGTATAGAAAATAAATTCTTGTTACAAATTTAAAATTATATTAAGACAAAGCAAGAAAATGTTCCGCTATTTATTAATCAAGATGATGCATAAAAGGACTTACCTTATTTCTGGTAACCAAAATTAATGATCTTTATATGAAAAATGTCGACACTTTGGACTTTCAACTAGCACAACTTAATCAAAACTCAGCCGATTGCCATGTGGAATGTCTTATTTTTCACAGTATTAACCCTACTTTAACTTGGCGTTTCAATTTTTTGATTTTGAAACAAATTTTTTTTTTTGAAAATTTGACGATTTTTACATAGTAACCCCTTTAAATTTTTTCAAATTTTTCAAAAATTTTAAATCTTTATTTTAGTCTTTAAAACGATTGCAAATGATAAAATCAGGCTAAAAAAGTATTTTGGAACTAAATTTCGATTTGATTCCTTAAGATTTAAGCCAAGACTGACAAAATTGAGACCTTTAAAGGTCCCTGAATTTTGAGTACACGATATTTTTAGACATTGAACTGTCATAGATTTACTAAAAAAATACAGAAAATAAATACTCGATTTGATTGACAATTCAGCTTTGTGTGGCATGTTTTCCCACCAGAAACAGCTATTTTTTTTATCAATAAAAATTGGCATTACTGAGCGGGTGGGTGGGGTAAGGGAGTGAAGAGAGGGGGCAGAAATTATGCGTCCTTTTGGCCAAGGCAAAAGTCCCGCAGACAGCAATTATTTTGTGCACGCTCTTTGATCCTCTTTGGCCATATATTTGCTAACGACAATGACGCTGTCTACCCAGGTATCTGTCGGTGTGTGTGTATCTGTGTGTGTGTGTATCTGTGTGTGTGTATCTGTGTGTGTGTGCCACGTTGTTTGTTTTATGGGCGCGCCCGCCACTTGGCCCAAGTGCAACTCTGCAGCCAACTTTTGCCGTCGACTTCGACGTCGACGTCGTCGTCGCTTGAAACTTCTCAATGGCACTCGGCACAGCTCGAGCTGCCATTTTCCCTCCCCCTCCTTACGATGGGTTAAGAGCCCGATATTTTGGCATAAATTCCAATATTTATGCTATTCAGAATTTATCATTCTGAATTTTTATGTATTTTTTTTGATTCGTTACTCTTCGTTTTCTAAGCTACAAATACTTTAGATGAACTTAATATGTATCTACATATTTCCTACATTCCATTTTATAACTTCTCTTTTTCCACATCATATGTAAAGATATAAATTTGTACAACCACATTAAAAACATATATAAGAAATTGATAAATAAAAATAAAAAATTCGACATTATTTGAACTAAAGTTCAAACCCAATTTCAAGTCTCTAGCTTTATATTTGGAGTTTATGCCACAACATTGGGCTTTTTTCCCATAGTGCTCACTTTCTCTCTCACTCACTCTCACTCTCTCACACTCTCTCTCTCTCTCACTCTTTCAGGCTGTCTGCTGGTGCAGTAAAGTCATTCCTAATCCTGGCTGCTGCATATTTTCACTGCTCAGCACGTCGATGGCTGCCAAATTAGAGACAAAATGGAGCCAAAAGGACTTCATCGATTTGGCTTACGAAATGGCTTTGAAGGGAGCTGCCAACTCGCTTTAAGCATTCGGCAACTGCCACATCCAGCTCACTAACTATGTGGGAATGAGCTGCTGCATCAGCAACCCCATCACCATCCCCATCACCAACCCCATCACCAACCCCATCACCATCAGCCTCCATAATAAACTCGCACATCAATTGCCAGATTGAATCTGCTGTTCACGGCATGAAAAACAATTCTCTTTTTTCACCAATCTTTTTATTTACTCGCCTCAGAATTCAATTCGAGTGTTAAATCTTTAAATTTGCTAGTCCAACTATTCAATTTTAATTGATAGCTGAGAAAAGTTCGAATTAATTTGAATTCTATAATCATAACGCACGTAACAAAAAAATATATGCTCTTGTATCTCACAGATACAATTGAATCCCACAGATACTTAATAGCTACTCCTGCCTTCACTTGTATCTAAAATATAACTTTTATATCTTATTTGATAATTTCATTGATTATAGTTATTCAAGATACTTTTGAGCATCAATCATAGTTTTCTTTCAATTTTACTCTGCGCTAGTTTTTTAAATCTAGAAAATTCTTTTGCATATCAAAGATACGTTTTTAATGCATAAGATACTATTGTATCGAATGCATTAATTCACACAACAGATTTTCACGATACAGATACTTTAAAAGAAGATACTTTTGTATCTCTAAAATATTTTCAAAATATGTACTTAATCATATTAGATAAATCAAAGTATCTAAAGGCGGCTTTAGTATCAAAAATTCAATTTAATATATCAAAGATAATTGGAAATCTCATAATTGATTTTGTATCTCAGGGATACTATTAAATGATATTTTACTTACTTATACTTATGAAACTATTTCACAGATGTCTTTCAATTGTTTCGTATCTCAGACTCACTACATCTTATTTATTAAGCTGACAAATGTTAACATTTCAAACACATTTATAAAATACTGTAATTGTTTGTTAGAAATTGTTCAACAGGCGGTTTAATTATAATAAAAGATACGATGAGAAGCTTAAATAACACACTGCACATTTCGTATCTAGAAAAGGAAAGTAAATATATTTGATGTATTTTACATATTTATTAAATGTCAGACAACTAACCAAAACAATATTAACACGCATAATTATGCTAATGGACACATATACTCATTTCATACACATATATCAAAATATTGTACTTATCTCTTAGAATGCCTGTTTTTTATCTGGAAACATATACAAATGTATCTTGAAGCTCTTGTTTTGTTGTCGGCTGCCAGACATTGCCATCCATTTTCCATTCAGGTTCTTTGTCATCGCCAAGCTCTTTGCGTCTAATAGATACATTTGTCTCTTCAACAGCAAGTCATGTTTCGGCAATGTGTATCTTCAAGATACACACTCCTGTAGCTGATGAGATACATCAGAGGCGCAGCTGCAGGCGGTGCTCGTTTTTTTACTTTTCATTATAGCAGCTCCATCGGAAAGTGTACAATAAATTCAATGGCAGACTCGTAAATTATATTTATCTGCAACCTGTCCGTCTGTCCTTCTGTCCGTCTGTCTGTCGTTCGTTTTCGAAATGTATCTAATCCAAATGGACGTCAGTTGCACGGCGAATGCAGAAAATGTTGCCAAACACAGTTTCAGTTACAATTGCAGTCTGATGGTTGTTGTTGTTGGTAACAACTGTCACTAGCCATTTCGGACATTCGTTATCAATTGTCAACAACTGTTGTTGTTGTTGTTGCTGTTGTTGCTGTTGTTGCTGTTGTTGCTGTTGTCAACGACTGAATGTGTGTGAATGCCATTGAAAGATGCCGCCTGCAGTTTTTGCAGTTTTCGCATCTTTGGCACGTTTGGCTCTTCTACTTGTCACTTCCTGGTTGTTGTTGTTGTTGTTGTTGTTGCTCTCCTCATTGTTGTTGTTCTTGTTCTCCGTTGCTGGCTGAGTGCAATTTTCCAATTTCTAGTTAACCTTAAAAGGCAAAACGCAGGCATATAACGAGCACTTTCTGATCGAGCGCAACAGCAAGAAATATGGCAACAAAATTGCAACTTGACAACAACAACGAACATCGTACACTGACGGAAAAAAGACGGGGCTTCCACCAAAAATGCAAACCCAATCAAAGAAATCATATTGAAAATCATAGACTAATCAAAATTATATTTACAAATTTTGAATTTGAATTTCAAGGTTTGAAATTGTATTTATAAAAATCTTAATCAAATATTGTAAAATTCATAATAGTTTATTTTAAATAAATGTAACGCCAATCATAGGATTAAAACAACTATATTATGCTGTGACTAGTGCCGTTATCATAAGTTCCTTACGACTTGTAAATATGATGATAAAATAAATATATAAAAAAAAAGAAAAAAAACTTTTCAAGATTTTATTAGTATTTTAATGCAGAGTTCTTGTCATTTGAATCGCAACATTTTATTAATTTAACAATAAAATTCTGCATACATGAAAAAAAAGGGAAATTGCTTGCCAAATTCAAGAATGTTACACTTGAACTTTCGCATGTGTCTTTTTCTCAGTGTAACGACAACAAGAAGAACACGCTGCAAAATATACGGGTAAAATAGAAAAACACACGCCAAATTGAAGCAGTGACATATTTTCCAATTTGGTGGCTTCGTCGGTGTTGCAGGTGCCAAAGGGCAGCTCACACCTTTATATCCTGCTCCCACCTATACATACATACATATATACATAAGTGTGTTGGTCTCTTTCGGTGTGTGTGTGCGTGTGTGTGTTGTACAATTGCCAAAACGTAGCAGCAAATTTCTCGTAGCTGCCATTTTTCATTTGCCATTTTGATGCCCTCCCCAATGGAAGAGCATAACAAGTTTGTGACAGAGTTTGTAACACAGATCCATTTAGTCAGTGTTAACTGTGACGCAGTCTTGTTTCTTGAAAGAACACATCCGTTTCTAGAGGAACTAGTGATGTATAATGACAACGCGAAATCGACAATTCGATTGGATTAATTGTATAAACATTGTATAACATTCGGTAGTTGAAAGTTTTGATTTTTTCCAATCTTAACCGATTTCCCTGGGTAGTGCCAATTTAATCATTGTTTGACCCCTGATTTGAGTCTGCATCCATATTTATTTCATTTAAAAATTGCAATTCTTTCCAACTCTGTCCACTTTTCCATACGAATCAGTTGACTTTTCCAAAAACAATGATTAGTTTGTCAAAACTTGACCCTTGACTTGATTGTGCATCAACATTTTATCAGTATTGGATTTTGTATTTGATTCTTTTCACATCTTGCCTACTTACATTTTCTATAATAATATTTATACATATATAAAATATAGTTTTGTCAAAGCTTAACCCATTTTCCTGCGCAGTGTCAGTTGGAACCTAATTTGATTCTGCATCACAATTTAATTCATTTGCAAAATTTGAATTGTTTGGTCCCCTGAGAGAAGTGTCAAATTATAAATACTTTTTCGAAAACTTCAAACTGCCAGAACTGTGTCAAAACTTAATCGATTTAGCAGCTTTTTCAGAAAGTTGAGTAATCAAATCGAAAGCAACAGCTCTAAAACTCTTAGTCTAGAGGATTTTGAAAACACTTGTTAAAGGGCAACAGCAAGTCATGAACTTTTGCCCTTGATTTTTTTTGAGTTTGTTGTAGCTACTGAGGCAAGTTGCAGCAGTTTCCCAGTGTTGTTGTAACTTGGCCAGCTTGGGTATCAATTCCAGTGGCAACAACGAAAGATTTTGCAACTGCCATTCATCATAATTTGGGCGACAGCAAAAGGCCGCCAAAAAATGAGAATGAGAATGAAAAGACCAAAAACTAAAACACCAGATGTAAAAAAGAGAGAGATGCAAGAATAGAAAAATTGGAGGAAATAGGAAAAAGGCTCATAAATATATTACAAATATATAAAAATAATTTTTGTAGTTTCAGAATTTTCACTGAATATGTATTTGGTAAGCAATGTTTAGAAATTGAAGAAATGTGTTTGAACTGTCGAAATGACTCTGGTACTATTATTTGTTCCATCACTGTAGCTGCTACCTCTTTAGGACCTCCTTCCTTTTCCTTCCCTTTTCCTTCCCTTTACAGTTTCCCTCTTCCCATGTTTTTCCTTGTCTCTTCTCCTGCTGCTGACAATTTGGTTCTTATGCCATTTTCCATTGCTGCAATTCATATTCATTGTAGGCCCGATTCTTTTCCTTTTCAGCCTCAACATGCTGATTTCTGCGGTTTCTTTCTCTTTCTCTCTCTATCTTTCAAGCTTTGCTGTTGTTGTTGTTGTTTGTTGCTGCATTAATCTCTTTCACTCTCACTCTCAACGGCAGCAGCTGTTGCAGTTGCTGTTGCTGTTGCTGACAGTTGCAATTCATCTTGACAGCGGCAACGGCAACAAATGAAGTGCAATTACAACATTTGACACATGTCGCAACTGCAACATAACCTCGCTCTATCTTTCTCTCTCTCACTCCTTTCACTCTTCTCTCTTCTCTCTCTCCTCTCTCGCCTTGTACTTATTAGAGATGAGCTTGTCATTCTCACTTTCAAATAACATCTCTGCTCAGCTCTTTATCCACTTCAATGCTCAGCAATGAAAATAATCGAATTGTATCTTTTAAGTTTTCAAACATTTAGCTTGTTTTTGTATCTTGTAAATTAGAAAAATAGAAAACTGAAACAAAAGAAAAAAGCATTTGAAGCATTAAAGCCAGTCAATGAGTTTTTCCATTAATATTCGAAAGAATATAGTATATTTCGATTTTTAATTGAATTAAATTTATATTTATATATATTTTAATTTGTGGCGTAACACATGGGCACAATATTTGTACTTAATTTTAAATAGATTTCAGAAGTATTGCTTTAAAATTTAAATTAAAAACAATAAATAACAAGGACAGTATATTTAAGCGTATACTTAATTTCAAATTTGATTTCAGGACTATTTCGGAAACAGTTGTGGAAAGAAGTGCAAATTTAAGAAACCAACTTCAAAAGAAGTAACCTGAACACAATATATTAATGTGCATTATTATAATATATTTTTATTTATTAAAAGAAAATAAAAGAACTAGTCACTATTTATTTGTACTATCCGAATTGTTTTGTATTTCTAACTTGTGGCTTTTAAGTTATAGCACTAGTCATTATTTATTTTTAGTATCAGATTTGTTTTGTATTCCTAAAAACTATAACCAAATTTTGATATTCCGTTTATTAGATATAGAAATTGTTATGGGAATTCTCGTGTCACGAGCAAGAGAAATTGTGTTCTATTCTATTCTGTTTCGGTCTCTTCTATTCCACAAGAATACTAAATATTCTGAGCGACCATCTTTAGTTTGTGGCTTGTCTGAAAAGTTGCATTTGTCCACTTTCCACTTTCAAATGCTGCTGTTGCTTTCCAGTTCGACTCGCATAAAGACGAAAGAAAAGAAAAAGTCTAGCAACAGGGAATGTGCCCCCTCCTGCCCCTCCCCCCGCCCCCTCCCCCCCTCAGCTACGCCACTGGCTGTGCCACAGCCACAGCCGCATAGTCATAGAGTCATAGAGTCATAGGGTCATAGGGTCATGGAGTCATGGAGTCCTAGTCATAGTCACAGTCTGTTGTCTGTTGTTAGTTGTTAGTCCTGGCGGGACGTGCGTTGATGAAGTGAATTCATGAGTCGCCATGAAACCCGAAATTAAGTGTGTCACCAAAGAGAGCGCAGGGCAGAGAGAGCGGCAGAAAGGGCAGTGGAAAAGGGAAGGGGCAAATGCTGGCATTGCCAGCGAGATGTGAACTCAACTACACAGCAATTTATTAACATGCTCGAAATGGAAGCCAGCTCACACAGACACACAGACACACACACACACACAGACACTGTACTACACTGAACAAAAAATAAATCAGTCGAGAATTAAAAGTTCAAAATTCTTGACTTTATCAACTATTTTGGAAGTACGCATTCATTAGATTATTTATAAATTAACACAATATGCGCAATAATCAAAAAAAATAATAATAAACAAAAAACCTTAAGCATTAGAATACACTGAAAAAATAACTTATATATAATCAAAATATTTGCGAAAAAGGACTAAAGAAATCTCAGTTGAATCAAGAACTTCGTACTTTATATAAGATACAGTCGAGCTTCCATAACTCGAACTGCTATAACTCAAGTTTTTTTTAACTCGAACCAAATCGAGGGAGAATAAACTTTTAAAATAACACAATATGCGTCAAAAAAAAAATAATAAAATAAAAACCTAAAACATTTGATTACACTAAAAAAAAAAGCGATAATCAAAACATTTGCGAATGTTGGTACTTAAATCAAGATTTTCGAACTTGAAAAAATATACTGTACAACTTCCATAACTTGAACTTATATGACTCAAATTTTCCCTAACTCAAACTAAATAAGGTGACAAGAAACTTAATAAACTTAAAAATAAAAAGAATTTCCTAAGTTGACGTCTCCATAATTCGAACTTTATCTTTAAATAAAGGTGAATCGAGTTAGCGAAGCTCTACTGTATTTCGGAATCAGCCAACTTTTGTCACCGTTTGCAATTGATTTTATTCCGGAATCCCGGACTTTCTGTTCTGTGTAGAGGAAGAGAATGAGCGAGAGAGATAGTGAGCGAGAGAGAGAGAGAGAGAGAGAGTAATCGAGAGAGCGTGAGCGAGAGAGAGTAATGATAAACAATGATCAAATGATAAGAATGACAAACTGATCAAGTGACATCCTCAAAAATTCATGTGCAACAATTATTTCACACAGAGACAAACAATAATCCACCCCCCCCCCATCCTATAGACAGCCACGCCCACTTTCAAGGCCGCTGGCATAACGGTAATTGCAAGGATTTGTCCAACAGCTGAAAGAACCAAATCTCAACAACAACAAAAAAAAAGAAGAAGAAACGAAAAGAAGGAAAATGAAACAACAACTCGGATAAATTTGGCCTCTGGCTGCGATGTGGCTCAATGGCAAATATTTGTTTAATCAATTCTAGATGCATGTATGTACCACACACACACACACACACACACACACACACACACACACACCAACACACACACACACACACTAACAGGCATGTTTGGTTGAATGCCTGCGGCCAATTTGCATTTGGATTGGGAATGCGATTCTGATTGGGTTTTTGGGGCTTGAGATTGATGCAAGCCAGAGCGAGAGCGAGAAGGAGACAGAGCGAGTGAGTGAGAGAGAGAGCAGCAGCAGCTGCTAGTTGTACAGTGGGTGTCAAGGCGGCGTCGGTGCAGCACAGAAAACGCTGCAATGCGAAATGGCAGCAAATTGGATTTGCCATTGCCTCAAAAAATATAAAAGAAAATAGAAAAAAAAATAAAAAAAAAAAATTAAATAAAAAAAAATAAAGCAAATTTATAGCCAAGAAGCTGCGTGAGTGTGTGTGTGTGTGCGTGTGTGTGTGTGCGTGTATGTGTGCAGACACACATGCTATAGGCACATGCATATTTAATTTGTATTTTCAATCAGCGCACAAGAAAAAGCAAAGAAAAAAAATCAAATAATTTCCGCACTAATTCACCGTGTGGTGCCAACAGCTGCCTATGAAGACTGGCAACGATTTAAGGCTATAACCACAACAGGCTATATAACAACAACTACAACAACACCTTTTTTTACAGGGTATCAAAATACGAAACTCCGTTTCAAGTCAAAACCAAAAGTTTTTTAAAAGTTCGTTAATCTGCGAGTTTCTTAAATCGAGCACGAATCAAACTTAATTCAAGCTGAATTTTTTTAAGATTTTCTCCGAAAATATTTTACGCTTTAAAGCTCGGTATAAATTTGTTTAGTGTAATCAAATGTCTTAGGCTAATGCTGATTTAACAATAATATTCTGAATACATTTAAAAAAAAAACACATGCTAAAAATACGAAATTCAAGCTTTAATTTTTAAATGATTTTCATTTGGTGTTCACAATTTTCATTAACTTTATTTATTTAAATTCATTTTTTTTTGTTTAATTTAATTTTATTTGTTGAAGTTTTTTTAAATTAAATTTATTTTTATTTCGAATTGAATGCACATTTTATTTGATTTATTTGAAAAAGCGAGATATTCTTTTATTTCATTAATTTTACTAACGGAAATACATGCACAATTACTTTTTATAATTCGCAACTAGTTTAAGCTGAACGCTGTCTTGATTCAAAGAGAAAGCAAGCTAGAGAATCTCAAAGAATGATGAATATTGGCAGTGTTTTTGTTGTCTTGGCAATTGCCAAACGAAACCTTTGACTGGCTTCAGTTTTGCGAGACTTCAGCTCAGCTTGATTCCATCATCAATCAGTGTTGAACAACGACGATGGAGTCGGGGCCGATCAAAAAGAGTTGCATACAACAGATGAGAATGAATTTATAGTTATTTCTCGATGTTTTCCTAAGACATAATTAATTTCAAAAAATGAAAAGGTTTTAGAACATTCAACATACATCGATGCATCGAAGTTTCGACCCGATGTAAAAACCAAACATTAATTTTGAATTTTTCCACTCAAATTTACATCACTAGTATGAATATGAGTATGAGTATGAGTATGAGTATGAGTTTCAGTTTGAGTATGAGTTTGTGTGTGGCAAGTCATTTAATGCAATGCTTCAATCGTTTTCAGCAGGTTTACTTAATAGACAAATCCACATAATCCACAGAGAGAGATAGGCACACACACAGATAGAGAGAGAGAGAGACAGAGACTGGCATCAATATCAATGAGCTGCATCAAGCCGAGCCATTATGGTTGGCATTCGCTTTGAATCTAAACATTGCATAACCTTCGACACGAGCTAACGATGCATCCACATCAACAAGCTGACTCCCCTCTCTACTCCCCTCTCTCTCTCTCTCTCTCTCTCTCTGTCTCTTTCTCGCTTTTTTAGCTATCTCATCTCGGTTATTCTCAACTCTTAGCCATTCCATCACGCACAAACAATTCCCAGCATATGCGCTTGCTTTATGGCAATCATCCGAGACACACACACACACACACACACACCCACACACACACACAGCTGCATGAGTTAAATTATGCGACAACAACAACAACAGCAAGAAGTACGAAAACAACAGCAACAAAGCGCAATTTCAGCGCTCGATAAGCAACACAGCAACATCACTGCGAATCGTAGGTGTCAATGCCATCAACCCCCCCCGACCCCCCAACCCCCGACACCCCCTCCCCCCTCCGCCTAACACTGCCCCACCCTCGAACCTCGACACGTCAGCTACCCCTTCCCCCCCCTCTCCATTCCCAACTCTCCTCAGCTAAAATCGCCTGCAGCGTGAGGCATGAAACACTGAGAACTGCAAACTGCATACAAATGCAAAGTTAGTTGCCAGCATCTACACTGAGCGAAAAATTTTGCACTTTCGGACTAGAATGAAAAATTTGCGGTGTCAAAAGCAAGACTTCAAGCCGAACCAGGCGGTCGAACAGAAACAAATAACGGTTCAGGTTCCGGTTCCAGTTCCAGTTCCAGTTCCAGTTCCCCTGCCAGTACGAAAACACTGTTTCGGTTAAAGGTTCTATTTCGGGTATAAAATTATAAAAAAATAATATTTCTGTTCCGGTTCCGTTACTATGTACATTTGAAAGGGTTCATTTGGGCTAACAGTTTCGGTTTCAGTTCCGGTTCCGGTTCCAGTTCCACCTACGGTATAAGCCCTGGACTTAAGGTTTCAGTTCGAACCGTGGCTCAATTTGATCAAAGAAAAATAAATATTGAATTAAAAATGTAGGAGTCGAACCTAATTTCTAAACATATATTAAGCATCTTTTGATCAGAATGTGGCTTATTTGTGCTTAAAAACGAAACAGTCGGACTTTAATAATATATATATATATATATATATTTGATGGTTTAGGAATGCTGCTCACATTTGGAATGTTTAACGATCATTGATACTTTCAAAAGTTATTCGAGCTCAAAGTAGGAAAGAAAAAGAAAAACAAATTCTAGAAGAAAACCGATCGGAATATTTTTCTGAGTGTACAATTCTCGTTGCCCTGCCTTGTGTTCGTATGTTGGCCATGCCCATTATACAATAGAGTTATCCCTCCACCACCCCTCGTCCTCTCCCTCTCCCTCTCCCTGCACCTCATCCATCCCCTCTCTCCTCACCCTTCTCCACTCTCTCCTCTAATCCATAGGGACTCTCCGGTGATGTTGTTGTTGCTGTTGAATAAATGTCAGCTTCCGCGAATTTTGCAATTTGAAAGCCACACAAATCACAAGAGCAATAGCAACAGCACTAACAACAACAACAGCTGCTCTACTAGCAACAACAACAATAACAACAACAACAACAACAACAACAACAACAACAATGGATCTAGTCAGCCTAGAAATGGAACTGAAAGTCAACAAAACATGAGGTGCCCAGTTTGCTAGTTTGCATACAAATGTTGCCATTTCTCTCTCTCTCTCTCTCTCTCTCTCTTTCTCTCTCTCTCTTTTTTTATGCCCAGCAGCCAATTAAGTATCATAACTCAGTGCCAATCTATGTAACATACAGAAAAAGTCATCTCCTAGACCTTTAACATTGAGTTGCTCACCTGGTTCTTTCCGTTCTTCGACCTAGACTTGTTTGTCTTAAATAAGTGGTGGACACTCCATTGCTCCGACTACACTTTCTATTAGGTTATGTTAAGCGGTGCCAAGCAGTCGCACAAGCAGTCGAGCAAACAAAAACTGTCCAAGTCTCGACTTTCGACTGGTTTTTCCCTCGGTTTTGTGAATCGTCTGCCACCAAACGCTGATAATAAAAATAATACAATTTTGATAAGTATTATGTATTTATAAACTTAAATAAATTGATGTATGCAAAGTATTGATTTACTATAAATATTCCAAATGAATTAAATTATTCGATTTGATGAAGCGCCAAATAACGGAAAAAAATAAATAAGTAGAATTAATAAAATGAAAAATTTAAATAAAATAAGTCAGAAAATAAATAAAATTCTCTAACTCAAACTAAATTGATTGGCAATAAACTTATAAGCCAATAAAGAGAATTCCTCAAGTCGAAGTTTCCATAATTCGAACTTTCTCTGTGGATAAGGGCGATTCGAGTTAGGGAAATTCAACTGTATCGTGTTCTCCTTTAAGTACGAGCACTGAGTATTGAGCATCCCAACGTCGAGGGCGCTCGATGCTATCGATTTTGATTTTTATTTCTTCGTTTTCAAAACAACAGGAAAACTGTTGAAGTGGACAACACACGACTGTGTCTGTGTGTGTGTGTGTGTGTGTGTGTGTGTGTGTGTGTGTGTGTGCCTGTGTGTGTGTGTGTAATACACTATATATGTGTATTTGTATCCCCCTTGCCCCGTTCTGATCTGTCAGGCTGTTTAACTGACATGAAACCCGAGTCTGTACACTGCAAAAAACCATTCTAAGATACACATTACAAATTCTTGATTTAAGCAAGTATATATACAGATTAATTAACACAATATGAGCAACACTGAACTGGCAAAAAAGCCTAAAAAACTTGAATTCACTAAAAATTCTTATGAAATCAAAACATTTGCAAATAAGGTGCTGAAAATTTATTCTTAACTCAAGTATTTCGTTTAAAGAAATTTTGATATTATCCATCTTTTGACATCGTTTTCGATTTACTTTAACCCGGAATTTCAGATATTTTTTCTATTTGTTTTTTTGCTGTGTAGCATCTTGTTCAGTTTGCCTGTCTATATTTTGTCGTGGCTTGGCAGCTGTCTGCCGCCCTTCCCTCTCTTTCTCTCTCTCTCCCCGTTGCTCTCTCTTTTCACTGTCTACTTGACACACTGTTGTTTTGCTGCGACACGCGTTTCAATTACGCGATGACATTTTCTATCTCTCTCTCTCCCTCTCTCTTTCTCTCTCTCTTTCTCCCTCTCTTTCTCTCTTTCGTTCTGTCTTTCTCTCTTTCTCTCTCTTTCCCTCTCTCTCTATCTCTCTTTCTCTCTTTCTCTCTCTCTATCTCTCTCTCTCTCTCTCTCTCTCTCTCTTTCTTTCTTTCTCTCCCTCTCTCTTTCTCTCCATTTCTCTCCCTCTCTCTTTCTCTCTCTCTTTATCTCTCTCTCTCTCCCTCTCTCTCTCTCTCTCTCTCTCTCTCTCTCTCTCTCTCTCTATCTCTCTCTCTCTCTCTCTCTCTCTCTCTCTCTCTCTCTCTCTCTCTCTCTCTCTCTATCTCTCTCTCTCTCTTCTCTCTCTCTCCTCTTTATCACTCTCTTTATCTCTCTCTCTCTTTATCTCTCTCTCTCTCTCTCTCTCTCTCTATCTCTCTCTCTCTTTCTTTCTCTCCCTCTCTCTTTCTCTCTCTCTCCTTCTCTCTCTCTTTCTCTCTCTCTCCCTCTCTCTCTTTCTTTTTCTCTCTCTCTCTCTCTCTCTGCTTCTCGGCCGGCTAACGCTGCGTATGAGCAATTTCCGCTTAAGCAGTCCAAGTTCCAGCTCCAAAATTAACTTGGCATTATTGAGCTGCATTTGCGAGTATCTTTGTATGTCACCTGGGAAAACCTTTACCGTTAAGCATTAGATGCGATATTTCTCCATTGTTGAGCTCGCAAATCGAGGAAACTCGTCGAATGCAACCTGTTGTGTTCATTGCCCGAAGTCAATTTTGCATAACACTCTTCATTGTGTTGTTGCCGCTTTTCATGACTTTCACAAAGACCTTTCCATTTTTTGTATTTGTCTCTATTTTCAACATAGAATTCTATAAAGTGAATAAGACCAAGCTGAATAAATACGAATATTGTGATAAACAACTTTTAGTTATACTGCGAGCTTAAAATAAATTGCATTTATTCTGGTTTAAAGTAAAGCTTCATTTCAAAGCTGATTTCCTTGAAATCTGGCATAAAAAAAGCTTTAAAAATAAAGACTAAAATTTATAGTTAGAATATCTAGCATTTAAAAGAAAATCACAGCAAAATAAGTTGAAAATCTTATTAAAAAAAAGATATTAAATAAAGATTATAAATAACTACTTCAAAAAAGTTAGAGCGATTTTATATTGCGAAAGTTATAAATTCAATTTAAAGTAAACTTATAATTGGGAATTTTCTAGTTATATATGTAACTTAATAAATACTTACTATTGTCTAATTTGAGCTAGTTTTTTAGATTTCCCCCAGGTTTCAACAGATTTCTCATTGGCTGTCTCATAATTTGCAGCTCATTTATTCTAACCTAAAAAGGGGCAACAAGGGAAGACGTTTAGACTGCTTAGTTGATGGCTAACGATCTCTGACTGGCTCTGACTACCAATTAATCATAATAACCAACTCATTAAGTGGCATCATTGCAATCTGCTTCACTCGCAACACAATCCGAACAATGGAATTACTCTCCCTCTCCCTCTCTCTCTCTCTCTCTCTCTCTCTCTCTCTCTCTCTCTGTCTCTCCTCTTTTCACTTATTAATTTTGTGCAATTTTTTTCAACTGAAGCTAAGTTTTTATTTGCCGTCGACTTTCGCATTGTTTTCCTGCTTGTTTTCATTTAAAAGTACATTTTCCGTTCTTTTATTTTGTATTTTCTTGTGTTTTGCTCTGCTCTCTGCTCATTAGAGAGCGACGCAGCCAGGGGACTCCCCGAGCAAACCTCAGTCACCTCTTCCCCCTTCCCCCTTCACCTTATCACCCCTTCTGACCCTTTCCATTGCTGCCTTCTAAATAGAGTATACCCTTTCCGATGGCATTATAATATTGTAATGTAAAATGCAAATATTGAAATGGCATTTTACAAAGTTTTCCTTAACTTCAAAGCAAAATAATGATGTTGACTTGAAATCAATTAAAAAGGTTCTAGAACTGCACTATAAGTTTGGTATATTTCAGTTTATTTATTAATATTCAATTTTTTATTTATTTACATATTTGTTTATTTATTTATTCAAGTATCTATTTATTTTTAAATGTATGTATCAATTAGTAAATTTATTTATTTATTTATTCACATAGTTATTTAATTGTTTATTTAGGTATTTATTTATGTATCTATTTATTTTTTTATTAGTTTGTTTTTTATTGATTTTTTTTATTTATTTATTTATCTATTCTTTCTACTTATTTATTATTTATTTATAAAGACAAGAAGAAGACTGTCAGTTTTTAAAATTATTATATCTAAATCGAAATACTATAATCCAAGGCAGTTATCGCTTTCAAATGTAGTTTTCAAAGGCAACAAGTATTTGTTTTTACAGAAATCTGAGTTAGGCTTATGAAAATCCATGTAAATACATCTTGACTGAGCTTTGTTTCAAGACATTGAGCAATAATTGTTACATAAAATAAAAAAAATTGTAGATTTAAATTGTAGCACATAAAAATTCTTGTTAATTGACTTTTAACTTAAAAAACCATTCAGCTGAATCTAAAGACTTGAGTATAATAATTTATTTTATCTATTTATCTATTGAGTTTGGCTTCCTTGTGCTACACTTAAAGTAGAAGAAAATTGGATACAAATTATAAGAGTATTTATTCTGAAACTTGTTCTAAGAGTCGTTAGCTCTGCTTTCTTGTTTTCTCATTCTTGTTGCTGTTAATCGCAACATTCGCTTAACATTTGTTGCTGTTCTTACCGCTTTTCAGCTTTATTTTTATTCTGTTTAGTGTTTGTTTTTCTTTTGCTCGCTATTTTGTTGCCTGCCACAGTTTGCAATTTGATTAATTTATGTTGCACGTTGCTTGGCTGGGTTAAATGTTAACCTAGCTAGCGACCAGTGAGAAGCCTGCACTGCCAATTAAAACGTAGCAGCAACGAAACATTTATCACGCCCTGGAAGGAGAACTTTCCGATTTCTCGCTCGCTTTTCCCTTGCCCCTTTTCCGAGCTTTGCTCGGTGTGCAGTCAGGTTGAAGTCCTGGGCCCCTCAATTCGGGTAATCGATAACTGAGATTGCTGCGAGAGGCTTGAGAATGGATTTCTCTTTTCTCCTTCTCCTTCTCCTTCTCCTTATCCTACTCCCACTCCTTCTTCTTCGTTTTCTTCTTCTCCCTCTTCATCTCGCTACTTGAGCTGTCATCAAAAGCTGCTCAATTTTTGATTTTGATTTTGATTTCGGTTATTGTCAGCTCGCCTTGCACTCTTCTCCCCCTCCACACTGCCCTAACTACGCCTCTGATTGCGCGTTCTAGGAGCAACAACAACAACAACAACAATAACAACAACGACAACAACAACGACAACAAACAACATTTCCCCTTGGCGCGTTTATCAATTTCCGTCATCAACAGCGACGATGACGATGACGATGACGATGACGACGATGGCATCAATGTTGTTGTCGTTGTTTGCAATGTTGTTGTTGTTGTTCCTATCGTTGTGGTTGTTGTCCTTTTTGTTGTTGTACTCCGCAATTGGATTGCTTCACTTCTAGGCTAAAACTTGGGCCTCTTCCGTCGTCGTCCTCATATTCTTGCTCTTGCTTTGGCTTCACTCGTGTTCTTTTTTTTTCCTTCTGCTTCTCCCTCTTCTTTTGGGTCTTTTGGGTCTTTTGGGCTCGTCCTTCTGTTATGTTATCCTTTTGCCATCCATTGCCGCCAGCGTGCGTCAAGTGTCGTTGTACAGCGCATATCCTGCCACGCGTCCTGTTGAGCCTCTTTGCTCTTCTCCCTCCTCACGACCAGCTCAACATTTCAGAGCTTGGATACCCTCGAACAACAACTACTTTCAACGGATAATGCCAGGTGATCAAGTGAAAGGATACTTTCTGCATTTTATAGATACAGTCAGATTTAAACTTGATTAAATTCAAAAACAAAAAAAATATTTATTTTTCTCAAATTTTGCAATAAACATTTTTTAAATTAGTTAAAAGAAAATAATTACATTTTCTGTATCTTTTTTTTTAACTTTTCTTAATTGAATTAAAATTCAAAAATATAATTTTAATATTAATCTTTGCAACAGGACAATGTTTTGTCAATTTATATATATTTAATTTAAACTAACTTCTAAATTGAAAAAAGAAACAAGCTTTCCTACAATCAAACTCGATACGAATTCTCTCCTATATTGTACTTAAAACTCTGTGGTCCAATCTATAATTCAATCTATAATCCAATCTAAAATACTTTCCGTAACCGAATATATATTAAAATCTTAAGCTCAAACTATAAACGAATCTTTGATCCAAGTTTATCCTACTTTTAAGATTATTATATTATTTATTTATTATAGCACGACTAAGCAGTCGGCACATTCAATTATTTAGTCACTTAAACTAAGAATAAAATTAAAAAGTAATCAAATAAAATTTTAAAAAACTAATGATTAAAACTAAAATGAAAAAGTAGTTAATTTAAACAAAATTAAATTTAAATTTGATTTAAGTTTGAAGCACTTTCTTTCGTTACAGGGTATAGCCCAGTCGATCACACTCAACTCAGTCTTGGGTTATTTTTCTTCTATGGCCTTTGCCATGTGAAGCAGCTGGTAACTATTAGCCTCGGCTTTAGCACGGATCGATCCTGGGGGAGCTCTTAAAGCTCTTGGTTCGCCCGCCACATGCAGAATCCCTTCCTGCCCCGGGAAGGGACACTTTCCCACCTTGTGGTGGCCTTTTGTGCATAACGCTTTATGCTTTATCCACTTGAACTCTTTCAGTTTTTATCTATTAAATCATGATTGGCTACAATTTAGACAAGTGGGCGTCGAAGTGGGAGGTCGAATATTCAAACGTCTAGCGAGTACAGGACCAAAAAGGGGGAAATATGCTTCAAATTGTCCTGGGGATCAACGGCAACAACAATAAGCACTTCAAGCCAATGTTATTGCTGGCCAGGGAGGGAGAAAGAAAGGTTGCCCTGGTTTAACACAACGCGACCAGAACTTTGCTTTTTCCTTTTTTATTAAATTTTTTTTTTTTTTTTTTTTTTTTATTAGTCAGAACTACAACCACAGTCAGTCATGCGTCGCCTTGCGTTATTCATTTTTGGCTTCAACTTCAAATTCAACTGCAACTTCAACTGGAGATTCAGCATTCAGCTTCAGCTTGAGGTTTATTGAAATGCCAATGTAAAGGTTCCATTTGGTTGCTTTGATTGCCTTTTGCCACAGCTAGTGAGCAGATTCTCAGTCCCCAAACCAACTCAATTCAACTGCAATGCCAACTCGTCATTTGAGCTCGCAAATGTCGAGGACGCGACAAACTCAGATTCAGATTCAGATTCAGTTTCCGATTCAGACTCAGACACTTGCCGTCTCCCTCCCTCTCTCTCTCTCTCTCTCTCTCAACAGCAGCTGTTTGCCACTTCCTGTCAGCTGTCACTCTGCCAAAAATTGCTCTACTGTTAGATATATGCATATACAATGTACAAGACAGAGTGGTTGTATACATTTAGAGGGAGACAGAGCGAGACAGAGACAGAGAGAGAGAGGAATTTCTGTTTTTACATGTGTATTTATAGCCCATTGTCAATATTAAAGTGCCAGTTGTTTGAGTCTCTCTTTCTCTTTCTCTTGGTCTCTAAGAGATGTGTCAATTACTTCTCTTCTCTCCCGCTCACTTATGTATCTCTCTCTCTCTCTCACTCAATTTAAAATCAATGATGAGGCTACAGCGACTTACAGCTAATCAATAAGCCTTTAAACCCTAAATATTTTAAGAACTCGCATTGTTTGAGTCAAATCAAATATTGTAAAAACGAAATGAACTGAACTTGTTCCCTTGAATTGTAAGTGAAATTTTAATACTAAACTAACTAAATATTTCTTAACAAATAAAACTTATAGAATTGACTTGTTCCTGAATTCTCAAACATAAATTCATAAATTCTTACAAAATAATGACAAGTGAACTAGTTCCAAAAAAAATACCTTACTGTACTATAATTATAATTCTATAATTATAAATCTACAAAATGAACTAGTTCCAAGCAACATTGCCCTGAACTCTCAGTCATAAATGCATAAATTCTAAAAAAAATATTTGTAAAGTGAACTTGTTCAAATAAAAGGAATCAGCTAAACATGAATTGCAGATAGTAAATAGAACTTCAAAAAATATTATTATTATATGTATATCTACAAAATAAATTAGTTCCAATCTGAAGTCTTCCAGCAATAATTAAAAATTTCAAGAAACAAAATAATATAATTCTAAAATTTAATTCTAATTTAAATTAAGATTCATGACTTATTTCAAGTCTCTAGCTTTACATTTTGAGTTTATGCCAAAATATTGGTATTTTTTGCAAAAGTGATTTAATCTCCGTTCCAACCAGAAATGATTCAAATGCCAAATTAATAAACTGGCTGAAGAACTTAACAAAATTATAATGGAAATGCTTTGCTGCTCACATCACTGAGATTGTTGAGAATTTGCAGTGCTGCAAACTTGTGACAAGTCCCCAAAGTATTTGAGATACAATAATAATATTTGACAGTCTGAGACAGTGCAGAGTTCAGAAACTAAGTAGTCAAATATTTGCTCAATTTCAGCTAGACACACAGGTATATATATACAAATATATATGTATATATATTTATAGTATAGGCGATTGTGAGTTCCTCTCTGCATTCTCGATTTCCTCACAACTTTGCAAGTTTCTGGTTAAATTCTTCATGATTGAGTAGCAATTTCTGTGAGTGTCTGTGTGTGTGTGTGTGTATCTATGTGTATATGTGTATATAGTGTGTGCACACTTTAATTGAAACGAATGACCACAACACACTTACATATATATATTTATATATATTTATATATATATATATATATACATATATATTAATAATGTCAGCCACAATTTTATGTTTTCCGTTTCATTCCATGCCATTTAATTTTATTGAACATTTCTCCTGTGTATCTACCCATGCCCCCTTCCCCCCTCCCACCCCCTTAATTGTTATCGATAATCCGCCCCGCCCCGCCCTTTGGTCGAGTCCCAGTGTCATTGTCATGTCAATTGGCATTACGATTTTATGGATTTAACATGTGACTGAGTGTGGGTTCAAAACGGCGAACAATAAAGGCCGCTAAATATTAAATATTGATACAACGACATTCGATATATGTATGTACATATTAGTCAGTTCGATAGTTAGTCCTTCAATCCATCAATCCCGTCAATCAGTCAGTCAAACGGTCAATCATTCGCTTGGCTCAACAGGCTTACATTTAATGCAAGCGCAATGTCGACTTGTAGACCCTGTATATAAAAATTATAAAGGGTCTTTGAGGTTTGTCGAAAAATTCGAGCAACAGAATCAACAGAATGGAGGCGTGGCAAACGCCATATAAGTAAGTTTCTATATATCCTAAGTATATTTAGTTTAGTCTATAATATTTTTGGATTTTTACAGAGTAACTGCAGGGTCTCTCACAGTCGGTGTCATTCTAATGTGGCTGACGCCATAAAACTAGTTTTCTTTATATCCCAAGTAGCTCTAGTTAAATTTAGAATATTTTATGATTTTTACAGAGTAGCTACAGGGTCTCTCGCAGTCGGTGTCACTCGATTGCAGCCTCATCTACAAGTTATTAATTAAAAACGCTGCATGCGCAAGCTGTCACAGGCAACTGCACTAGTATCGGCAACAGGATACAGGATGCCCTATCAAAGACAAACAGAAAAGCGAAGAGTGCAACTCACAAATACCCTGTAATAAAATTGCAGTCAACCGAAAATGAACAATTAGTTTATGGTTGTTAAGAAAATTAATAGCAAAAGACTTCGATGACTCAAATGTTTTTCAACCGTTGCATTAAACATTGAGCCCAAAGATACCCTGTAATTAGGCGTAAATAATGGGTGGTCGACCTAAGACACAGATAGCCTTAACTTTTTAACATTAAATGGGATAGAGGATGGGAATTTCTTTAACAAAGACTTCGATAAGTTTTGTGTGTCCTTAGAACGCCTTTTATGGGGTATGCCAGACTAATGCATAATGTCACAGGTGCAATTTTCACAATTTACAGGGTATATGGGCTAAATATTCCAAGTACATAATGTATGTATATGTACATATTTAATAATAATAATAATAATAATTATTATAATTATAATATTAAAAATAATATTTATTTGTTTGTCTTTCGTATCTTTTTACCATTTTTCGATCATACCCAATGTACTAAAGCTTCTGTTTACAGGGTGTACAGAGAGTTAAACCGGCCACAGGGCAAAGGTTGGCTAATTGTAAATGTCATATTCATAAATGCACACACACTGAGGACTATAAGTATATGTATGTATTTAAAAGAATAATGTGTAAAATTACGAGTTTTGCGCTTGCCACACGTGTCGTATGAGTAATGTTTAAATCGTCTCCTGCACTTGGTGGTAATGGTAACCTTATCATTATATATATATGAATATATATATAACAATAAATATATGTATAAATATATGATAGCTACACACACACACTCACATGGCAATCATGAAGCTCATTCGATCGTGCAATGAATAATTTCCGCTTTAATAAATTTTACAACACAAGATGCGATTTGCAAAATGATTTTAGCAGCAGCAAAAAAAATACACACACACACACCCACACACGTATTCACATAAATATGTATTTATGTATATGTAGAAGTATATATTTATTGATATTCATATATGTATGTTTTATTACCTGGGCAGACCAATGGAAAATTGAATAAAACGTTGTACAAATAATTTAAAATATTGCCTTTCATGTTGCGGTTCATTGCTTGGGTTGACAGGGTTGTGTCGTCACATCAAATGATTTGTTCGCTCAGCTGGAACTGGTTCTTTTGGATCTTATTCAAACATGCTTTGAGTAGGTGCAAAGGTCGATTCAACACATTTATTGCACTATCAAATGTCTCACAATAATTAAATGTCGTTTTTCGCGAAATATGGCAACTCTAAGAAAAACTGTCTTTAAAAATTCAAAATATTTTTTACAACTTAAAAAAGACGATCAACCTATTTTCTCTAGAAAAGTAATTATTTTCTATATTTTAAATAAATCTATGATAGTTCAAAGTATACAAATATCGTGTACTCAAAATCAGGAATCTTTAAAGGTCAAAATATTGATATTTTTGGCTTAAATCTTAAGGAAACAAATCGAAATCTAGTTCCAAAGTACTTTTTTACCCTAATTTTATCACCTGGAGTCGATTAAAAGACTAAAATAAAGATTAAAAATTTTTGAAAAATTTCAAAAAATTTAAAGGGGTTACTATGTAAAAATCTACAAATTTCAAAAAAAAATTATTTGTTTCAGAACCAAAAAATTTAAATGCCAAGTTAAAGTAGGGTTAATACTGTGAAAAATAAGACATTCCTCGTGGAAATCGGAGTAGCTTTGATAAAGTTGTGGAAGTTTAAAGTCCAAAGAGTCGACATTTCTCATATATAGATAACTTATTTTGTTAATCTGTAATATTATTTTTAGCTTTGTAACCTTTTCAAATTAAAAAAAATAAACTTTATCTGTTCGGTTTTGTTTCGGTATCGGTATCGATATCGGGTTTGTTTCCTTTTAAGTGATAATTAGAAACTCAACTTCGTTGAGCAGTCACAAAAGTTAGCTTGATAGAAAAGTTGAGCACAATATGTGAGTCTGTCTCTGTCTCTTGAACCGGTTCACCGACTGGCAGTTCGTGACTTTTCCACCTGCTAGTAAATAATAAGTTGACCATTTTTATTGCGTTTCCTTTTCACAAAAAAAGAAAATATCACAATGAAAATAGTTGGTCGCCATTTGGGCGCCATAATTTTGATGGTCTCCCTCGACTGGAGCTCAAGTTCAGTGCAAGTACAAGTAGCAAATGACACACACACATATCACATGCATAAGTTATGAACTTGGAAGGAGAGTGGACCAAAGGACCAAAGGAGCCAAGGAGCACGGGAAAAAGCACTCGGCACTTGGCTGGAGAGTTTTGAGCACGCGCCGCATTGCCAAATGCAAAACAGAAACAGAAGACCAGGAACCGAGACGGAGAGGGAGACGGAGAATGAACCCAAGCTAGGAGAAGTAACAGGAACAGAAACAGAAAAAGAGACAAAGACAAAGACAGAGACAGAGACAGAGACAGAGAGAGAGAAAGAGAAATGGAATCCCGCAACCGAAACCAAACCTTATGGCCATTATATATTCTGGGCAAGCATTGCGACACCTTGACACAGGAACTGCGAACTGCGAACTGCGAACTGAGCACAGAGCACTGAGGATTGCGGGGAGATGCCAAACAAACAGAATATAAAATATAATATTAAGGGTATTCCTGAAGCGGATAAAGTTACATTTCGTCTCAACTTTAAATATCATCGATCAGCTGCTCCATTCCAAAGGTGCAGTGTGGCCAGAAAAAAGTATGAAAAATCTGGTCACACTGAAAGTTTTCAATTAATCCACTCTGAGACAGATTTTGATTAGATTATAATTAAATTATATGTGTATGTGGTTTCGATTGCGGGGAGTTGCCAACAAAACAGCATATAAAATAAAATATATTTGGGGTACTCCTGAAGCGGGTAAAATTACATTTCGTTTCAATTTTGATTTTATCGATCAGCTGTTGCACACAAAGCGTGAAAAATCTGGTCCCCCTAAAACTCAGCTCAAAAATAATCATCTCTGAGACAGATTACGATAAGACCATATTTTGCTTTCGACAAAAAATTACTTGGCCACACCAGGAGTTGTATCATACTACAGATATCCCAGTCGGATATGGAAGCTAATTAAAAAAGCTAAGGGATGAAGGAAGCTGAAGCGCAAAAAAAGGTTAAAGAAGATTAAAGGAAGTTAATAATGTCTGGGTTGCAGCCTAAGCATTTAAAATAAATAGTAACATTTGAATTCTACTATTCTGCAAGAAAACTGTCATACCAAATCAAAATCTCAAAGTCAAATTGTAATCAGTGGTTCTGAAACTGAGTCTATTTCCGGAATACCTCTATTATTTCTTGGTCAACACAAAGAATCCAATCCCATTTTTTCCATTTTTCTCTTTTTCCCCCATTTTCCCCGTTTTAAACTCACTTGCAGTTTATTGTCTCCCTCACACGCTTTGTCTCTCTTGTGTTCATGTTGTGACTTTTGCTTCCATATAGGGAATATGTATTTTTGGACATTACTTTTGGCATTTGCACTTTAATTAAATTGTAAATATTTTCGTAGTGTCGTTGATGACCATCGACAATGCTGGGAAATTGAAATCAAATAAATTGCCGTACATGAATTTACATTTCATGGTCGGCTGCACAAGGAAACTCGACAGCAAATTCAATTTTCAATTGAGACATCGCCTCACTCCTTCTCTCTCTCTCTCTCTCTCTCTCACACTCACTCTATCTCTGTCTCTTTATTTAATGTCCATTTTAAATACAGTTCACAGCACACAAGGTAAAATAACACAACAAAACACACAACATGCCATTCTCCATTTTAAATGTATTCAGCAGTGCAAATTCAAAATATTCGAATAGTTAAATGAATTACGTTATCTTAATTAAAACTATATATTTCAATTCAAGCCGTGCAAGTGAGAGAAGGCAAAACAGAGAGAGAGAGAGAGAGAGAGTGAGAGAGAGAGAGCTGCAAATATGCAGTTCGTACATTAAAAGGCAGTAAACCATAAAGTTGTTTGCAACTTTTCTCCTTCAAATGTTTATTAGGTTTTTAATTTGAATTTTAAATTAAAAAAAAGATTATTTGTGCAGAAATTTAAACTGAACTTCTCTTTATTTATTTAGAAATAATTTAGAAATATTTCAAATACCTAATAAATATATCAAATGTATGAAGTTTATTTTAGAATTATTTCAAATATTTATCCATCCAAATATGGAATAATACAAATTTATAAATTTGCAGATATCAAATGTATGAAATTTAATTTGGAAATATTTTAAATATCTATATATCTAAATATGAAATTATTTGAAATTTATTTTAGATTTATTGCGATTATCTATTCATCCAAATATGAAATAATATGAAATTTAGCTTAGAAATATTTCAAATAGGATATTATAAATAATAGTAAATTGCGATATGCATACAATTTATTTTAGAAATATTTCAAATATCTATCCATCCAAATAAGAATTTAGAAATAATAATATATTTCATATATCTAATGTATGCAATTTATTTTGGAAATCTTTCAAATATCTATCCATCTAAATAATATCCATTAAATAATAATATATTATTATTTATTTAACAATAATTTTGAATATCTATCCATGCAAATAAAAAATTTTAAATAATAATATATTTCATATATCTAATGTATGAAATTTATATTAGAAATATTTAAAATATCTATTCATCCACATAAGAAATTAGAAATAATAATATATTTAATACATATATTCCATGTATGAAATTTATATTAAAAATATTTCGAATATTTATCCATCTAAATGTGAAATAATATTAAATTGCACATATCAAATGAATGACATTTTTTTTAAAAATTATCTCAAATATCCATCCAAATTAAACAATTAGTAACAAGACTCTAGTAAGACTTCAAGTTAATCAGCTGTTTATTTACGTTAAAAATTCATTTTCATTAAATCCACTTCAGACATTTGAATATAATTCCCCCCTCCAACAACCTTTCCTCCCCTCAAAATGCTGGGTAATTATCTTATCAACAGATTTTACAAGTCCCAGTCGTAAACTTAAGTCTGGCAGCTCAACTTAGGGGCTTAGTTTATTACAACCCCTCAAAAACAAAGACAACTTGAAAGAACTTTAAGGTACATATTATTTTCTATCTATCATAACATGAAGAACATTAATTAATTAAATTTTTCTGAAAGTTTTGCTTAATTATTAGTAGAAATATGTTTTTTGTTGCTTTTATTTGCTTGAATTCGCAGCATTATTTAAAATTTTGTCAGCACCAGGAGACAAAAATCTGCCTAATTTATAAGATTAATTCGCAAAGATCCTGTCTGTCATTATTTTTGTCACCCGACAACCGACAATTTTCCCCCTCTTCCCCTTTTTCCCAACTTTTTATTGTGCTGGCCCATAAAGCACGAATATGTTGAACCTTCTTTCTTCCATCTCTTTCGCACTCTTTTGCTTTTGTCTCACTCTATTCGTGTGTTTCTTTTGAGCACCTCGAGTCATTATCTCTGTTGTTGTTCCATTCGTTATATATATTTTAGCAGTCCTCGAACTGGGGAGAGAGAGAGAGAGAAAGAGAGAGAGAGAGGGCACAAGTTTTCCATTTCCATTTCCATTTCATCCCCGCAGCGCATAAATTAATAAAGTGTGTAATTACAAAGTTCATAAACTTCAGATACGCTCATCTGCAATACATGGCCGAGACAACACCAAAATAAAACAACAACAACAACAACAACACCAACAACAACACCAATAACAACACCAACAACATGCAGAGCTTGAAACTTGATTTACAGTTTTGGTGTCCCTTCAATTGGCGTAATACCCAGGCATTAATTATCCACAGGGCATGCTCGATTTGTCATCGATTTAGTCACCTCAATGTTAGGAATGTCAAGAAGTCCATCATGTCTAACTTGAACATAACTATATCTATATAACTATATAACTATATAACTATATAACTATATAACTATATAACTATATAACTATATAACTATATAACTATATAACTATATAACTATATAACTATATAACTATATAACTATATAACTATATAACTATATAACTATATAACTATATAACTATATAACTATATAACTATATAACTATATAACTATATAACTATATAACTATATAACTATATAACTATATAGCTATAGCTTTAAGTATATCTGTATGTTTTTCTTTACCATTCGCTGGATAATGTGTAGAGTATTTGAACTTCATCTAACTTAAGGCAGCTTAAACGCCATATACTTTTATACCCTGTTTCCTTTGAAAATGTGCAGAATAGGGTATAATGGCTCAGCAAAAAGTATGTAACAGGCAGAAGGAGGCGTGGCAGACCCCATGAAGTATATATCTTCTTGATCAACATCAATAGCCAAGTCGATTGAGCCAAGTCCGTCTTTCAGCCTGTCCGTCCGTCTGTTTGAACGTGTCGATTGCAGAGACTGTAAGAGCTAGAGACTTTAAACTTGGTATGTAGGTACCTGCGTACCTGGTGCAGATCCAAGTTTGTTTTTAAATTGAGCAGGCTTAAAAGTTAAAAAAATAAGATTACAGATTAACAAAATGAATTATCTTTATATGAGAAATGTCGACGCTTTGGACTTTAAACTAGCACAACTTTAGCAAAGCTCAGCCGATTTCCATGAGGAATGTCTTATTTTTCACAATATTAACCCTACTTTAACTTGGCATTTCAATTTTTTTAATCTGAAACAAATTTTTTTTTTTTGAAATTTGTAGATTTTTACATAGTAACCCCTTTACATTTTTTGAAACTTTTCAAAAATTTTAAATCTTTATTTGAGTCTTTTAATCGACTCCAGGTGATAAAATAAGGGTAAAAAAGTACTTTGGAACTAGATTTCCATTTTTTTCCTTAAGATTTAAGCCAAAACTGTCAAAATGTTGACCTTTAAAGATCCCTTATATTTAGTACACGATATTTGTATACTTTGAACTATCACAGACTTAAGTATAGAAAATAAATTCTTGTTACAAATTTTAAATTATATTAAGACAAAGCAAGAAAATGTTCCGCTATGTATTAATCAAGATGATGCATAAAAGGATTTACCTTATTTCTGGTAACATAAATAAATGATCTTTATATGAGAAATGTCGACTCTTTGGACTTTAAACTTCCACAACTTTATCAAAGCTCAGCCGATTTCCATGAGGAATGTTTTATTTTTCACAGTATTAACCCTACTTTAACTTGGCATTTCAATTTTTTTAATCTGAAACAAATTTTTTTTTTTTGAAATTTGTAGATTTTTACATAGTAACCCCTTTACATTTTTTGAAATTTTTCAAAAATTTTAAATCTTTATTTTAGTCTTTTAATCGACTCCAGGTGATAAAATTAGGGTAAAAAAGTACTTTGGAACTAGATTTCGATTTGTTTCCTTAAGATTTAAGCCAAAAATATCAATATTTTGACCTTTAAAGATTCCTGATTTTGAGTAAACGATATTTTTATACGCTGTGCCCATTGAAAATGGTCAAAAAGGGCATAAAATAAGTATTAAGTGATTGGGCATAGGGTATCCCACAGTCGAGTACACTCAGGGGCAGACGAGCAAAGCGAGCAGGGGGTCGGAGCGTCACCTGCTTTTTTCATGTTTGGTTTGGTAATTGTTGTTGTGCTTCTATTATTATTTCTACCATTGTTGTTGTTGTTGTTGTTGCTTTGGCACTCAATTATTTCATTGGGGCCGTCGCGGCGTTCGGCGTTCAACATTCACCTTGTGGCCCAAGGTGCAAATTGCCGTTGCCATTGTGCATATTTGATGAGCTAATTAACGGGCGCATTTTGGCCAACGGCAACTAACTGTTTAGCTGCTTCAACCGGGTCTAAAAACGGCACTGAGCCTGAAACTGTAATTAGAAGCTGTAATTTGAAACTGAAACTCAACTCAAAATAAGTGAAAAGTCTTTCATTTTTTTTGGAATGAATTTTGCATTTAATATTATTGTTATCAAATTTAATTGTATTGTTGTTGTTGTTGTTGCTTGTTGTTGTTGCTTGTTGTTGTTTGTTGTTCGTTGCCACAAAGTTGGCAACATTGAGCCCACGTTTGTTGTGGTTTTGGCCACATTTTATTTGACATGAACTTTTTAAGGCGAAAAGCGGCGATTTAAATATTTCACATTGCACACACGTGTATCGCTCTCTTTATCTTTCTACATATCGCTGTCTCTGTCTGTGTGTCAATAATCACTAATTAAGCAGCCACACAAGAAGTGTGTGAGGGAGATGGAGGATGAGGGATATAAAGAGTGGCGCTAAAGAGTCGAAGAAGAATTATCCAACACTGACATGACTTTGCTTTGTGCGCGTGTCACCGCCCCCCACACCCCTCACACACCCACCCCCTCCCTTTTCCCACCCCCTCTGTCATCGCTGCGTGCATGTTAAACATTTCCGTTTTCCGCTACAAAAGTTTCGGCTTGGCTTTTGTTTAATGCACCCCGCACGCATCAACTGCCAACACGATCAAAGTCGCTCAGTTTTCACACTCAACATGCGCAACTTTTATAAAATGATTTATTTAATACAGTCAAGATTCCATAACTCGAACGTCTATAGCTCGATTTTTGTTTATTACAAACTAAATAGAGTGGCAATGAAATTTATAAACTTAAAAAAAAAGGATTTCATAAGTTGAATCTCCATAGTTGAATTTTTTCTTTGGATAATGTTGATGCGAGTTATTGAAGTTCGACTGTAATTCCTTTATTTGCATTCAAATATTATTAATCATTCTCAGGGACTAAAACCTGAGCGGAACCGGAGCCAGTAATCAAACTTGACCCTTTTGGAATCGGAGCCGAAATTAATTTTTTATAAAGTTTAGGTAAACTTTTCTAAAAAATGTATGTTGTATTCTGTGACATTAAATTAAAAAAAAAATACTTAAGAATAAAGTTAGGCTTATCTCGATAAAAAAAACATATATACATACAGTTATGTATATTTCTAATAAAATATATTTGTTTTTTTTTATAATTGAAGCTTATTTTAGATGCTACTTATACCGGAACCGAAACAGTTGTTATGGGACTTTTCGGATCCGGAACCAATATTTGGTTTTCAATGAATCAATGAAAAAAAAAGCCAATAAATATTTGAATAAAATATCAATAATAAATAAACAATAAGAATAGAACTCGCTCTTGTTTTTTTTAAGATAACTCATTTAGAGTTGTATGTTGTACATGATCCTGAATTCTTTTTTACATCTAGACCAAATTTGTTTAAAACTGAGTAGTCGAAAATTAATATGAAACACTTTGAAGTTACTAAAGTTCTTTTATTGTCTATTTGATAAACTCTTTTAAATTCAGAGCAGTTTTGATTCGGTACAGTGCGATATATCGCATATATAGCTGTCATAGGAACAATCAGTTCAAAACTGAGTACAGCAAGGGTATCAAGTCTTCGGCTTGACGACTGTAAATTATTTCACTCTCTTTTTATTTTGTTTTTTCACTTTGTTGTAGTTGTTGTTCGCCTTGATTGTTGTTGTTGTTTTGGCTTTTGGCAGAGCCGCTCAGCGAAACATCGTAAATTTGTATAATTTGAGGTTTTTTTGGCCAAACAACAACGATAACAACGCACAGCCGGAAAGAGGAAGACGAAGAAGAAGAAGTAGGAGATGAAAGGAGTGGGGGGGAATAACGCTCTTCTCCCCCACCCCCTATCCTTTCCTTTCCCTTTCCTTTTACTCCCTTGCACTTCACATTGTTTTGTGCAAATATGTAATTTAAATTAATTTTTGTTTTTTAAGCTTTTCATAGACGACGCCTGTTAATAAAATGTTGCTGCCACACCACATGCCACACCTCACAGTCCCCCAACTCCTCCCCCACCCCCAATCCCCTGTCGACGGCTGTGCCAAACTTTCTTCATATAAAGTTTTTGGCAAAGTAAGCAGAGCAGCTGAAAGGCATTTGCCTATTTGCCGGCTGGGCAGGGGAAAAGTGGAAAGAAATAAGAAGGCGGGTAGAAGAGAGGGGGTTGGGGTTGGGGGAGCTGTCTATGATTTGTTTGCTGCAGCTGGGCGTGGCCAGCGAGAGAGAGAGAGAGGGAGAGAGAGCGAGAAAGTCGGAGCAATTGTATAATTTTCATAAATTACGCGCCATTAATTTCTGACGCCAACCCCCCACCCTCTCACACACACACTGCCACGCCCACTGTCAAGCTAATGCAAACACTTGAGCGCTGACTAAGAACAGATATTAAGCGGGGGAGGAGAAGGGGGAAGAGAAAGGGACTAACTGCAGTCAGCGACCGCATATTATTAATAAGCAGATACATTTATCTGCTCGGCTTAACTGCAGCGACGTCAGCGTCGACGTCGGCGTTGACTGAGGCAGCGACAGCGACAGCGACGTTTATTATAGGGATGGGTATCGATATTTATTAGTAGCGCACTTATTTATAAGGATATCCTGCTAGCACTAGGGAATAAATGAAATAAATAAATAAAGAAATAAATAAATAATGAATAAATAAATAAATAAATAAATAATAAATAAATAAGTAAATAAATAAATAAATAAATAAATAAATAAATAAATAAATAAATAAATAAATAAATAAATAAATAAATAAATAAATAAATAAATAAATAAATAAATAAATAAATAAATAATGAATAAATAAATAAATAAATAAATAAATAAATAAATAAATAAGTAAATAAATAAATAAATAAATAAATAAATAAACAAATAAATAAATAATGAATAAATAAATAAATAAATAAATAAATAAATGATAAATAAATAAATAAATGAGTAAATAAATAAATAAATAAATAAACAAATAAATAAATAAATAAAGAAATAAATAAATAAGTAAATAAATAAATAAGTAAATAAATAAAGAATACAGAATAAAAGAAAAATTAGGAAATAAAGCAGTAAATAAATTGCTAAATAACTAAACAAATAAAGAAATAAATTAATAAATAAATTTATTAATTAATTCATTAATAAAAAATTACATTATAATTAGCAATTCAAATAATAGATCGATATGTTCAAAAATAAAAAGTTTAACCCAAAACTAATCTAAATTTTGCCAAAAGATCAATATTAATCGTAAAATTTGTCTAAAAATGAAAAGATTAGCTTTAAGAAAAGAAGAATATTGGCATATTTTTCGATCTCTCAAAGTTACTACAATGAATTAATTTAAAATATTCAATAATCATATTGACAATCCCAGGGGACTGGAGAATGGGATTTTAAATAAGCCAAAAATATAAAACTAATTATATATCTAAATCTTAAACAACCTTATTTTCTGATTTTCTTATAAGTTTCGAGTTTGAAAGAAATGAACTCAAAGTCGATTTAACTAAATATCGATATGCCATCTCTAGTTGGCAGTGCAATCAACATTATAAATTACATATTAAGCATCCAAGAACGTGGACAACAAGGACACGCAGCTGGCAGCTGGCAGTCAGACTACCCCCTACCACCCCCCGCCCCCCGCTCCACACCACCCTCATCACCCACCTTTCATCCTTTTCCCACCCTTATCAGCAGTTGCTTTCCACCCTCTTCATCGTTTTGGCCATTATCAACGTCATTTGCAACACTTAAACTTTTGCATTAATGCAGCTCCAGCTCGAGTTGCTCCCGTGACCAACCACTGAATCAACTGGCCAACCACTCCACCACCCCTGACCACCCCCTCAACAGCCTCACTCCCCTCACCCCCCTCACTCCCTAAGCATGCGCCATCCGTTTAATTTCGCTCATTCATTTCGGGCTTTTTATGTTGGCCAAGGACATGATGAGCGGCATTATGGCCAGGACGAGCTGGATGCGTTGTCTGCACTTCATGCCAAAAGGGGAGGATAGGGCAAATGGGGGTGAGTGGAGGGAGGGGCGTGTTGAGCACAGCAGCTGCTCTGAAGATTACTGCAGCATTCGGTTCAAGTATTTGCAGTGTAAATTTCAGCGCAAAATACAACAACAAAATAAAGAAAACAGAATTATTTAATCGGGCATGAATCGGTTATGCACTTATGCTTACGAACCAGTTATGAAACAGTTTATTTATTACACTTATTTTAAAAATTTCCAATCATCAGCACATTTTATAGGAATTCCTACTTGATGTGTGAAAATCTTCAGTGTATTAAAGTAATTTATTTTTAATTTTTTAACCGATTCATGTGCTTTAAATATGCTTCTATTTATAAATCATTTAAATTGATTAATATGCCAGTTAAATCACATTTTCAAGTGGCCTTAAAATATTAAGTTCATTTCAAAATTATTAAAAAAAAAAACAAAATTAATAATAATTTAAAATAGAATCAGAGCCCGAATTGAAATCTTACTTTTTTGTTTGAACTGTCAAATCAAAGCTTCTCAAAAATGTTTGAGATTTTGTTCGGTTCCTATACTTAAGATTTTCTCTTTTTCAGTCTTTCAGTCGTGTCGTAATAAATAAATAAACAAATAAATAAAAAACAAATAAACAACGAAATTTAGTAGGCTCGATCTAAACAACGATCGAAACATTCGAAAATATACACTACAAATTCGCTTAACATTCGCTTAACATTCGCCTAACATTCGCTTAACATTTATTGCTGATACATTTGTGGAAAAGTTGAAGTGATGTCCAAATTGGCAACGAAAGAGTTCGCTGTCAGTCGATGTAACGGAATTGGCAGTGTGTGTGTGTGTGTGTGTGTGTGTGTGTGTGTGTGTGTGTATGCGTGAGTTCGTGTCGAGGTCGACTCAATTACGTTGACAGTTCAAAAGAAGAAGATGACAACGCTGCTTTCGGTGTAAACAGAAATTTAAATGCGTCAGCAAATGGAATACAAAGGCCAACAGAAAGGTGGGAGGTGCTGAGGGGTGGATGGGTTTGATGGTCTGGGGTCAGAGGTCAGAGGTCAGTGGGGTGACAGTGCAGTTACAGTTTCATAGAAGTGTGTAATAAGTCAATGAACTATGGATCATCTGACAAAAGTTGGTGGCATAAATGTAATTTTTAAATTGTTTCATTGACCATTTGATATGGCTAAAAATTTTAATATGGCTAAATTATGAATTGTGTTAGGTAATTTATATAGGAGGTAGAAAATAAATAATAAATAAATTTGTAATTTTAAGTTATTTATGCCAATAAATTTACTTTCTTGCAAAGCTAAACCTAAAAAAATAGAAATAATTTGAATACAAAAAACGATTGAAACTTTTGTCTTTCTTTTTTCGATTCTGTGAATAATTTTATAAATTCTCTTTGAGTTGTTTAGCATGTGTAATTCAAATTTAAGTATAAGATGTTTCAGCTTTACAGATTTTTGCCAGCTACTTTTCATAAATGAGCCATAGTGCAATTGGCAGAATTAAACAAGTGGCGATGTGACCGACTGACTGATGACAACAACAACAACAACAACAGGAACAACAAATGTTGCCAAACAACAAAAATGACAAAATAAATTAAATTGACTTGGCTTTGTTGTGTGCGTGTGTGTGCGTGTGTGCGTGTGTGTGTGTGTGTGTGTATTTTCACTGCGCTTTTCCCATAGTTTTCCTGCTGCACGCACAAAACATGTGGCAGCAATGAAATGAGACAATTGAGGCACGCACCAAAGCAAAAGTGGAACGTCAAATGTCAGAGAGAAGAGAGAAGAGAGAGAGAAGTGTGAGAAGTGAGAGAGACGGAATGACTGGAACTGAGCTGAACTGAAGCGTCAGCGGGTCACGTACTGCCAACTGTCGAGTTGTCAGTGGCAGAGGGAACTCAACTCAACTCAACTTAACTCAACTAAACTTAACCCCAACTTCAACTTCTTCAGCTTCTGCTTCAACTCATTCGAGGCTCGACTAACTGTCTGACTAACTAAAAGCCAAGCCAAACTAAATTAAAAAAGGCAGCAACAAAAGAAAAGAACAAAAAAGAACAGAAACGAAACGAAAACGAAAAAGTAAAAGTCAAAGAAAAAATACCCAAATGAATAGTGAGTGAATACTGTGAATACTGTGAATACTGTGAATACAACCAACAAGCGAACGAAGTAAACCAAAGTCGAATGCCAAAACCATTTCTCCTTTCGCCTTTCACCCCCCTTCAAAGCCAAACTCAACTCAAGAGAACTCGTGTTTGTTGCCACACATTACGGCACTTTCTTCATCTTTCTTCCTTTCGCACAGGCAGCAAACGCCACACAAATCGCACAGTACATTCAATATGCATATTAATAACAAGTTTTTCATTGATTTTTGTACGAATTCATACAAATTATGCCTTAAGTCCAAGTCTATTTTATGTGCAAAATTAGAGCCTTCTAGCTCTTGCCGTTTTGGGCACCAGTGAATTGAACAGTCAGTGAATCAGATTTATTGTTAATTTAATTATTTATTCTTTTTTTTTATCTTTTTACAGTTTTTTCATTATTTATTCATTATTCATTTATTTATATTAACTTATTTTTTTTAAACTCATTTATTCCATTTGTTTTTAACAAAGCTCTTTTTATATTTCAAATTTATTTCATTTATTTGTCTCGGAATTCTTGATTTTATGTTTATCTTAAATTTTTTTATTATTTAATTTGTGTCACTTGGCTTCTTATGATTTGTGAAATTGGGCACCTCTTAAGGTTTGGTTTTACAAACTTTTATTTTACATTTAATTTTTAATTATTTAACAACACTTGTTATCTTCAGGAGGAAGTTTAAATATTTTATACTTTTTTTTTTAAATTTGTTATTCAGTCAATCTAATTTAATTCAGACATCTACATACATACTTATATGATCCCAAAATACCCAAAAATTCCTTTTATTAAAAGAAAATGTTTTAACATGAGATTTAACAGACAAGGTAGAATTTTATATATCTAAACATCTATAACAAAAAATGATTTCTTCAAGAGTTAGTTTTTACTATATTATTTATTAATTTGTTATTTAGTCAATATAATTTAGTCATATAAATACACACTATGTATATGATCCCATAATGCCCAAAAACTCTTTTTTATTAAAATAAAATGTTTGAACAACACAGAATTTTATATATTTTAATTGCAATTATTTGGTAGCCACACCAAAATCAGTTCACAAAGCGTTAAGTTTCATATCGTTAATGACACACTTGTCGCCTGCGCCGAGGAACTTGTTGTCGCTGTGTCTGTATGAGTAGTCACCATATGTGTGTGTGTGTGTGTGTGTGCGTTTGAGTATTTGTGGTTGCTTTTCCGTTACTTTACATTGACTTCCGCAGCAGTTGGCGCCGTGTGCCGAAACTCGCCTCTTTATTCGCGCTGCTTTCCATGCAGACGCTCCATCTGCCATTCATCCCCTTCCCCTTCCCCTTCCCCGCACCCTCCTTTTAGCCACCATCTTATACCCCCCCCCCATCTACAGTATTCCCTGTTTGGAACGTATTGAAACTTGATCTGTTGTTAGCTACAGACTCTACTGTTGTTGTTGCTGTTGTTGTTGCTATTGTCACTGCATGTACTGAGGTAGAGAGAGAGAGAGGTAGAGAGAGAGAGAGAGGGAGATAGCTTGTTTCATCAGTTCCATTCAAGTTTCTTATTTTTGCCTGCTGACAACTGACATCGAGTAGCTTCATGTGTTTGTTGTTGTTGTTCTTGGTTGTCGCTGTTGTTGTCGCTGTTGTTGTCGCTGTTGTTGTCGCTGTTGTTGTTGTTGTTCTTGTATTTGCTGTACTTATTGTCACATGACAAAAGCTGACGTGTCATCATTATCTATTGTTTTGTGCCCTTCTGTTGTTGTTGCTGTTGTTGTTGTTGCTGCTGTTGCTGCCACGTCAGCAACAAAGTTGCTGCAACATTTTTGCAAGCAATTGAATACAATTGTTGTTGCTTTCGTTGTTGTTGTTGTTGCTGTTGCTGTTGCTGTTGTTGACACGGTTTTGCCTTTGGCCGCCTGTCTGCCAACCAAATATCGTGCGCCGCACAACGCTGCGTATACGTAATCAGTCGTACCGAACTTAAACATGTACAAAACAAAACCAGACAAGCTAAATGAATGGAAAAATCCAAAAAACAAAAAATAAATGAGTCAAATAATAAAAAAAACTAAGGACATGGACGTAATATGATGTGCAGGTCTGCAAAAATTAATTTTAAGATAACAGAATTTATATTACAACTTTTAGGATTAAAATGAAAAAAAAAAAATACTAGCTGATAGGAAATTAATTCTATTTTTTTATAAAATGTTCAAGCAAACAACACATCTTACAATCGAAACAAATTAAATATTATTGTAAATTGACTCGCATTATTTGGCTGTTGGTAGTTTCTTCTACCTAAAATTTTCTATTGTTGCAAAGTAGAAAATGGCGTAGGAGAACTTTCCAAAATGGTTGTCCCGCCAAGTTAAAAAGCGAAAATCTAATTTGCTACTTGAAATATGCAAATACGGCGCAAGTGTTTTCATTGTTGTTGTTGTTGCTGAACGTTGTTGTTGTTGCTGTCGTTGAAAGTTGTTGTTGTTGTTGAAAGTTGTTTGTCGATTGTTGGCTGTTGGCCAAGAGCAGCAAAAAGTTTTCACTCGATTTTTGTTTGCGCTTGGTTTTTTAATTTTAATTTCATAACGCATAAAATTTATGATTGCACAAACACAAGCACACACATACACTGAGAAAAATGTCAAGGCATCCTTACTTAAACAGGTTGCATTTGAAGATCTATCAACAAACTCAAAGCAATATTTTACAAAAATATATATATGTGCGTAAAAATAAAATATAATAATATAATGTAAAATACAATAATCAAAAAAGATTTAATACGTATGTAAATGAAACTAAAAGCTCAAAGACTGAACCATAGATTAATAAATTTGAATAGCATTAAGATCGAGTTGTTTAAAGTTTAGCACCAAAGTAAATTGCGAGTAGTGAATTAATTTATAAAGAAATCCTTGCAGCGCTGTGATGTAAGATAATAAAGTTTAATTCAAATGAAAATTAAGTGTATTCCGACTAGGTTTGGTTAAAATCGAACTATTATATCATATAACTGCCAGTCGGAGTTTAAGATTAAGCATCGTTTTATGGTTTCAATTTAATATTAATTTTAATTTAATTATATTTATTATTATTTATTTATTATATTTACTGCCAGTCGGAGTTTAAGATTAAGCATCGTTTTATTTAAGAATAATAATACACAATATGGTTTCAATTTAATAGTAATTTTAATTTAATTATATTGTTTATTATTGAATTATTTTTCATTTTTATTTATTTATAATTTAAATTTATTCATTTAACTTTTATTGTTATTGTTGTTACAAATTTTGATGTTAAACCTTGATTTAGCTTATGTCGGCTGATAAATAAATAAACAAATAGACATAGGATGACATATTTCTCTCAGTGCACACACACTCACAACTAATTTCATTGGTGTTTTTGGTCAATGGCAAAGTTCAAATTGCCACAGCAACCAAAAATCATTTCCGCTTGTCTGCAGCAGTGTCTGCCATTTTGTGTGTGTGTGTGTGTGTGTGTGTGTGTGTGTGTTGGTGTAGGTGAGACTTTGGAGAGTGGCCTTTACACTTGAAAATGTTTTCATTCAATTTGATGCATGTCATTTGCAGCTGGTGGCAAGTAAACCGACTAAACGATATTACCTGCTGACAGCAACAATAACAGCAACAACAGCAACAACATACAATAACAAACACTTGACTAACAACAACAAGAAACTACTTGGCCAACAATGAGAGCAACAAAGCCGTTGACAACTTTTCAGTTGACGCATCATTTTCCAACTTCATTTCCAGCTAATGCGGCAGCTGTTGCTGTTGCCAGTTGCAATTGTTGTTGTTGCTGCTGTTGCCAGTTGCAATGGTTGTTGTTGCTGCTGTTGCCAGCTGCATTTGTTGATGAGCTTTATTATAATTTAAAGACATGCTCCAATGGCAAACTCTTGGCTCTTTTCCCACACTGAACGGAAAATAAACTACTTACAAACTTCAATCAAAAATGGCCAATGTCATAAGTTCAAAGATCCTGAAAATTCTTGATCCAAGTGCGCAATTCGAAATTTAAGAGCGTTTTGAATAAGTCAAACACATTGCAGGATTGTTTTAAGAATTTCGTAAGCTCGATCAAATCCAATATTTGGATTAATCTACTTAACTAATAATATGACATTAGTTTAAGAACGCCTAGTTCTTCAATTAAGAACTGTTGCGCTCAAAATAAGATCTAAACACATAGAACATATATATATGTATATATATACATATTTTGGTTGTGCATTTGAATTTCTTAGTATTAAATGTTCTTGAAACAAGTAATTTGAACATTATGAAATCCCTCATGCTAACCTAGTAAAATTATCAAAATCATTGGCAACTAATTGAAGACTGACGACAGAAATTGTTTTTTTTTAAATCAAGACTTCATTTCTCATTGCTCTTCATAGCACAAAAACAAAAGAGCAGTTGGGAATTTTAAAAAAATTTAACATATATTTTTTTGACCTGGGAATTTTGCTCTTATTTTTTAATGCTTAACAATAATTCATGACCTCAAGTACAATTTGCTTGTAAAGTCAACAACAACTTAGACGAAAAACTCTTTAAAAAACTCTGTAACTAAACGGGATTAATTTTCGAATATTTTTTTTTGCAGTGTGAATCGCTTCTGCATTTTTCTGAGTGCATTTTCTCCCACTGCTTGCGAAGCTTCGAGTTGAACGCCTCGTTGTCATTGTCATTGTCATTGTCTCTCTTTCTTTCTCTCTCTCTCTCTCTCTCTCTCTCTCTCTCTCTCTCTCTCTGTCTCTGTCTCTGTCTCTGTCTCTTTGTGTTCGTGTGTCATTCTCTCCAGCTGACAGCGACAACAACAAAACAATTACAACAACTAAGACTAGACAACAATTTTCACTGCGCATTTATTTGTTTTATGTCAGTTTCGGTTACGTAAGTAAATTAATTAATTTTCAATTGCTTTAAATAAACAAACAACTCGGCAAATACAACAACAACAACAACAACAACAAGAACTGCAACAATTCCCACAGCAAACAAACTAAAGTTGGAATCTGAATTGGCATTGGAATTTGAATTCTCGGTGCTTCTTAACTCTGGAAAATAGTATCTTGTATCTAGTATCTTGTATCTTGTATCTCGTAATGTGGTTAAACCAGGCAAACCAAGTGCAATATGAGAACCACAGACAAAATAACCACATATCGCGCTAAATTCACCAAAAAGCGCCAATTAAGTGTAATTAAAACTGATTTAGTAGCAAATTATAAACCACAAGATGAGTGTGAGAAATAAACGTAAGAAGTAAACTCGAATTAAATTCAATTCGTAATTAAATTAAGACTTTCACAACAATTACGTATGGTAAAACATTGAATTAAAATGAGCTTAAATCCTGAACAATCTTTCAAAAGAATTAATTAATTATAAAAAAAAAAAAAACAATTTAAAGTTAACTTGACTATAATTTAATTTTTTTACTGATAATTTCTAGGCCACGAATCCAATTTATGTAATTTTTGTTTCGGATGCATAAGATCACATTTATCTAAATAAATCAATAACCTTATTAATTTATAAAACATTAAAATTTTTCATTGGGAAGATTGATTTTCAATCGACAGTTCCTATTGAAGCTATATGATAAATTTACGTAGTAGTTCGATTTGAGACAAATTTGAGTGGGACATAAATTTCGCAAATAATTAGAATATACAATTTTTTTTTAAGTAATCACAAAAAAGAAAAAAAAAATAAAAAAAAATAAATAACAATCTTATGAAATGTATATTTAGCAAAATTGACTTATAAAGAAATGTTTGAAAAATGTTGTAACAATTATGGTATTTTTGTGTTATGTTGAACACAGATTCAAAAAGATTTTCCAAAGCAATCATACTTGGTTTTAACACCAAACAAGAAAAGAAAATATATTTATTTTTTTTTTTTTTGGACTCGATTATTTATATATTTTTGATAGATTCGAGTCTGCGGTAAACATGTCACCACATAACTTAAAACTACCATAAATTTTAAATTTTTAAAATATATCTTTATAACTTAGTTATCATAGAAATACATTTCATGAAAATGATGTCCAGAAAAGGGAATTTTAAAAGCTCATAAGCATAATAAGATACAAAAGATGGACAGCAAGCAGTTGAAATGAAATACAACAGAATCTTTTAACATTAATTAAGTGATCAAATCATTTCAGTTGCCAGAATTGGAAAATATTCACAAATACTCGTAATATATGCCAAAAAAAGAAATAAAATAATAATATTATTTATTGACAAAGGCTGACAGCATTTTTGGCATCAAACTGCCTAGATTGAGTTGAAATGGAAAACGGAAATTCATCACGAATAGAATGTGAGAAATGTTTTGTATTCTATTGTGTCGACAAGTATTTTAGGCCGTACACATTTATGGCTTCATTTAGTGCAACTCTTGCCAAAATGTTGGCCAAGAATTCCACAGATTTAAAGGTCGAGTCAACGTCTTGTGTTGCTTTTGTTCCATCGACGTTTTGTCAAATTCGAGAGCGCCAAAATGTTTGTGTTTAATTAGCAAATCAAGCGAAAATACTTGAGAATGCCAATGCTCTTAACTGTTTTACATTTGGGGCCAAAAACGGTGTGTGTTTCTCTTTGGCGTGGCAAAAGCTTTAGCCAAATTCAAATTCACCACGAAATTGAGTAAATGTTGTGCAACTGCGCAAGCTCAAAGAATTGCCGAGAACTTTTCGCTCTCTCTCTCTCGCTGTCTCGCTGTCTCGCTGTCTCTCACTTTTTGTAACCAGTTCTCTCTGTGTCTGTCTCTGGGTTTGTCCTCTGACTCCTTAGCTCCCTCCATCTGTTCATATGCTTTTCAGCGTCTGTTTAGTTTCCTTTGACTTTGCCCCAAAACGCATCCGTTGTGCATTCAAATGGCGGCGGCAAAGACGCAGCTTTGCCACAAACAGCGGCGACTTCTCCTTTGCCACTGGCAGTCACCACCGGCAGTCACCACCGGCGGAGCAAGTGGGTCAGTGGGGCAGCAATCAGGCAACAACAACAACAACAACAAAAGCAAAACAGTCAGCAGGCAGCGATTTCGCGACTTGCAACCTGCAACTTGCAACAAAACTTCCGCTGACGTCACAATGGCACAAAATTCCATTACATTACATTTTTTTTTTTTTATTAAATGTTTTTCTCAAACACAAAATTCCTTTCATTTAAATTTTTTTTTTTTTTTAAGTTTTTACTCAAACTTTTGATGTCACTCAATGATTTGATTGGGTTTCTTTTTTAGCGTATTTTCCGCAACTTGCAACTTGCAACAAAACTTTATTTTTTTTTATGTTTTTCCCAAACACAAAATTCCATTCCATTGCATTTCATTTTTAATTTTATTTTTTTTTATTTATTTTTTTTTTTAATGTTTTCCCAAACTTTTAATAAGTCACTCAATGATCTTATTGGGTTTTTTTTCAGCATATTTTCCGACTACAACTATTGTTGTTTTGCGAAGCAAATGAGAGAAGCTAAAATGAAATAAGAGAAGTTACTCAGAGCAGCAAGTGGAAAAAGGCGACAAACATTAAGAAATATGTCAAAAATGGGAATTAAGAAAAGACCCTAGAGAAGTTAGAGAAAATTAAGATAAAAAAAGGAAAGGCCATAGAGAAGTTAGAGAAAATTAAGATAAAAAAGAAAAGGCCATAGAGAAGTTAGAGAAAATTAAGATAAAAAAAGAAAAGGCCATAGAGAAGTTAGAGAAAATTAAGATAAAAAGAGAAGGCCATAGAGAAGTTAGAGAAAATTAAGATAAAAAAAGAAAAGGCCATAGAGAAGTTAGAGAAAATTAAGATAAAATAGAAAACACTCTAGAGAAGTTAGAGAAAATTAAGATAAAAAAAAGAAAAGGCCATAGAGAAGTTAGAGAAAATTAAGATAAAAAGAAAACACTCTAGCGAAGTTAGAGAAAATTAAGATAAAAAAAGAAAAGGCCATAGAGAAGTTAGAGAAAATTCGACCATGAGTCGAAGTCTTCATAATTCGAACTTTTTCTTTAGATAATGATGTTTCGATTTAGGGAAGTTGGACTGTATTATTATTATTCATTTGTATAACTGACAACGAGTCTTCAAGGCGAGTTAACACTGTCCTCTGGTCATGGCTTTATTGTTGTGGGAAGACGATTTGCCACGCCCCTGAAGAGCAGCCCACCGACGTGTTGGTAGTATTTTTGTTCTTGTTGTTTTTGTTGTTGTTGTTGTTGTTGTTTTGTTATTGTTGTTGCTGTTGCTGTTGTTGTTTCTTAGCTGACGCGACCGACGGCGTCGCTGCTAGAAAAGTTTTATCGCGGCGTCTCCAAATGTTTTTCTTATTGTTATACCCTGTATTCAAGCACACGGAATGGGTGTATCTATGCGTATATATTTTCAGTCAAAAACAATTACAAATTTTTGCTAACGATTCTTTCGAAAAATAAAAAATCATTTGTATCTTAGTAAAATATTTGAAATATCTCCGAGTGTCGTTGGGGTACACAATAAGTCCGATAGTTGCCCGATACAGATAACGATATCAATAACGTAAAAAGAAATATATTTTTATTTATTTCTGGCCTAAATTATGACTATATTTGGAATTTTCTAGGCACCAAAAATTAAATTAAATTCATGATAATTTAACTAAGAAAGGGATTAATTATACGAGCTCTAGATTGTAATTTTTATTCCGTAGTTAAAGTTATAGTTGCCCGATAACGATAACAATGTCAATAACGTAAAAAAGTCAATACTTATATAAAAGTATATTTATAATTTATTTCGTTAAAAAATGACATTATTTGGAATTTTCTAGGCCCCAAAAATTTAATTAAATTCATGCGAATTCAACTAGATTGTATTTTTTTTCCCCGTAGTTATGGTTATAGTTGCCCGATAACGATATCAATAACGCTAAAAAGTCAATGCTTACATAGAATAATGTATATTTGAATTTATTTGGAATTTTCTGGGCACCAAAAATTAAATTTAATTCATGAAAATGCAACTAAAAAGGGATTTATTATACTTTATATTTTATTATATTATTTTTTAAATTATTTTCTAGGCCCCAAAAATTCAATTAAGTTCATGAGAAGATTGTATTTGTTTCCCGTAGTTATAGTTGCCCGATAACGATAACGATAACGATATCAATAACGTTAAAAAGTCAATGCTTATATATTCAGTTAAAAAAGGGATTTATTATACGAGCACTAGATTATATTGCTTTTCCCGAAAACAAGGAATACGGAAGGCGGCTTAGGTCCGGCTTACCAAAATCTTCTGAGCGTGACAAAATTCGGTGTTTCTTTTCATTACGATGGGATGGATTTCTTTCCTGTTGGGATCTCGCTGTATATTTAATTGCAATTCAAGCAGCTGTGTCAGCTGATACACACACACACACACGTACACACGCACACGCACGCACACGCCATCTAGGCGTCTTTGCGCTGTTGTTGTTGTGACTGCAGTCAACACACGCACACACACACGCACATGAAAACTAAGGCGCTGCTGCGCTGCTGTTGCTGTTGTTGCTATTTTTGTTGCTGCCCTTTTCGTGTTGTTCTTGTCGTTGTTGTTGGAGATCTTTTTTATGGGTTTTCTTTTCTGTTGCTTTGTTTTGTTGTTCGCCGTATTAAAAGCACATTAACTCGCTAGCTGCCGCCACAGAAAAAAGTGCCGCTTCAAGTGTTGCCAACTGATCTGCGCTCTGATGCAGCCGAAGGTGTTGCCAACTGATCATTTTGTCACTGTATTGGTCGCTTAACAGATCTATGTTAACTTAACAGAACTTGCCAGCTGATCTGCTTCCTGATGCTGCCGAAGGTGTTGCCAACTGATCATTTTGGCACGCCAGGTCTGCTTAGGTGGCTTAACAGACCTATGTTAACTTAACAGGAGTGCTGTAGTTAAATCGATCATATCGATATTTCGATTATATCGATACTAAATAAAAATATCGGGCTGTATTGGTCGCCTAACAGACCTATGTTAACTTAACAGAAGAGCTGTAGTTAAATCGATCGTATCGATATTTAATACTAAGTAAAACAAAATACTTCAAAAATACTTCAGAATTATAATTATTACCAACTAAAAAGGGTTTTACATTCTTAAAAAACCAAAAATTGTGAGTTGGGCAGAATGCTGCCTTATCATTTAATTAAAATTACGAACTATTTAATATTATTGATCTTTATTCGAATATCCATAGGCAATAATGAGCAAGACCGAAGCTTTTTCATTGAGTCTTTTAATAATAATTCAAAAATGCATATAGTAAATTTAGTCTTTCATAAGAGTTATTGAATAAAAATGTCAAGTTGCTATTTTCAATTGCATGTATTACAGGGTATCTGCCCTAGCAGCAGGCACACCAAAGTCTCTTGCGTTTTTTTATTATATGTATACATATATTTCTTTTTTTATTTAGTTTTCTTTTATGATTTAGTTGCACAAAATGCGGTGCAAAATGTTGAGCGATAAACTTTTTTGTAGCCAGTTTGTTGTTGTTGTTGTTTGGTGTCTTGTGATGTTGCTGTTGTTGCTGTTGTTGTCGTCGCCGACGTTAGCGTTGTTTTTATTGTTGATGGCATAATAAGAGTGCAGATTTTGTTGTTGTTGTTGTACATTTTTTTTTATATTTGTATTATTATTAAATTGAAGTTGCGCGCAGTTTTAAGCGCCGCCAGAAGCAGCAACAGCAGCAACAACAGCAACAGCAGCAACATCATCAGCAGCAACATCAACAGCAGCAACAGCTAAGCGAATGCAAAAATAAAATGGCGTCGCTGCCATAAAAGCAGAAGAAAGAATGAAGAAAGATAGAGCAAAGAAAATATAAAAAAAAAGAATGAACGACAAGTGGAAGCAGCAGGCAAAAGTACTTGAAGCTAACAAGATGCAGAGATGACGGCAACAACAGCAACAACAACAACAACAACAGCAACAACAACAGCAACAACAACAACAACAGCAACAACGAAAACAAAGGGATGCATGCAAATTAACGCAGAGGCTCAGATTAGGCGTAACAAATGGGGGCAACCAGAGCAAAGTAGAGAGAAAGAGACAGAGAAAGCGAGTGAAAGAGAGAGAGAGGCAAAAGCCACAGCTCAGACTGAGGCCAAGACTGAGTTGGTAACATGACAAAAGAAAAATCAACTTTATGCCATTGATGTTGATGTTGACGGCGGGCGCACGCGGCGTATGAACAATATGCAAACAGTTGCAACAAAAAAATTCAAAATAAAATAAAATAGAAACTACAAATCACCAGAGAGTTCAGTAGATAATTAAAGACAAGTAATCGTGCTCTTTAAAATGTTCATTCTCCTTAAGTCTGCTCGACTTGAAGTTATCCTGTACAGCGATATCTACTCAAAATCAATACGCTGCTAGTATGTGTGTTTTTTATTATTTTATTTTTAAATTTATAAGCAAAAAACAAACATATATAATTTAAAACTTCTTATATATTTTGTATATTTTTTATATATTTTGTATATATTTTTTTTATTTTGTATTTGCAATAATAGATCTATCGATATTTGTTATTTTTATCTAAAGTTTAATTGTAAACAACGTTGTTTTTATTAGCATAAAAAATTATATAAACAAGAAAAATACTTATATTATTTATAACTTTTTATATATTTGTTTTTTATTTTTGTATATTTTGTATTTGCAATAATAGATTTATCGATATTAGTTATTTTGTATCTAAAGTTTTATTTTAATCAACGTTGTTTTTATTAGCACAAAAAAATGACATCACAGCTCAATTTAATTTGACTTTACTTAATTTTTTTTGACAGCGAATCTGTCACACTTTTCATTTATTCACTTTACTTATTAAAAATGAACATGAAAAAAAATGAAAGAAAAAAAAGCAAAATCAAAGTAAAGAGCTGCCTTGAAATTTGGGCTCTTAGCATGATTTGATTTTGATTTTAGCCTGAAAAGCAGTCGTCAACATTGAGGCAGGGCGGGTGAGGGTTGGCTTAGGAGGAAATGGGGTGCAAAAGGGGAGGAAACGGGGGGAAGGAAAGCTGCCAAAAAGGGCAAATCAAATTGTCGCCTATTAGCGCAATTAACTGAGATACCAGCTCAGAGGCAAGTCACATGGAATCGCAGGGCAATTCAAGTGTTTCCCCCCTCCCTCTTTGACATTGCTGCCCTTTTCCCTCACTTTTCCCTAGCCCCATTTTTGGGTGCGACCAAAGAAGCCACAGCCAACGGGGCGTATGAAGTGAAAGCAAAGCTTTTGCCAGACACTTGTCTGTAGTGTGTGTGTGTGTGTGTGTGTGTGTGTGTGTATATATATATGTACAAATGTGTGTGTGTGGTTGTGTGTGTGTTCAGCTGGCAAATTGGCAAACACAAAACACAAGCTACAACATTGTTGAAATTTGATGAGCATTATTAAAAATTAATCAAAAATTTTCATTTATTTAAATACATACACTCAAAAAAATAGTACACATTAAAGAAAGGCATACTAAAATTAAGTTTGAACGAACATAATATGTATTATTGATATACGTACGAGTTACTGAAAATTGGCATATAAATTCTTTAACCAAATACTAAGAACAAATAAAACGAATCTTGAATCAAGAAAAACTCAAAAATTTCTAGAAATTAGTAACGAAATTCATAATATGAGTTCGGGGCACAGATTCGACTCAAAGATCAAGCTCATAAAATCTTAAATCAAGTTCTTTAATACTTTTATTCGGTTCTTAAAATGGTTGTGTTCTATTATTTATTTTTTTTTATTTAATTTGGAACGATCTTAAGCTTTATTTGCTATAAATTCAAGATTATTGAGTCGTTAAACTAGAATAATTCGATTCGACATAATAATTATGCCAGACAAATCTTATTTTAAGATTTTTTGAATACTATAAAAACTCAACTTAAAATCAAATTTTTCTTCTCCGATTTGGTAATTGTGAGCTGAGCTTAGCTTTTGAGATTGTTTGAACTTGAAAATGCTCTGTTTAAATGCTTAAATTATAATTATTTTTGCTGAGTGTACTCGTACAAAACTCTTTCTCTCACATGCATACTCTGTCTCTTTCGGGTTTTTAAAGCTTTCTCGCTCTTGAGGCAACCGCACTTCAAAACTGAAACTGAAACTGAAACTGAAACTGAAACTGATGTAGACATTTACTGAAAATTACGTAAATTAAATTTGTTTTTATGGCGGACAGACGCTTTAAGTGTGCACACACACGCACTACACACACACACACGCACACACACACACGCACAGCAGGAAATGCTGAAAAGGGCAGCTTAATAAGCACTGGCCACATACGCAACCCAAAACAAAATGAAATGAAATGAAATGAAATGAACAAAACTCTCAGAAGCAGTCGTCGACCCACAGTGCAACTCAATGCCACCACCCCCTCTACCCGCACCACCAGCTGTTGTTGCCCCGCTGCTGCCTTGGGGCAACAAAGTAATAAGCCCCTCAACGGGAGGCGCCAGACCTTGGGTCATGCCCAAGCGCCCTGCTAATAATGTGGTAAATGGTGAATGGCAAATGGTAAACTGGGCAAATGCTTCGAGCCACCCACAACAACAACAGCACCACCCACATCAACAGCACCACCTCCAAAACAACAACAGGCTGACAAAAGCAGCCAGCTTATACTTTATACACTGATGGACACAATTATAGAAACAAGAATTTTTTTTTTTTTTTTTTTTTTTAGTTTTACAATTTTCATATAAGACCTATTAAGCAGTGTTTATAAATTGAACGAAATATGGGAAACAGCAGCACCTCCAAAACAACAACAGGCCGACAAAAGCAGCCAACATTCAGTTTATACTTTATACGCTGATGGACACAATTATAGAAACAAGAATTTTTTTTTTTTTTTTTTTTAGTTTTACAATTTTTACATAAGGCCTATTAAGCAGTGTTTATAAATTGAACGAAATATGGGAAACAGCAGCACCTCCAAAACAACAACAGGCCGACAAAAGCAGCCAACATTCAGTTTATACTTTATACGCTGATGGACACAATAATAGAAACAATAATTTTTTTTCTTTTTAGTCTTATAACTTTTACATAAGACTCATTTAGCAATGTTTCAAAATTGAACAAAACAAACGCATTCTATATTCAAACCAGACATTAAAACCGTAACCATATCCTTGACCGTTAACCGATTGATTTTGTAAGTATAACTAAAGCCGTAAGCGAAACAAAACTTTCCATGATACCGAGACCGATTCATGCATAACGGTTAATTTCGGTTCGGTCAAGCATAACATTTAATTATGTTGTTAAGGTGTAATCTTCGTTTTTTAATCAGAAATTTAATTTTTACTTTAGCCCTAGTTTAATTTATATATTGATCTCAATAAAAATATCTTAATTTTTTAATATTTGCAGCATTTTATCATATTAATAATAATTTGTTTGTAATGTCAAAAAGAGTCTAAATTTCTATTATTTTGTCCATCATTGTAAATTGGTGCGCCTACTGCAAACTCAGTTAATGCCAAGGGTTAAACATAAGAAACAGATACATTTGACTTCAGTGATAAATAGTATTATTATTAATTATAAAAAAAAATAAAAAAAAATATTTGAGGGTTTTCGGTTCTTAGCACTTGCATTTATCTTAAGAGTAAAATGCATTCATCTAGGTCGTGGAATAACGGAAAGAGCAGCCGCTGCTCTCGGAGCCACTGCGTGCCCACCGCTAATCAAAGAATTTATATTTTTTTATATTTATATATTTTTGTCAACTATAATAGCTGCTGTCTATATGCAAATACAGCAAATTTAAAGCACAGCAATTTTAAACAGTCCACTTTGTTCTTTTTTTCCATTAAAACCATTTTTTTTTTTGGGAGCACATAAAAAAGTGTTATTCAAAGTTGTGACTGCTCAGACAGTGAATTTAAGCCGAGAATTGAACAAAGAAGTTATGTAACAAGTTGAATAGACACAAATGCGACAGCATCCATAAATCAAGTGACCATGGATGTGAAATGATTAACTGATAACAAAGCTTGGAATTCAAAAAAGACAATTTCGTGACTGTCAATAAAAGCCAAACATAAATAATAATAAAAGCTACTTAAATTGTTGAACAAAAAGTTAATCGTCGGCTTAAAATCTCTTGAAATGCCAAATGTTATTTAAATCCTTTGAAGGTCACTTTGATGTCCTTTCTGTGGGCTAGATAATCTGAGTAGGTCTCTCTGTGTGTTTTGAACTCTTTCATCTGCTGCGAAATTGGCTGACAAATAACTTGTTTACCTTTTCAAGTCGCTTTAACCAGTTGAAAGCCCATTGAACTGAGCGAGATTTAAAGCAATACTCAAAATGAGCTGAAATTGAAGTGTTTGTCCCGTAACTTCCAAAAAAAAAAAAGCAACAATAAGCGAAAATAACTGGCAAAAAGTTTCATTTACAAGCAGCACAAACACACAAAAAATATCACTGATATATTTGTTAAAAAACACGACAAAGCAAAAAAAAAAAAACAAATAAAAATACAAATTCAAATAAAAAAAGAGCTACAACGAGCCGCGTTCCATGTCCATTTCCATTTCCATTTCGATTTCCATTTCCATGGCGTTGGCGTTGGCGTCGACTAAAACGTCGAGCTGTGAATTTTTGGATAGGTCATGTTCTGGGCAACATGACCCAGGGCTTTTAGCCCAGCTGCGGCAGACTGGCAAACTTTTCGGCCCAGTTGAGTCATGAATCCTTTGGGCCTAACATTCCTCTTCCTTTCCATTCCATTCCTTGCCTTTCCTTTTTTTTGTGCTCTGTGTATTGTCCAGTGTTTGCTCTTTAGCTGACATTACGCGATTCTTTATCCCCTTCTCCAACCCAACTCAATTTGAGACCAGAGAAACCCTAAACCCAAACCGAAAACAAAACCGATACCGTACTCAGCCCCGGCCAAGCAAACAAGCTACCAATAATTGTAAATTCAAATTGAATTGAACGAGAGCAGCGCCAAAAAGAAACCCAGCTAAATACAACAAGACTTAGCTGAAAATTAAAAAAAGAAATCATTCTAAAATTCAAATTTAAAACTCCTTCTTTTGGTCACACTTTTCTATAGGAAAAAAAAGAAACTTTTCGCTGGTTTAAAAAATTCATCTGAACTTCAAATTTCTACTAGTGATTTAACACAAATCGATAAATCGCTAACGATAAATACATATATTTATTTTTTTTAATTTTATATATAATTGGTTCATTGATAATCGCAGTGTCATTAAGACTAATGATGTATAATATAATAATATAAATCACATTTCAAAAGTCTGTAGCGAGTTCGATTTTTTAAGTCACTCTTTTCACATAAATCTGGTATTTTTCTGCTTTCAATAATACCAGAATTGGACTATGATTTGACGACTCTCCTGATTTTTCAACCTTATTTTCCATCCTCACTCCTGCTCCCTTCCCCTTTCCCCTTTTCCCGCTCAACTTCTCTCCCATTCTCTGGGCAACTGTCTCATCCTGATGAAAAGAAATTGAACTCGCCCAGGGGCGCCACATTGTGGCTCGGTTTGAACTCTGTTCGCATTATGACCTGTGTTGCCATTACTGTTGTTGTACTTCTCACTGCTAATGATACTCCTCCTACTCCCACTAATCGTCCTACTCCTCCTACTTCCAATTTCGGCCTGGCCTAATATCCAACATTTCGTCTAATTCTCAGCTAGCATTTCAAAGGCTTTCGTTACATTTCACTAATGTATTTTGGCCTACAACAACGCATAATGCCGCCATATAGCAAACAGCGGGTTATCAAAGCCTCCGGCCAAAGCTTTACATGCACAGTGGTGCAAACATCATTGACACTGGAACTAAATGTGGCTCAAAACGAGTTTCGAACTATTTCATTTCAGTTTGCAAAATTCAGCTTATGTTGAAATTTGTCGTTTCGATTTAACAATTTATTTTAAATTTGTAATATATTGGTTTTATTAGTTTGGTGTATTTTCTGGATATAAAAACATTGAATATTTTAATTTGATTACAAAAATTAATTTTTAATGCAACCACTTAAAACAATAGACATTAAAAAATTATCATTTCCGGTCTATCGAGAGTTTTCCACGAGTTTTGACGATAATGAGCATGAAATAAACAATTTCTCTTTTCCAAAATAAATAATTTAATAAATATAATGAATATTAGAAAAGAAAATTTGATAAAAAGAGCTCTTGAAGGTAAATCTGAGTTTATAAGTATTTGTATCATACACAATATTTTGGCTGAGAAGTCTTAATTATTCTTAGACAAATTTTAAATGGCTTTTATATTTGTACTATGTGATACTTAACAGAATTCCTATATTAGAAACATTCTAGAACCAGCTCTTAAGGTTTTCAACTACTTAGAAGAAAGAGCTCTTCAGGCTAAAATAGCAATCAATGTTAATAAAATAAAAATTAAATTGTAATAAAATTAAAATAAAATAAAAATTTATTAAAATATAATAAAAATAGACATAAGCATAAAATTGAAATGAAAACTTTTTCGTACATTTTTGTTGCCATATTGTCTAACCCTGTCCCACTGTAAACATAAACACACACACATACACAGGCACTAACAAACAAAAATGGAAACTCCGTTCCAGTTGATATTGATGAAGAGTTTTTCTGTGAGTGGAAAAACGAGTTGAAACTCCAATTGATTTTCAAGTGTTCTTTCTTTTTTTTAACTGCAGGAGTTTTCGCCTCGTGTTAAAAGTATGCGCCCCACTGTTGCACAGTGGGGTCAGCATTGCGTGTTATCAATGAGTTGATCAATTTAAAATTTGATTTCCTTGTGTGAAAATCGACACGCGGTTCTCGCTCTTAATTTTCGGGCGCTGCGTGACAAATTTTGGCACTGGTCGTGGTTGGTTCTGGGGCAACTGTTGGGCAACTGTGGGGCAACTGTGGAGCCACCATGTGGTGCTGCCATAAATCAATTAGCATTAAGGCAAATGCAGAAGGAGCAGCCCGAAAAGGGCAAACACTTCACTTATTGTTACCCCGGACACATAAATAAAGCGGGCAACCCAGAAAAAAAAAAGGAAAATAAAAATAAAAAGAAAAAAACAAAGTGAATACGAATGCAAATAAACAAGCCCAAAAGGCACTTAATTGTAGCAATTTAAGCAGTTAAAAGCACCGCCGCCATTGGCATCAAAATGGCAACAACAATTAACGGCAATGTGATGCCGGCAACAAAAAACCAGCTGCAATTTTTTTCGCCTACTTAATACAAATTATACACTGTGAGTTACCCTGTAAAATGCTTTCAAATTCAAATTTATGTTGAAAAAAAATAAAAAAATTACATTTATTTATTCCATAAACTTTTCTAAAACTAATAGTCCAACTGAAAATTGAACAAACATTTTTTAACTCAATATTTTAGTGACTCCGAAAATAAGTCCGAAAAATTGTGAATTTATGTATTCCATTAACTTATCTTAAATTAATAGTACTATTGAAATTTGAAGAAAAATTTTGTAAATCAATATTTTAGTGACTCCGAAAATAAGTCCGAAAAACTGTTCGTTTTTTTATTCCATTAACTTACCTCAAATTAATAATTACATTGAATTTTGAACTAAAATGCTTATATGCAAAATTTCTAAAGATTTAACTCTTTTGCTTAGTTTAACCAATTGATAGACTAAAACTCACCCTCTATACTTTTTTTCAAGTGAAAACTCTCAATTGCTAACGAATTCTGATGAAAATTTATAAAAATAAAAAGAAAAAAACATATTATTACCCAACTAATTTGTATTTGTCTTTCATAAAATGATAGACTTTGAGTTATTTTGTAAACTATTTTAGAAGCCATGAATCCAAGCTTTGCAAGTGTATTTAATTTGAAACAAATAATAGGTTACGAGTTACCCTGTAAACTGAACTGAGTCTATAAATGTCAAATTCATAAAGATGAGTGTTTGTATAAAAAAAAAATAATAATAATAATAGATAGCTTTCACAAACAATTTTCGAATCAAACTTACTCTACAGCTGAACTACCTTTTGTGCACTTGAATATTGCGCAGTATAGAAAGCCGCCCACACTTCGAAGCCTGTTTACATTTGCTCTTCGCTCGCTCTCTTTATTTTCTTCTTGATATTGTTCTTTGTTTTTCTTTTCTTTGGTTCTTTTTGTTTCCTTTTCTTTTCTGTTTCGCTTGCCGTGTAGCTGCATGTGAAAGGACATCAAGTGGCGAGCAAAGATCCTTGTGCGGACCTTGCATGGAAAGTCCCTTGCCAGGGGAGAGAATCATTCAACTCGCCCTGTCCAGATTCCAGACTCCAGACTCCAGACTCCAGACTAATGGCCCGAATGGTAATCACAGCTGAAAATACTTTCTTTTTTTTTCTCTCACTCTCTATCCTCCACCCTCTCCGGCTTCTTCCGCTTCTTTTAACTGAGCTGATTCCCAGGCTGAGCTGTTGGCAATGCTATCAATGCTTTCAGCCGAGTTGAGCAGCTCAAGCAAATCCTCCGAAAAGGCAGTTCAATTTCAAGCATATTGATTGCCAAATACTTATCTATTTACAAGCCAAACAATTGAAAATTCGAATCAACTCGAAATGCACTCGAAAGTCATTCAACTTCTTTTCTCTTTTATTGGAGTTATATACTCGTAAGATTTATGAAGTGCTAGTAACTTTTGATGGTTTCCAGTAAGTGAGCAGCAAAACTGTTTACATAATAATGTTAACGTTACTCTGTTAAGACGATGCTATTAAAATTGTACTGTTAAAGTACCGATTGGAATCTTCAAGTGCCTCTGTTAAACTGACGCTCTCAATGTTAACACCAAAGAACATGCACTGTTAATGTTAACTTAAGATTTAACATTTAGCGAATGTTAAGAAAAATTATTTAGATGAATAAGATATATATGTATGTACAAATACATTTTAAACGTGAAATGTTAAACTGTACAGAATGCTTCCAAAAGTTTTCATTAAAATACAAATTCCAACTTTTAGCTTTAATAATCAATTGGTGCTGTTAAAGTGATGCTGTTAATGTACAGAAAGAAGTTTGGCATACAAAATAGATTTTTCAAGTGTTACTTGTAAAAATATATTTAAAAAAATGCTTTATTGTCATTATCTAACAATATTTAAAAAAAATTGGGACAACAAAATAAAACTTCGATTTTAAGAGCTTCAAATCAAAAAAATTTGTTTTTTTCTAAATATTATTTTTAGTTTTTCTTTAATTTCTTGTGAGAGTAATATATTTTTATTTAACAATGTTTAAACACATTAAAATGTAAAAGTTTAAGAGAAGAAATTGATTATTTAGTAGAACTCTCAGTTTTTTTTTTGTTTTCTTATTTCTTATGACTTTATTATTTTTATTATTTTATCAAATATTTTTTTTTTTTATAAATTAATTTATTAATTATCAGTTTCTCTCTTCTCAAATTGTCTGGCAGTGTCTGTGTCTGTGGAAAATCAAATTTGTTGATTGGAAATTAGAAGGGGCGCACGAAAAGTGATTTGCATGGACAATAGCAGCAGCAACAGCAGCAACTTGCAGCTGACAGCAACTGTTGCTGATTATCCATCGGTCCATGCAATTCGGTCTGCCTCTGCAGGGCAGTATACGAATTTCAAATTGCCTCGATAGGAGCGGCAGGCACAGCATCAACACAAACCAAATCAGTCAACAACAGCAACAGCAACAGCAACAGCAACAGCAACAACATCAGCAACAAGCAGCAGCAACATCAACGCAAAACACCTCAAAGTAAACAAACTTTTGGTGAACGCACTAATAAAAACGCAAACAGGACATAACACCCATAGAAACTAGCTAGAGGATGACGATAATCATGACGATGATCATGATGATGATCATGATGATGACAGCAACGCCAGTGTCCTCTGGATGCCTATTAACAGCGACAGCATCGACAACAGCAACAGGAACAGCAGCAACAGTAGGAGAACTGGAAGCACTTACAATTGCTGAGCACTGTGGGCAATATCTCGATTTTTGCGGCATAAGCACAGTGGGAAAAAATCAAGTATTTCGTACTTAAAACGACACATTACGAACTTGATTTTTTTTCTTTTTTTTTATTTATTTATTTATCCCACAAGTAGGAGTACTTTTAGATTGGTGCACTAGTCACGCTCGATAAGCTTATATAAATCATTCCAAAATTATAATTAACAATTTAGCTATTATTATTGTTATTAACATATAGTTGGAAAATTGAATTTGATCTTAACTAAATTTTACTAAAATTTAATTGATTAAAGTCAAGTATTCTTATTTGAAGTACGATATTTATGGCACGAAACTGAAGTATTTTAGTAATTTCAAACTTAAAATTAATTTAAAACGTCTGGATTTAAGTTCAGCTCAAACTTCATTCAGGGCCATTTAACTCAGCTACTTTATATAAATAGCCATAAAAAAATAATAAAATATATATATTTCAATAAAAATGAATTTCCTTGATACATTTTTGCACACAAGTTAAAAAACATACATAAATTAATAAAATATATATTTTTCAATAAAAATTAATTTTTTTGATACACATTTGCACATTTGAGCTAAAATACATACGTATGTAAATTAATACAAAATAAAAAGAAATGTTTTTAAATGAAAATGAATTTGCTTGTCACATGTTTGGTCAGAAATTAATATACCCTCGGTCAGGCTATGGAAATATGCAATGCAACGCATAATTCTCTACTTCTCCTGCTCATTCTCAGTCCCATCCCCATTCTCATCCCCATTCCCATCCCCATTCCCATTCCCATCCCCATCCCCATCGTACTCCTTCCTGCTCCTTCCTTAGTCCTGGCCTTTTGGTCGGAAACCAAACCAAACACACTTAGGCGCAAAGTAGCGGCATTTATGCGTATGTGCGTATCTTTCCCGTTAGACGATTTCCCGAGGCGTAAAACTCTCGAAACGGTCGAATTTATAGTGGCATAGGGGGCATGTGGATGTTTAAGTGGTTGGCGGTGATTGGCGGTGGTTGGCGGTGGTGTTGCACTGTCTGCAGTCCCCTCAGCGATTTGCCACCGAACTTTTTGTAAATCGAAGTGTGGAATTTTCAAGCTCAATCTTTTTTGCCTTGTTTTCAGTTTTCATCAGTTTGTCATCAATTTGCTAATTTTTATTTAAAACAAAATAACACAAATTTTGGACTTTCAAAAGTTTTATGGCCAACGTTAAGATACCCTGCTTTTTCTTTCCTTTGATTTTAAGCTACGTAAATTGTTTGCTTGAATTAATTAAAATCTTTTTTATCGGCTTGTATTATTAATTTATTGACTCTAGAATTTAGCTGAAAGCCCGAATAAATCATTTTATAATTTTATGTTTTCAGTTGTATTGTCTTTAAATTTAAATAATTTATATATTTTAGCAACTGATTTAAGTTTGTTGTTTTTTTTATAATTTTTAGAATTCAAATTAACTTTTTTCTTGTTTGTAAACTTTTGTACTTTAATATAAAAAAAAATGCAAAGTGTCGCAATCTTTCACCACAACAATTTAGTTGATGTTAGATGAAGAGAGCAAATGGGGGGATTACCTTCTCTTTTTTTTACGACAACATCGGTTAGCTTATCTATAAATTAGTGCACGGACTGCTACAAATCAGCGGAATCATCATCATCATCATCATCATCATTATGCTCATCCGTTAAATGGGAAATCTATGCGAATTTATGTAAATCAAAGTTTAAATAAATGTGCAAGGACTCTAGACCCAGTCGTAAGCCAGACCAGTTTTGGCCAGACTAAACTAGACCAGGCCAGACGAGCCCAGCAACTTATTTGAACTGACTTTGCGGAAGTACAAGGATGATAATGGAAGGATAAAGGGAAAATAGGGGAGGATAATGGGAGGATGGGAAGGAGGAAAGCGACTAGCAACTGTTTGCCAGGCGCATAATTCAATTGGCGTCGTCTACGGCGAAAAGAAATTTGAAAAAAATTGAAAAAACAATTTTAAGAGAACAAGATATATTTGTCATCCGCGTCACACCGAAAATTGTATACCCTTCATCACTTTGCGACTGATCGTTCACTTACAATTAAATCAAATTTTTTATGTCATTATAGGCAGGGTTCAAACCGTAACCGTAACCATAACCGTAACCGTTAGCCAGTATTAACCGATTGAAATTGCTAAGTGTAACTAAAACCGTAAACTAAAACCGTGAACCATAACCTTAAAACCGAAACTATTTCAACCGAAATAACCGATAAGAAACCTATTCATGTTTAACGGTTAATTTCGGTTCGGTCAAGCATAAAATTTAAGGTGTAATCATCGTTTTTAAAACTAAATTGAATTTTTACTGCTGCCCTAATTTAATTTATATAAAAAAATATAAATAAAATATAATAAAAAGATCTTAATTTTTAAAATTTTTGAGTATTTGTTTTTACATTTAAATTTCTTTAAAATTTGTTTTGTAAACCGAAATCATACTGGTATTCGGTAATCGGTCTCAACCGAAAAAAACCGGTAGCCATTACGTAACCGATTTATAAAAATGTTTCATAACCGATAACCTAAAACCTAAATGCGAACATAACCGTAACTGAAACTAAAACCGATATTCATTTTGGTTTTTGATGCCCTGACTTAAGCATATGTAAATTATGGAATGTATATACCCTTCGCAAGGGTATGGAAAACACAAGGAGTGGAAAACGAAACGAAGATGGAGGCGAAATCAAGCCACAAGGACATAAAGCACCACGAGTTGGGCGTAGTATTTTCATATGGGCTGTCACCTCTGTTACCGGCTATCGAATTTCCTTTTGGAATGGAAATCAATGCAGTTGGCCAAAACGTTGAAGCACGCTCCAGTTGCCACTTCCACATCCCCCCTCTCACTCCCTCTCTCTTCTGCCCGTTACTCTTGTGCTTGGCATTTCTCAAGTCCATTTACAGTCACACAATATCGTTGAAACCTTTGCAATGGTCAGAGAAACCATTCAAAAAGTATCCGACAATTATTATTTTGTTTGAAAATAAATTAAAACGAACTTCAACTAAAAATTCAAGTGGCAAGTTTTAAATTTACCTAACTTGAACTTTAAATAAATAAAGTTTGGCATGATAATTTGGAATAGATTGCAGCTAATAAAACTTTTCATTTCTCATTGTGATATATTCGATTTTCTAATTTTAAATATATAGAAAAATACAAATAAATATATTACAATATTTGAATTTAATTGATTTTTTTTTTGCTATAATTAGATTTGTATTACATATTTGTTTTAAATTATTTAAAACGGTCTTCAGCAACATAAAAAATAAAAAGATAAACATTTAACTTACATAACTTAAGTTTTAAATAAATATGAATAAAATATATCAAGAAAATTTTGAGGTCAATAAAACTTACCATTTTTCATAGTGAAATATGAGATTTTCGGATTTAAAGTACATAGGAAGAAATACAAATAAATATTTTACAACAAGGTTTTGTTTTCTTTCTTTAGATTTCTAGTACATATTTTTATTTAAATACATTCAAACGGACTTCAACTAAAAATGAAACACGTAAATTATAAAAATTATAAATAACTTAAATTTGAAATAAATTAAATGAAACAAAAAAAGTTTGTGATATGAATGAAATTTGAAAAATTAAACTAAATATATAAAGAAATAAGATGAGAAATCAATTAAGTGGCGCCATCTGTTGACAGCGTGCAAATTTGGCTGAAGCTTTTTTATAGCAGCTTTCAAGCTGCGGTTTTTTGCATAAGCTGTGAGCTTTTACAGTGTCTTCGATAAGTCTACACTTCATCAAAAGCTTAAGTCAAGTTTCAAAAATGTTGAAATTATTGTATAACTTACAATTTTTAATATATTTAAAATAAAATAATAAATAAAATATTTAATAAATTTTAAATAACAATCTCAACTTTGGATTACATTATAGATCAGTTCTGTCTCTCTCTCTCTCTCTTTCTCTCTCTCTCTTACTCTTTTCTTTCACTTGCTTGAAGATTTATTGCACTTTAATCTGTAGACCCGTTTATTGTTTTTAAAATCACAATGTTGTTTTTTGTGTCATGACCCCGCAAATAATTTAAAAACAATAACAATTCAATAATTAAAAATATATAAACAACATGGATGGATTTAAATATTTGGCGAGTTCGTTCACTTCAATTAAAAGCGGCAATAAACAATCCATTCGATAAATACTTTTTTTTTAAGAAAACGCTTACTTTACTCTAGGAAGTACGTGTATTTCAACTTTATTATAATGTATTATGTTTTTTTTATAATTTTTCGACTCGTAATTTGGATATTTTGTAAATTTCGATTTCCTTTGACGGTAAACAAATTTCGAAGAAATAATTAGAAGATTAATCTTAGCAAACAATTTAAATAAATGACAGATTAATGATGAGAGAGCTTAAAGATCGTTGAAATTATTTTAATTTTATGAGATAAATATTTATTTAAATTGTTTTCAGTGTATTAAGGTAGCCAGTTGCTTGTCAACGCGACACACAACAATTTGGCTAATTGAAATCAATATTGTTAGAGACTCGTAGCATTTATAATGAATGATATATACACACAAAGAATGACTGTCCAATAATTGTGGATCAATTCGGGCTGTTGATTAGCTCATCCAACTGAATCCTGTTCGAATTCAACGAGTAATTCCACTCAATCAAATGCAATCGAGTGCCAAAAATGACAGAAGACAAAAGGTCAACCATGGCGTATAAATAAATATAAATAAATCGATCTATATAATATATCATTCATGCCCAATCGCAAGTTGAATGCACCAATCAAAACAATACTCAACAAATAATAAAAACAATATTAAACAGCACAAAAAGCAGCTAAACAAAACGTTTGCTTTATTCTGGTAAGAAAAGACAAAATAAAAAAAAAAACAATTCGAAAAAATATGTGAAATTATGACAATGAGCAGGTAGCAGAGGGTGGACAGGTAACTCAATGGCACACAGACAAAAACAAAGTCAGAATGCACTGGACAAAAGCAATACTCGGCTCAAGAATACCCTGCAATAATATGAGACAAAGAAAAGTAGCCCGATCTTGGGGAATATTTATTGAAGTTTGTTCAAGTGTAAAGACGAAAAACAACGTGAAATTAAATTTAAGAAAATTTATAGGGTATCTGAGCAGTTGCATACAAAATTACAGATTTCTTACACTGAAAGTTACAGAGATCACAGAGTAAAGAAACGATTTATAAGGCTAAAACAAGATGTTTTATTAAACTAAACAACCCCATTTCGACATATGCTTATTTACAGGGTATTTAAAAGCGATTAATCGATTAGTTGATATATGACACTTGGACAATTATCGCTACGAAATGACCCCAAATAATACCTGAAGTCTAGGGTTATTGCAAGCGGAATGCCAAATTGGAATGTGGGCGTGGCACTTGAGGGCGCAGAGAGACGGGGGATGGGGGTAAGGTGGTGAGGGGTTGAAAGAAAAGACAATTAGCTGTGGCATTGTCAGCGGCAGCTGCCAAAAATTAATAACAATAATAATAAGAAATAAAATTGAAATCAAACAAAAAGCGGCATTTATTTTTTTGTTTTTTGTCATCCATCGATAATTATGCAAAAAACAAAAATCAAAAAAAGTTGATGAATATTTGATTAAATTTCATAATTTTGTGTCTTTTACGATACTTTTATGATACTTAATATTGAGTTTGATCTGGTTTTCGAATCTCATTCAGCTAAATCATAACGCCTATTGACACTTTAATGCCCTATGTTAAATTCCCAACTCTTTTTTTTTTCACTTTTACAACTTATTTCTGGTTTGTTTCTCTGTCTTTTGTTTTGTTTTTTTTTCATTTTTATTATAGATCTCGATTGGATTGTGTGTCTGGTATGCGAGAATTAGTGCCAGTTGAGAAATCGACTTCGATAGATCATCAAACGATTTGATCGTTTCGCATAAATGTGAAAACGATTTGCCCATTTCAACTAAATAGATATAGACTCATTTGCATATTTACATTTGCATTATTCTTCAGCATATTTCGATTTTTTTCACAGTTTTCTAAATCCAAATCATATTTAATGGGACACCCTGCAAGGCGTTTTATGAGTATGGCGTAGGCGAGGTGTATGAACTTCAAAGTTCTTGGAACTGAGAAAATTAATATCAGATGGTATAGCCTTGAGCCGGGATTGTAACCGTATCCGGACCAGTTAGCCGGTCTTAATTATTCCAACCCTAAAAGACGTGTAATAAAGGTAAAAAGTACTTGTTTACCCTAATTTAATCACCTGAAGTCGATTAAAAGAATAAATATAAGATTTTAATTTACAAAAAACATTCCTTTTGAAAATCGATCAAGATTTGACAAATCTATTCAAATGAAAAGAATGCCATGTTCCATAAATCAGGGAACATTTTACAGTTTTTGGCTTAAATCTTAAGCAAACGAACCCAAATCTAGTCCAAAAGTACTTTTTTACCCTAATTTTATCACCCGGAGTCGATTAAAATACTAAAATAAAGATTTAAAATTTTTGAAAAATTTCAAAAAATGTCAAGGGGTTACTATGTAAAAATCGACAAATTTCCGAGAAAAAAAAATTTGTCTCATAATCAAAAAATTTAAATGCCAAGTTAAAGTAGGGTTAATATTGTGAAAAATAAAACATTCCTCATGGAAATCGGCTGAGCTTTGATAAAGTTGTGCTAGTTTAAAGTCCAAAGAGTCGACATTTCTCATATGAAGATCATTTATTTATATTACCAGAAATAAGGTAAATCCTTTTATGCATCATCTTGATTAACAAATACCGGAACATTTTCTTGCTTTGTCTTAATATAATTTAAAATTTGTAACAAGAATTTATTTTCTATACTTTAAGTAAGTCTGTGACAGTTCAAAGTATACAAATATCGTGTACTCAAAATCAGGGATATTTAAAGGTCAACACTTTGACAATTTTGGCTTAAATCTTAAGGAAACAAATCGAAATCTAGTTCCAAAGTACTTTTTTACCCTAATTTTATCACCTGGAGTCGATTAAAAGACTAAACTAAAGATTTAAAATTTTTCAAAAATTTCCAAAAATGTAAAGGGGTTACTATGTAAAAATCGACAAATTTTCAAAAAAAAAATTGTTTCAGATTAAAAAAATTTAAATGCCAAGTTAAAGAAGGGTTAATATTGTGAAAAATAAAACATTCCTCATGGAAATCGGCTGAGCTTTGATAAAGTTGTGCTAGTTTAAAGTCCAA